>JAVLUX010000021.1:30732440-31227440 GCA_032164185.1 Moxostoma hubbsi
AGTCAGCGCAAGGATAATGAGAGGGAGGGGCGGGACATTCTGCCACATCGATCATAAAGAAAAATTTCCAAACACACCCAGACCACTGTCAAATGCAACTCCTCGCAAGACCACAAAATTACATTCCACTCAAGTCAAGTCAAGTCAAGTCAATTTTATTTGTATAGCGCCTTTCACAACACACATCGTTTCAAAGCAGCTTTACAGAAGTTCAGCATTAACAGACGATAAAAATGTAATGTCTATAAAGTCGATAAATCATCATCCTTGTGCAGGGCTCCAAACTGCGACTAAAAATGGTCGCATTTATGACCAAATAAATTTATTTGCGAGTGTAATTTCTGTCAAGGTCACCATTGGCGACAGTAAAAATTTACTCCCTTTGATTTTAAAATTTGCATTACATTTCCCGAGATACATTACAAAAGTTTATATCAAAGAAATAGCGGGGAAAACGGAGTTCATTGCAGGAACTAACCATTTCAAAAAAGAGACTGTGAGAAAACACGGTGACAGTAACAAGCATAAAAACTCAGCAAAAACATTCACTCAGTGAACCAGATTATTGCATAGAGTGCATAGATAAGATTGTTAAACTGTATGTCTATATGTTGATATTTCAACACAGAAATATCAACATATAGATAGTCGCTACCTTTAATGAATGAATAGAATACAGCAGACATATTGTTTTACTCAGAGTAAAAGCAGTTTATTTGTACACAGCATAGACTTTCATATGTTGTGGCTAATTTGTTGCATTTTTTTTTCATGAAACACAAACATAATATGAAAAACTTACAGACGATTACTTAAAGCAGAATCACTCGTTTTAAAAGGGACCAAAAAAATGTGATGCGATGTGTAAATCCTGAGGTAATCTTCACAGAGCGAATGCTGTCATACTTCTGAATTAAATCTAATAAACTTAGTTAAACCCCAGTTATACATGTGGCTGGAAGTAATGAGCTGCTCAGTATCCACAATTGAAGTATAGATTTAATTAGGTAATGTTTCAAAGCGTAAACATTAATTCGACATATGGCAATATGATATGAAAAGAAGCAAATTCACTATGGCTATTATAATATTCAGAGCTATTCAACTGCATGGTGAAGATGACTATTTCAAAAAGTCTACTTCATATTGTCCTCATAACACACCGGTTATTTCTAATTTCTGGACTATACTGGTATTCTTCTTTTGGTGCTTTCTGTATCAGTCAATGTTGGCCTTGTTTGGGCTGTCTGATTTCAGGTTTATATCTACATTCTTAATTCACAGATTAGGCCTAATATATACCTACTGTATATTACATGTCACAACCGATTTATTTAGTTACTTTTATTACTCACAGCATGTGGATGCTCATGCTATTCTCTGTGATCCACACACAACGCCACTATTGAGAGTGAGAACCACTAATCGTGACCACGAGGAGGTTACCCCATGTGACTCTACCATCCCTAGCAACCGGGCCAATTTGGTTGCTTAGGAGACCTGGCTGGAGTCACACAGCATACCTTAGATTCGAACTCACGACTCCAGGGGTGGTCAATGTCAACTCACTGAGCTGCCCAGGCCCTCTATAGTCAAGTCTTTAACTCAGTGACTAAATCTTTGATCCTGGTTGTGAAAACATTACACAGGGCCCTAAAGTTGACCGCATGTCTGAACGGGTGACCGAAAACCCATTATTTGCTCCATAGCTCTCACAAAAACACAAATGACATGGAATGGTTGGAGGTTTCTTTAAAAAAAGACTCTTAGAGTGCTGTGGTATAATGTATGAGATTTTTGCGTTACCACTGCTGCACAGTTCACAGTTTTCATGGAAGTTATCCATTGACTCACCTGATGCTAGTCACTCTCAATTACTTTTCATTGAAATGCTTTGAAAAAGCTCAACTCTGATTAAAGTTCTTATTACCATTGCCCACTGTCGGCAAAGAACAGAACCCTGGCAGTGTCAATAAAATTCAAGTGGTGTGCTGGCATCAAAAAAAAGCAGCTCCTATTTTAGTGCAGCAGCTGAGTTTAGAGCAGAGCGCATCATAAAGGTGACACGGGTCAGAACTTTCTTGTCGGCGTCAGGGGTGCGGGGGGGAGAAAACAGATGCTCTCATATGATTAAACAACTGCCAGCCGTTCTATGGGTGGAGGGGGGGCTGCATAAATATTCAATCAAAAGAGGTTACATGTGCGGCCAGTCTTTTAAACCTGTTGAAGAGCCCTTCTTAAATAGAATCAGATCAACACTGCCGATTACAAATTTTGACAAAAGCCATCATGCTGACAGGGACAGGAGACTGTGGATCTGGCATGGCCCCTACAGCTGACCAGGGGACATGCTAACAACCCAGCACAACAAGGAGGTGATGACTGCTCTGAAAGCAAAATAGACTTGCCGCTGTTCTGCCATACCAGAGTCCCTCCCCATGCACTCATGCTTCTTTTAAAGCCTTGCATGGTGCGGTCAAGGCTTTCAAATAAGCTTCCTCTTAGAGACAAAGACTTTACAGCATTCGAAGATCTTGAAAATAGCATTGCAAGTTTCTTCATAGTTGGAACATTTAAAGGAATCTCATGCAGTGGTTTAATTAAATTAATTTACGCAAGTCGGGTTGCGGGGGCAGCACCTCCAGCAGGGGGCCCCAAACTTCCCTATCCTGAGCCACATTAACCAGCTCTGACTGGGGGACCCCAAGGCATTCCCAGGCCAGTGTGGAGATGTAATCTCTCCATCTAGTCCTGAGACTTCCCCGAGGCCTCCTCCCAGCTGGACGTGCCTGAAACACTTCCCTAGGGAGGCGCCTAGGGGGCATCCTTACCAGATGCCCAAACCACCTCAACTGACTCCTTTCGATGCAAAGGAGTAGCGGCTCTACTCCGAGCTCCTCACGGATGACTGAGCTCCTCACCCTATCTCTAAGGGAGAAGCCCGCCACCCTTCTGAGGAAGCCCATTTCGGCCGCTTGTACTCGCAACCTAGTTCTTTCGGTCATGACCCAGCCTTCATGACCATAGGTGAGGGTAGGAACAAAAATTGACCGGTAGATCGAGAGCTTTGCCTTCCGGCTCAGCTCTCTTTTTGTGCCAACGGTGCGATAGAGCGAGTGCAATACCGCCCCCGCTGCCACGATACTCCGGCTAACCTCCCGCTCCATTGTCCCCTCACTCGTGAACAAGACCCCGAGGTACTTGAACTCCTTCACTTGGGGCAATAACTCCTTCCCTACCCGGAGTACGCACTCCATTTTCCTGCTGAAAATCTATTTATATGATGTCATGAAATCGCATTTTTAATAATGATACAAGCTGTTGTCCCTGTTTGAAATTTCATTCACATTTTTAACAAAACAATTCACAAGGTAGGAACCTAATAAAGAAATTTGGCTGACAATTAATTGTCACAAGCTTGGGTCTTATAATAAAATAAGGGTATATGATTTCCTTTTCAGGCTTCAAAAATGTATGAATGACAGTCAAATATAAAATTATATTTTAATGATCAAAATATGTCTAAATAACTAAAATATATATCTCTCTTATTTATCCGATTTCCTTTTGATCCATAGGATTTTTTCAATGTTTTGTTTTCTTTTGCTTCTTTTGTAACCCAGTCAACCTGTATAGCTATTGTATGTAAGGAATTATTGACTTCGGCCCATTGAATTGTTTAAAAATAATGCACACCCGAGGTGGTAATGCGGTCATGACACACAGCAGAGTGACAGTTGCACCTCGGGTGTGCATTAACATATAAACTAAAGGTTTAATGGAGAACTCAAAAGACAAACACATAAGATAACGGACATCCGTAATTGAGCTCTCTCTCTTGATCGCCGTCTGCGAGTGGCCTTTATCCCTCTTGACGGCTTAATTAGCCTAATACGGGACCGGGCGTGCATAATCACACGCCGGTCCCGCCCTCCACCGTGCCACACATGGTTACCACACCTTAAGACATTGTTCAATGTTTATCTCAAGGCATTTTCTGATTTTCATCCCTAAAACGCTCTTGTGAGTGTAACTACTTTCTTCCGCCACATATACAGTGTCTTGTTTTAATACAGTTGCAGCCTTCATTGCTAATTCAAAAACGTCACGTTAGAACTAGCAACGGATGCTTGCGTTCTCGAGGACTTACTGGAGTAACAAGTCAGTGCGTTCTGCATGTGTGTGATAGTTCGCATTTGAGGGATCAAATCACTGGGATTAACTTTTTTGTTGCAGCTCTGGTCAGAAGTGACATAGTTTTAAAAATTGCCAAGATGCGTGCCACCATATTCTCCTTATAAACCTTAACAGCTTTTTTTCATCCTCACTGAGATGCAGGAGTGCGCTGACATGACAACTCTGTTTTTCTCTCACGAGTATGTTTGGGCCTTAATGCGTATAGTGTGTGTGTGTGTGTGTGTGTGTGTGTGTGTGTGTGTGTGTGTGTGTGAGAGAGAGAGAGAGAGAGAGAGAGAGAGAGAGAGAGAGAGAGAGGGGGAGTGTGAGGGTTTTTCATACAGATATTTCAGATAATAGTAGGAACTGTTGTATTGATCAAGTGGATCTAGCTTTAATACAGCTCAAGCCTTCATTGCTAATTCGAAAACGTCATTTTACGACATGTATTTTGGCTATGGTTTATTTATTTAAATTAAACTGCACATTTCCATTAATTGTAAAGTTTCACATGGAAAACGGCAGATCAAATGCAGGGGGTGTTCTTTTTCATCTGGACTGTCCAATTCAGCTACCGCTCAGTTGTTGAAATTTACATTCTTTCCATAAATATTCAAAGTTATTTCTGGAAAATCAAAATTGTCTGTCGTTTTGTTAGATGTTTGATATTTTTGTTTGTTGTTTGATCTGTATGCTGTGGTGGACTGTAGGCAAGCCCATAACTTTTCCGTTATTTCAGTTAACTTAGCGGAGTGATATGGAACCGTTATGCGGTCAAGACCTGGAACTACTTCTTAGCCGTGCGTTTCCTTGAAAAATAATTGCACACCTTACAACTTCCATCAACCAATCAGAATCAAGCATTTAACACACCTGTTGTATAATATATTATTTTATATTATATTACATTATATTATGCAATAGTAAAATATTTCTGCCTTAAATTCTTCACATTATTTTAAGGCTTTCTTATTAACTCACAAGCCCTTATTTCTCATGAAGGAAGACTTCGAGATTCTGCACATAATTAGAGCAGGGCATCTCCTCTGTCTCACTGCATGTTATTAACACTGCGTGAATAAACCCACAATGACCACAGACATGGCCGTTAAGTGAAACTGGGGCACTTCACATTCACAAAATTAATACCTTAAACCTTGTTTATATTTCAGCGGGAGTTTGGCGCAAGCCTCTTTAGACGGCGTGCACATCAGAGCACTTGAGAAGTGGTTCATCTTCACACGCTCTCAAAAGAGCTGCTCTTGTGACGTCGGCGGTGTGATTCACTGAGATGCTAGGAGTTCAACTGAATGAGACACAAGTGCTTTTTCCTGTGCGCTCATGAGACATCATGCAGGGAAAACGAGGCTGAATCCAGCTTCTTAATCAACTGCTTTTTATTCACTAAAAGGGCATCGGTGCTTCGACACTACACAACTCTTATCACTGGCAAGTGAAATGTGAAAATTGACTTGCCAGTGGCTATTAACAGATGTTTTTGGTCTTATAGATGCGAAATTTACTCACATATGCAAGTGATTTACTCGCAATTTAGAGGGCTGTACTCTAGTATGTACAGGGCAGTCTTAAGCTATCCCAGTTATGCATATAAGTCAGAGTTGGTTTAAAACTGTAAAAATTCCTGCTAAATTGGCAGTGCTGGCCATTGTTATGAGTGATGAAATCTTGACCCTGAATTTATGACCTGGGAACAGGCACTGAGTCGCTGTGTGCCTAATTTATTTCAAGTGGGCTGGGGGATGAAGGGGTGGGAGGGGTGATCCCACAGTGGGCTGAACTTGTGAACGAGTCGGCTGCCCTGTTACTGTTGGGCTAATCCTGGGCTCACTGTACAGATTCCATCAAACTCAACAGCACAGATATATAGGTCTGGACTTAATATAGCAAGCCAACATACTACACTCTTCATTCTACATGGTTCTGCCTATTGGTGGACTGAACAGTGTAGAAAGGCAACAGATTACGCAAAGGTTCTGTTAGCCTATTGTTTAGCATATAGGCCAAGATCTGAAGTGATCTTAATATGATCAACTAAAAAAAAAGTTTTGATGGGGAACTTTAGCCAGACTCCCCCCATTTTCCAAATGTTCTCCGAATTGTCTCATTGTTTATCAGAGAATTTTAGTGTCCTTTTTAGTTGGGCAATTCAGTCTCTTGATGAGGTCATGTTGTGCTATGTAGTGCAAGCTGTAGTTTTTCAGTCTTTTAGTGATTTAAGTAGCACAAGATCTCAAAAAACCCCATCATTACAAGACAAAAAAATAAGCTTTTTTTTTTTAGAAGATTTATGTAATTATAAGAGAACCCTCAGAGTTAGATTAAACTGTTTGTTCAAACTTAATAAACATTTTAGCATGTCAATGGAGTATTGCTCGATCAACTATTCCACCTAAAAGTCCCATAATATTCATCAGGTCTCAGTGAGGCTCCTGATCCTTTGCCTATGATTGGCCATCTCTTCCCCAGCACACTTTCAGCTATTTTCTTTTAAGGTGACAAAGGGGATAGACAATTGTTTTTCTGTTTATCAGAGGTGACATGACCACTGGCGCAAGTGGACGAGGAGAGGCCCACTGTTGCCATAGCTAAATATACATCCCTGACAGCTTCATAATAGGTTCCAGGAAGTTCAGTTGAAAATAAAAACAAAGCAACATTTCTAGCTGATTGGTTTTGAAAGGCCGTTTTTCCTTGCTGAATGGGAAAAATGTGGACTTCAGCATTCCATGGCAGTGATGCCAGTCGGATTGGATAGACGCAGCCTTGCGTGTGCAGAACGAACGGACCGAGATGGAGACGCAACAGACTGCAAAAACTCGATTTATGGGAACGTATTCTGTGCACCTGGCACAAAAATAGTAAAAAACAAAGGATACATTTGATGAGTTCGGTGTAATGTGAAGAAAATAAATGTTGTTATTCGCAATCTTTCACATGGCTCATCTAAGTAGGAGAAAAATACAAAAACAGGTTACGAAGTTCTCTACACTGAGTCACTGAATATGTCAGTGTGGGATAATAAATCCAAATCAGTGTCATGCTTTTATCTCTGGACTGACCAGCTACAAAACTGGGCTAGTTGACAAGTGTGAAAGGGAATGAAGGTCTCAATTATGCACTTAAAAACTAAGCCTAGCAAAGCCTGTAATGTAAGCAACATTGTGTCAAGTTTAGTCTGAAATCTTTAGAGCATTGTCGGCATGTGGATTCTGACCGCTTTAAAGAGGGTGTCTGAAAATGTAGCATACTTTTTCAATTCTTTGTTTTTGCTGTTTGTACTTGATAAAGAAATTATGGTTTACAACCAGACTGCAATTGATCAGACTATATATTTTTTATTTATTTGTTTTAATTAAAATAACTAAAGTATTTTATTTGAATAACTTTGAGGGGAAAAAAATAATATATATATATATATACAGAAAATGGAAGTATTTTAAAATAGTCATATTAGAAGTCTTTAGAAAATAGAAGAATTTTATCAAAATATAAATGTTATATGTATTTTATATAAAAAAAAAAAATGTTTTTTTCTGTACTGTGTCATTTTCATCTCTTTATTTGTTCTGTATGTGTTGGTGTGTAAAGAATAACAACATAAAATATACTTTTGCCTAGGTTGGCCTTTGTGCAAAGCATGTTGCTTGTCAGATTTAACTTGCAACTAGGAGGCGTGAAACATTTTCTTGCACAGTACATATACGCTTCTGCTGGATCTCCATTTGTTTGAGATGTTCTCATGTGAAAACAGAGCTTGAATGTTTACAAACACCTATGTTGCTGTTGCTATCTAGGAGGAATTTGTCACGAATTCATAAAGTTTAATGCACTCCCTGGCCAGGGGCCCATGTTTTCAGCTGTCCCACATTACCACACAGTACGGTGGAAGAGCCACTTAACGCTGCACGGTTTAAAATTACCACACTGCTGGCAAACTGCTGCAGTATTCTAGTCCACCGCCACTTCTGTAAATTGTGTTTGTATTTCTTTTTTGCTTCTCCGGTTTGGGGTAAATTATGTGCTGAGAGATGTTTTATGACAAACAGCAAGCCCCAGGGAAGTGCACTTTAGACATCACTAGAAAAGGTTGAGATGGGATGGGAATTTGGCTTGAGTACTTTTGCACTTCAAACTCTCAAACCATGAATGGAAACTAAGAGGGAGTTGAGGCCTTGCATGGTCTTAGGAGTCGTTCTGTAATCTTTCTTCCCTGGAATCGCTGTACTATCTTTGTGTGTTCATGTCTGTGTAAATCTGCTTGGTTTTGAGTGTTCCAGTAGTTGAACCGGGCATAGCAGATGGTAGTCTTGGCCTACGGAGTGCACATTGTGCTCTCTCTTAACCCTATTTCCATGGAAAGCTGGTTACAGTATTGCAGACATGCTGACCCACAGGGGAATAATTTATGACAGTTGTCGCCTTGGTCTGCTAAGCTGCACAGGGCATTGCCCGCCACTGTCAGCGTAGCATTTCAACATCCCACTGGGAGTAAACCCGATAGGCTTTAATGTTTGCCCACAGTGGAGACCCTATGGTATCACTGCACAGAAATGTTGTCCCGAGCCTGTTGTCCAAAGTTACCAGCTGTTACCACGGAGAGAGAGATACTGGCACTAACAAAAGCACAGTTCTTTTGGTCCGGATGGATGATTACACTGTTATTGTTCCTGAGAATGTGCTTTTATTTGCCCAGAGTTATAATGACAATGCTATGTAGCTGAAACCTTTATTTGTTAATTGAAAGGCATTTTATGTTGTGTAAAACTTTGTCTTATCAGAACATTAGAAGTGAAATTCAAACTTTCATTTTAATAATCAGTATAATGAAACTGGGAAATTGTAGCTCCATAGTTGCAAAACCTTATGAGCTGCCTAACTAGATGGCTTTTTAAGGCTTTTTTTTGTTACCTTGTTTTGGCCAAATCATGTATCCTTTAACCTCTGAGACCCGAGGGTGACTGCCGAGTGCATTTTCCATTTCCTTTTTTGATTTGTAACTAGTAGCACATAATAAACATGCAAAAAAGAAAATATATATATATATATATATATATATATACACACACACTACCGTTCAAAAGTTTGGGGTCACCCAAACAATTTTGTGTTTTCCTGAAAAGTCACACTTATTCACCACCATACGTTGTGAAATGAATAGAAAATAGAGTCAAGACATTGACAAGGTTAGAAATAATGATTTGTATTTGAAATAAGATATTTTTTACATCAAACTTTGCTTTCGTCAAAGAATCCTCCATTTGCAGCAATTACAGCATTGCAGACCTTTGGCATTCTAGCTGTTAATTTGTTGAGGTAATCTGGAGAAATTGCACCCCACGCTTCCAGAAGCAGCTCCCACAAGTTGGATTGGTTGGATGGGCACTTCTTGCGTACCATACGGTCAAGCTGCTCCCACAACAGCTCAATGGGGTTCAGATCTGGTGACTGCGCTGGCCACTCCATTACCGATAGAATACCAGCTGCCTGCTTCTGCTCTAAATAGTTCTTGCACAATTTGGAGGTGTGTTTAGGGTCATTGTACTGTTGTAGGATGAAATTGGCTCCAATCAAGCGCTGTCCACTGGGTATGGCATGGCGTTGCAAAATGGAGTGATAGCCTTCCTTATTCAGAATCCCTTTTACCCTGTACAAATCTCCCACCTTACCAGCACCAAAGCAACCCCAGACCATTATATTACCTCCACCATGCTTAACAGATGGCGTCAGGCATTCTTCCAGCATCTTTTCATTTGTTCTGCGTCTCACAAACGTTCTTCTTTGTGATCCAAACACCTCAAACTTGGATTCATCTGTCCACAACACTTTTTTCCAGTCTTCCTCTGTCCAATGTCTGTGTTCTTTTGCCCATCTTAATCTTTTTCTTTTATTGGCCAGTCTCAGATATGGCTTTTTCTTTGCCACTCTGCCCTGAAGCCCAGAATCCCGCAGCCGCCTCTTCACTGTACATGTTGACACTGGTGTTTTGCGGGTACTATTTAATGAAGATGCCAGTTGGGGACCTGTGAGGCGTCTGTTTCTCAAACTAGAGACTCTAATGTACTTATCTTCTTGCTCAGTTGTGCAACGCGGCCTCCCACTTCTTTTTCTACTCTGGTTAGAGCCTGTTTGTGCTGTCCTCTGAAGGGAGTAGTACACACCGTTGTAGGAAATCTTCAATTTCTTAGCAATGTCTCGCATGGAATAGCCTTCATTTCTAAGGACAAGAATAGACTGTCGAGTTTCAGATGAAAGTTCTCTTTTTCTGGCCATTTTGAGCGTTTAATTGACCCCACAAATGTGATGCTCCAGAAACTCAATCTGCTCAAAGGAAGGTCAGTTTTGTAGCTTCTGTAACGACCTAAACTGTTTTCAGATGTGTGAACATGATTGCACAAGGGTTTTCTAATCATCAATTAGCCTTCTGAGCCAATGAGCAAACACATTGTACCATTAGAACACTGGAGTGATAGTTGCTGGAAATGGGCCTCTATACACCTATGTACATATTGCACCAAAAACCAGACATTTGCAGCTAGAATAGTCATTTACCACATTAGCAATGTATAGAGTGTATTTCTTCAAAGTTAAGACTAGTTTAAAGTTGTCTTCATTGAAAAGTACAGTGCTTTTCCTTCAAAAATAAGGACATTTCAATGTGACCCCAAACTTTTGAACGGTAGTGTATATATATATATATTATTGTTTTCTAAAAATTGATGTCCTCATATGGGGACAGCAGGACCAAGTTGAACATATTTTAAATAATACCAAGATATAGACAAGATATATTTTTTATCATGTTTTCAGGACTGTTGGTTATACATTTTTTTGAGACGTTACAGACCTTACAGCTGATTTTCTGTAAAGCTGCTTTGGAACAACGTGTATTTGGAAAAGCACAAATAAAAAACGATATAAAAAAATATGATTTGACTTGATTTGACTTTTATGGTTTTTTTTCCTACAACAAAATCTCAATGTTCTCTTTGCAAAACTAAAAGTATTGATAAACAAGTAAATATTTTCATGCTTATAGAGTATCGCATTTTAGCTTAGTAAGATGCTAACGTCAAAATCGGTTGATTCAGTTGTATGTGGTATTGCCTTTGTGCTTCTTATTGTATTTGTGTGGCGCTTTGAGTTACGGCCTATGAAAAGCATTCCAAAGGTTTTGCAACAGTCAGAGTTTTTTTGACAAATATTTGACAAATTCTCATTGTAAATTTGTTGACCAAAGCTCACACTGACATACTCCAATCAATGATTGCATTTTAATTGCATGAACTTACGGTTATGCTTAATGAGCCTACAAAATAAAAGGGAAAGTAAACGCCTTAAGGCCTGTTCACACCAAATCTGTGATGATTTTGCTAGACGACCGTCCAATGAAAGGTCTATTAAGTTCATTTTTTAATGAAAAACTATTTCAAACCTGTACAGTAGGTGTTGCTTTTGCTGTTCTACTAATATTTACACTGATGAGCCAAAACATTATGACCACATGCCTAATATACCGTTGGTCCTCCACGTGCCACCAAAACGTCATCAACCCACTGACGCATGGACTATACAAGTCCCCTGAAGGTGTCCTCTGGTGTCTGGCATTAGACATTAAGACATTAGCAGCAGATCCAAAGTCCTGTAAGTTGCGAGGTGGAGCCAGTGTGGATCGGACTCGTTGGTCCAGCACACCCCACAGATGTTCAATCGGATTGAGATCTGGGGAATTTGGAAGCCAGGGTAACACCTTGAACTCTTCATCATGTTCCGCAAACCATTCCCGAACAATGTGTGCAGTGTGGCAAGGCAAATTATCAGCTGCCATCAGGAAATACCATTGCCATGAAGGGGTGTATCTGGTCTGCAATGATGTATAGGTAGGTATCAAGTGTCAAATCGATGTCCACATGATTGGCCGGACACAGGGTTTCCCTGCAGAACATTTGTGGGTTGTCCCTCCTCAGACCACTGTTGGTAGGTACTCAGCACTGATCAATAGTTTTTGCTTCACCAGTAAGTGGTCAAAATGTTTTGGGCTCATCGGTGTATACTTGTTTTCTGCCTGGACTGGACTTCAGCATTCATCTTTCAATCCAGAACTTTTGTACTTTCCATGATGTTGATGCATTTTTAGGATTATATAATCTGTTTTTTATGCGAGTGAGATGAGTAAAGAACGCTGTTGCATCAATATAGAGTATGTCCTCTTTATATTTGAACATGTATTTTTTTTATTTAGGAGTATTTTTTAGGTGTCCATTTGGAATATATTTATATATTCCAAATGGACTCCCAAACCCAAGTTCTTTTTTTCCAATGACTGGAAAATATAACACAAGGTACAGTGATATAAAAACATATGGAATAACATATATTAAGAATAACAGGTATAGTATAAAAAGGCCCAGCAGAGGTTGTACTTCCTTCGCCAGTTGAGCAAGTTCAACCTGCCACAGGTGCTGTTGATACAGTTCTACTCAGCAGTCATTGAGTCTGTCCTCTGCACTTCAATAACTGTCTGATTGGTGCAGCTACGAAATCGGATATCAGAAGATTAGAAAGGGCAGTTCAATTATTGGTGGCCCCCCTGCCCCTCCCATCAAGAACTGTACACTTCCAGAGTGAGGAAATAGCTCACCCACTCACCCAGCCCACTACCTTTTTGAACTGTTGCCTTCTGGCCGACACTTCAGAGCTCTGAGCACCAGAACCATCAGGCACAGGAACAGTTTTTTCCCTCAGGCTATCCATCTCACGAACAGTTAAAACTGCCCCATTGAGGAATAGTTATTTGCAATTCACAGTCTAGTCTTTTTTATATTTATCCAAAATATCCTACCTCTTCTGCCATTACATTCCCTTGCACTGTATATAACATATTTATTAGATTTTCACTATGTATGTGTGTGTCTGTGTGTGTATGTATATATATATATATATATATATATATATATATATATATATATATATATATATATTAAACTCATTTAAAAGGTCACAATTGGTTTAAGCAATTTGATTGATTGGGACACTTAGATTTGTGACATTTAGATTTTTTCATACATGTGGCACACTCATTGAGCTGATTTTCTTAACCCCTTGTAGTGCTCTTCATTAATGCTCTTCTGTTCTGGCTGTTCCTCACATGGCCTCCTGCACTCTCTCTCTCTCTCTCTCTCTCTCTCTCTCTCTCTCACACACACACACACACACACACACACACAGCAAACTGAAACAGCTCAGATTAAGATTAATCCTCCTTAATGCACCAGCTCATAATATAGTCATTAGGTGATTTGAGCCTAATCCAGCCTATCTAACCACTGTGCTTTATAAAACACACACGCAGGATTTGCTGTCAATGCTTAGAGGCTGGAAACACAGCATCACATATAAATACAGGCCGGTCTGACACTTAATACTGATTAAGGCTTTGCTGTATGGTAAATGTAAATGAAGAGCTCACATTGAGCTGGAGTGTGGAAGGAGGCCTGCTCTTGGGAGGAAGCATCCACATTACATTAGGTGAGTTTATTTTTTATTATAAGGCCTTTGACTATCATCCTGTTTAAGTGTAAGGTGACATGGACAAGATGGTGGTGTGAATAAAAAAGGGAAGAAGAAAGGTTATGAACATTATCAGTTTATTTGGAATGGTGCTGATGAACGGCTTTGAATCCCCTGCTTTGGTTGTGTCCAGACAGCCTGCAGTAGCAGCATCACAGCTGTCATCTCTTAAACTGAAGAGGTTGAGAGAAAACTCAGCACCCTGGAGATTAATCATATATACTCAACGAAGAGCTCTGCTGGACACTAGCCAATATCAAGTCCCATTAGATAACTCATACTGACAACTCTGGTATATAGTAGAGAAAAAACAACTTCTGCTGATCTCTGTTTGCCGCATATTGGGTCGCCATTTTTGTAGTGTAGGGTTTTCATGAAATGCAATTTTTTTTGTCTGTAACATTTTGAGTGATAAATACATTTTTTATGCCATGTTGTGATTTTATTATTTATTTATTTTTTATTCATAAAGAAGTTGAGTCAAGCAGGATCAGCAATGTAATGAGTTGGATTTATCAATTTCAAGAAAGTTGCAGGTTGTGACTTGTTAATGGCACCAAACAGATTTGCAAAAATAATGACTTTGTTTGGACAAACAAGTAGCCCCGTTCTAAACATAAACGGTAGAGCAGAACAGAGACACACTTTTTTAAGCTGTCTTGGAAGTATTTTTCCCATTCATTTTTTCCCTTAGAGATTGTGACAGGGCAGAGGGCGGGGCCAGGTCAGGATTCCACACACCCGGCCCCTAATCAGGCTAATCAAGCCTCAGAGAGGAATGGACTGCAGTGGGACAGAGAGATTTATGGACAGCTGTCCGACACATTTGTGTGTTTGTCTTTTTGTTTAAGTTTTATATAAAAATATAATTTATATTGTCAAGCCGGATCTCGCCTCCTCCTTTCCATTAATCCCTTTACACTGGTGCCGAAATCCGGGAAGGAGGAGGGATGCGCCATAGTAGAGTCCTCTCAACTACCATCCACACCAACGGAGCAGCCACGTCCATCATCCAGAGGACGGAGGAACCCGGCTGCCTGAAAGCAGATGAATGGCCGCCGACCGTGTAGGGAGATGGGGCTCCTAAACGACTGCCTTGATCAGTCAGGGCCGCTGCCAGTGGCGGAGGAGACCCCTATCAGCCGCTGAACCCTGGCAGGGTATGAGACTGCCGACCACGAACGGGGAGGGGCTCCTGGACGACCGCCTGGAGAACCGCTGCCAGGGTCGGAGGAGACCCCTTCTGTTTCCCGATAACGCGGTGGGCGTTCTGTCTGCCAGGGGCTGGAGGACTGCCACCGATCCATCCAGGGAGGCATGGCTGTTGTCCTTTGTAGGTTGGAGGAGTGGCTGAGGACCAAGCTACGGCGTATCGGGAACCGGCGAGTAAGTGTTTTTTCTGACCTGCCGGCAGATGGGGCGTTAGGCACGCCCCTCCCCAGGGAAAGGGGGGGTGTGCGTCATGTTGGGGGCTCCCCGGCCTGAGAGATAGAGGCTGGAAAAACAGCATGGGCACAGCCGATTAATTCAGATTTCGACCCTTTGTCTGAAATCCTCAGGGGTAAAATGTCCACTGCACACCCTCCAGTATTTGAGAGAATGTGGGGGGGTACTGATATACAGGTTCATCGCAATAAGCCAGAGCTTCAATAGCTCATGATCATATATAGACAATCAATGAAAAGTAAATATTTTTAGTGGTGTACATTTTCTTTGGGATTTCTAAAGGTTGAAGCATCCAGGATACACACGCCAAATGACCAATATGAAAAATACACTTATACAAATACAAATCTACAGCAAAGACAATGAAACTTTTGTACATCGCTCCTTCTCTTGCAAACAATGATGGGCTTCCTGCCTCCTCCACGTAACGCATGACCTTACCAACAAGCTTATCATCCCTCTCACGAGCACTTGTCATAGAGGTGAACGGAAGTGAACATTTGTAGTTACAAAGTATATAGTTGACAAAAAAACAATTGATAATTTTTAGAAACAAAACAATACTTAGAGTCGTGTGGATTATTTTGATGCACCCTAAATATGCATTTTGTACCGTCAAAAAAATGGAGGACATTCACTTGCATTGTTTAAAGGAGGAGGCCTGAAATGAAATCCTAAAAATCTTAAATTATGTTTTGATGAAGAAAGAAACTCTTAAGATATATCTTGAATGGCCTGAGGGTGAGCAAATTTTAATTTTTGGGTGAATTATTCCTTTAAGTGAAGACGGCACCTTTTAAATGTAGGTTAAATTCTATACCATCATCCCAAGTTGTATGAATGTGGATGTTGTTTAAGATACAAGTACTGAACTGAGGTTGGCTGGCATGTTAAAGCTTGCGGCAACACATTGCATGCGTTTTAAATTTGACTTCCATCAGTTGTTAAATGGCGAATGCTTCCGTGTAATAAAAAGTGTTGTGTTCCATTTGGGATGATGATATTAAAACAAACTAATGGCTTCAACAGAAATATATACTGTACCAGTCGATTAACAAACTTGGGGCTCATTGTGGGTCCGGAACCTGACTGTTGCACTCTATTGGTTGAACCAATGTTATGTTGGGATGTTCAAACTAATGGATTGCAATTCCGTTTGGTGCCACTAGAAACTAGAAAATTAACATGTCTGTTTTAAATTACAATTATAGACCCTTATTAGATAGGGTCTAAATCAGCAATTTAGCTAAATGCTTAGGCACCCAGTATAAAGCAAATAACAGGAGGCATGAAAACTCATAAATGAATCTATCCTAATGCAGAAGTTTTTTAAAACTGCTTGAAAATAGAAGTGCACCTTTGAAAGTTGCTTTCCCTTCCCTTTTTTTTCCTTGTATATACCAACTCCCAACGGTAGGCAGGGCTTATTTTAGTATGTGCCTTGCTGTCTGTGGCTATTGTGTCTTGCTAACACAGTAGCTGAGGCTTGTTGACTACATCTACAGTGCGTGGTTGCAGGATATGCTCTCACACCCCATAGGAATGCCATTAGTCTCGAGCTGAATGAACACAGCAGGTGAAACAAATAAGGCCCAGATTTGTTTCCCCTCTCATCACCTCTTTTTTCCTTTTCTTGCTCAATTGCTCTTTCTCTCTCTCTTTCTTTCTCTCTCTCATTCTTTCTCTGCAATTGTGGATGATAATAGTCATCAGGAGTGGTGTGAAATGTGCTCCAAGCCAGATCATGTGTGGTGATTTATCCTTCCGAGCTGACTGCTCTCCCAGGCTTAACCCCTCACTGTACGCCACCCAAACGATCACGGACCCCCATACCCTTACTTGAGACACTCAGGAAGGTGTACGCATGGGTACATGTTCAAAGGATGCAACCTAAACAGCTAGTCTTGTATTGGCTGTTTGTTATTCCTCTAAATAGAGGTGCTAATTTGGTGCCCTCTCGGCTTAAGGTCACTCTGGGGGACAGCCTGAGCACTGCATTTCTAAATGAATAAGGAGCCAATCTGATTAGATATCAGAGTATCAGCAGTGTGAAATAGTTATAGGGAATAGAACGTCTTGTCTCTAAATGACTTGCTAGGTTAGCACTGATCATGTAGTCTTTTAATATGTTAAGTCATTGAAGGGTTGTCAACACTTTTAGTTAAGAGATTTGGGATGTCATTACACCCATCTTGTTTTCTGAAGGGGGTTTCTCAGCAAACTTTCTAAATTTGAACTGTAACACACTGAATTGTATCAGAAGAAAAGACTCATTCTTTATTATTGCAAACTTGCACACTTCGGAATAATAGAAGTCATAAAAGCTATGAAATAACACACATGGGAAGTATTGCAGTTGTGCAGTGACCAAAAAAATCGTTTTTTGTTTTTTTATGGTTATTTGATTAATATTAACAACACACGAGACAGCGACAGGTCCATAAAGTCACATTTATACTTACAAGTTTGACATTTTTCCCCCAGTATATAGGTTCACTTTAAAGATAACTCTGTGTTTACATGAATACCTAACCAAGATGGACATTTTGGTGGAATTTTGAAATGTATTTGATGTGTTCAGGTGTGTATCCACATTACCACGAGCGCTTTCGAAGCACACGCGCATGTAAAGCGCACGAATATAAGCTGCCTGTCAGTCAAACAGGGTGCAACTTTTTACTAGATTGCTAGTTAATTACAAAATGTAAACAATACGGCTCGCTGCCGCAGCCTGAGGTAATGTCGAATCGCATTCTGATTGGTCAAGCAAGGCATTGTTGTTTGTAAGATACTGCTAGTTCCAACCTAGCTGTATCACTAATATGACAAGCTATTTTCCCGTTATTAACATTTTAATCAAGATACTTGTCCGGTCTGGCAAGCAAAATTCTCTTTCACGTGCCTCTTAAAAAATGCACGTCCACAAAAATAAAACAAGAGGACAAGCACTAATGTTAAGCCCTGTTTTAGATAGTAGACACCGTTTACACCGTTGCATGAACCAACTTCATGAGGAATGCATTTTAAACATTACTGAAGGCATTCCCATGTATGTCACTTGATGAAGGCTTTTAGGCACAATTGATATTTGTCTACAAAACTAATAAAAAATATATAAGCATGAGCATTAGATAAAAAATTTTTTTTATGATCAGTTGAAACAAATTCAATCAAGCGTGTCCAAACTCTTTACCAGTAGTGTACTATGAAGGAAGCGAGTGAATTGTAACATTTGCTGCTGCATTGCATGATTATTCGAGTTTCAGAACTGAAACTCTTCCACATTGTGATTGCCATATTATAACAGTGCTGTATCATACAGTAAAGAAAATCTGAACGCTACAGAGATACGCTCGCATGCTCCTGAAGACTTCGCACTAGCCTATGACTCAATGAGCCTATGAAGTAACCGTCAGCAACACATTCCTCAGGAAGCGCTCGTTGGAGACACACTCACACATGCACGGCGGAACTGGAATCCGTATGCTTGCCATCTCTCAAATGTTTTAATTCAGCATGATAAAACATCCGTTATTTGTAAGGTGATTGAGCGTAAAGAATTCTGGAGCACAAGTCCATCAATCATAAGCAGACAGCAAGCTGTGAAACACATTACTGTATGGCCATGCCTGCTCTTCACTGACCAGCTCGCTCCGCTCTGCTCAGTGGTCGGGCTGGAATAATGTGGCTTCTGTTCAAAGTATGCAGCATAAAAAATACATTCCGTTTGCAGGATAACAGGTGCAAGCCAGGAAGGGAATGTTCACTAATGAAGTCATGGTTCACGAATGCATCATGTTTGGACTTTAGAGCGGTTCCCGCGTGTTGTTTTCATATATTTTCCAATACATTCACAATAAACAAATCTTGTTTTGTCACAACTATTAATTTGTACATTTTATCACAAATTAAATGTTTTGCAAAAGTTGATATTAGTGGTTGGCCGATAACTAGACCAAAATTATGACCAATAAAATGCAATACATTTTATGTATCAGTATGAGGTTCATAAAATTGCTGAAATCAAACATATTTTAAAAAATACATTGATGGCAATAACTGTTATAATCTTTTGACATGGTTGGCATGAGTTACAAGTCGGAACTTACTAGAGATGCACCGATACTACTTTTTCACTTCCGATAACTGAAATCTCAGTATCGGCCGATACAGATCCGATACCAGTTTTTTTATTTATCAGTTTAGAATATCTATACTTTACTGTGTGATACTAATTGGTGGCATTCTTTTATATGTAAAGAAACACAAACCTCTAACTACACATCAATATAAATGTACAGTCTATTAAGAAAAACTTTATTGTTAACTAGTCTACTGGATTACTGCAAAATTAACAGGAATTCCTGTGAAAGTTTTCAATAGACTATAAACCAGTTTTCTTTGTAACAGGACTTTTAAGATCTCTTTTTCTGTTCAGTTTAGGTGTAAGATATAAAGTCATTTTTAAGTCAAGTTATTTTTTGGAATCCAGTCAAGTTAATTATTGTTGTAATTTTAAACAAATAATAATTATAAAAATAAATAATAATAATTGTTATTATTATTATTATTAATAATATTATGACTTATTGAATTTTATAATACAAGAGTAATATATTTCAGTTCACAGTACATTTCAGTGCACCTTAAACTTTAAAAACCTTTATTTTGACTGTCGGAACACTCCAGGAAGTCCTGTAAGTGCCTGTATTTGTGGTAGTTCACTGTCGTTTCATTCGCTTCCAATTCAAAATCTGGTAAATGCTCCTCCAGTGCCATTCTAATGCATGTTATTAGTGAACCAAACTATTGAGCTGATGTTATTTGTGTGGAGCACTCACGTATTGTGTGCCGCTCTGAGAGCTTGAGCGCATCACCAGCCTGCACGTGCTATTTATGTGTGTCAACAGAGCTGTGTCACTCACTAACACGCTATGCATGAATCGTATACATTTGCTTATTAAACTCAGCCTTTTGTGATTCACAGAGCTATTGCATGTCTTCAAGTGGCTTTGAATAAAATGCACAAGTCATATGGACTACTTAAATGGTGCTTTTATGGTTAGTTTATGTCACATTTGGAGTTTGACAGTTATTATAACCGATCTGTCTAAAAATGTCAGTATCGGAGCCAATACCGATCCAGGTATTGAATCGGATTCTCTTAAAGCTGAAGTGTGTAATCCTCCGTTAAAAACAAACAGGAATGCTAATAATGATGTCTTCTGAAACAACTCGATACGTTGGTGTAAAAAAAAAAAATAGATAATTAAAACTTTTAAAAAGCACTTACCGCCAGCAGTTGACGCATCACTTAGCTGCCGCATGATGTTAGCGCATCGGCGAGTTCATGCGAGAATTCGGAAGTGGCGCTTATTTACAACAGAAGAACGAATGTCACGCGAGTGTTCTGCAATTTCAAACAGCATCGGAGCCATGAACGGAAAGTTTTTAATTATTGACTTGTTTCTTATATAAATCTATTGATTCACTTCAGAAGATATTAATTGATCTAATGGAGTTGTGTGGATTACTTTTATGCTGCCTAATTGTGACTTTTGGACCATCAACGTGCTGGCACCTGTTTACTTGCATGATAAGGACCTTACAGAGCTCTATCTTCTTCTAAAAATCTTCATACACATCTGGGATTCTTTTGTGATTCAGGGTAAGTGAATAATGACAGAATTTTCATTTTTGGGTGAACTATTCCTTTAATAGCCAAATTAAGATCAAAAAGCCTCTGCATCATGTCTGATTTTACTCCGCCAATGCAGTGCTTGCAATAATGTTCAGATGGTTACAGTAGAATCTAGCTGATCCTAGTGGAAGCTGGATCTAAAAAAACAAACAAAAAAAACATTTATTTTGCAGGCAGACTTTTTTTCTTTATTTCTTTTTTGTAACAGCACCTCTTTAATTTAGTTAATCTAAAAATAAATAAACAATTATAAATTGCTGTACCCTCAAATACATAATCATCTCTCCCTCCTTCCATCACTCTTTTCAGTTTTTTCTCTCACACTAGCAGTATTTCATCCCTGTCAAATTTAGCTGCATTTGAATCTGCCCGAAATGACTGGAGGGTGATTTGAACAAAACTCTGCAGATCAAAGGTCACCCTCAGCCCTGCTGTTTATTTGTTTGCTTATGTCACTCAAAATCTCTTTGCCACTTTTTTTTTTAATATCAGCCTCAAGGTGCAGCAAACAAAAGCCCTGGCTGCCCCTTTAGTGCAGGCAAGAGTGATGAGGTGCAAGAGAGAACAGAGAAGGCAGGGATTAGGGCTGAGGGCTAGCTAAACATGCCAGTTGTTTGTCTTTGTGAAGTGAAGGTAATGCTGTGCTGTCACTTTCTCATTGCTCACATAAAAAACACACTCCTCCTCGTTCCCTGTGCTCATGGTCAGTTGTGGTTAATGTAAGATCACTTCACCATACCATCTTCTCATTAGCTTACCTACTTTGCTTTGATCTTGAAGAACAGACTGCTTAATGCATCACAAACAATTAAGGTTATTTATGATGGCCCACGTTTTTTTTTTGTGTGCCTTTTTTCAATTATTCCATTGTAGTTAAATCCAAAAATGCTAGTTTTTGTTTGAAAACGCGTTCATTTCACTATGCTTTCACCTATGTTTACAAAAATTGAGCATTTTGAAAACGACCTCTATTACCACATACTTTCGAAAACAATCATATAAGTTTTCAGACAAAAATGCAACAGTGCGGCTTATTGTTAGAAAATAGCGTTCCCGTTTACATGCACTGTATAAGCGGCGCACTCTTTACTCCCATATACATGCAGCTTGGTCAGTAAGCAGCTTTCTCCACAGCAACATAATTTCCCTGTGACGCTTGTTTAAACACACATGGCATCCAAGGAAGACTTTACTATTTTACTCTCTGTTAATTCACTTTATTTCCAGATATTCCAGAGTTGTTGCTTTGTTTGATTCCTTAATATCGTGACCTGCAGCTGCATTGCGATTCAGTATTGGGGGTTTCCATCTTTCATAAAACTCCAGGATTCCCCCAATGTTCTAGCACATTTATGTGGACATTAGGGACAGACAATATTTTACATTCTTGTGAATAAATGGGTATAGTTTATAGTGTATGTGATTTTCCCACTGTACTCCCATGTTGAATTCTTTCTGCTGTGTTGACATGTTGTTGGCTCCATCCTATGGCATCTGTTATCACGGTCTGTTCCATGCACGCGCACTCTTCATACACCAATCAGAACGATGCTTATGTGTTTACATGTGTACATTAAGATGCGTTCTCTAGGAGAAACCTAGGTGTGTTGAACCGCTTTCTTTTAGTCCCTTAAACGGCATAAGGAAATCAGCTTTCTTGTTTACATGAGGTTTCAGAAGGCCACTTTCTGCTTAATCCCTGGAATAAACAATTTCATTTTCTTGAAATCATGTAAACGTAGTAAGTGTGGAATGTGGATGTGGCCTGATGCTGTGTTCACGTTGTGTCAAAATAACTGTAATTTCGTGATGGCAACTCAGATTCTATTTGGAGCTGTTCTCAGATCTTGGGAGATATTTGTTTCTATGGCATCACTCATAACACTGAAATGGCTTTGTTGTCGATAACAGTCAAGTAAACTTCAACTACAACTTAAAATGATGTTGAGTCTTTCATGGAATTCCAAGATTACAACTTGTAATTCCACGTTTTACAAAGACATGAACTGTTTTTACAAGTTGGAATCTTGGTTATTATGGTAGAATTATGGTAATTCTGAAATTCTGTGAATGCACCATAAGTATTATACTTTTGAAATAAATTTAGCTCAAGCCACTTAATCCATTCAAACTTGTTTAGAAGTGTTTGGTTTTAGTTTACTATTTTTAAATCATGACTTGCACTACACACAAAAAACTAATATTTGCATTTATTTATGTTGTTTAGCCAGAGGGGAACTGGCCCCCACAGTGAGCCTGGTTTCTCCCGCGGTTATTCTTATCCATTAACCAACATCTAATGGAGTTTTGTGTTGCTTGACACAATCGCTTCGGCTTGCTCACAGGGGTTCTAAATACAATTATTATTTTATTTATGTACATAATTTACAATCATATTTTAATCAATGTCACAATGATGACTCGTATGACTTTATAGATATTACAGTTTAATTTTCTGTTAAAGTATGATTTTCTGTAAAGCTGCTTTGAAATGATGCGTGTTGTGAAAACCACAATACAAATAAAAATGACTTGAAGATAATTTAGGTATAACTATTTTTTTTATGAACATTATACATTTTAGCTATTCTAAAAAATATACTATTAAATTTTCAAATCACCTTTTGACTTACAATGTATAAATCATAGTATTTATGATACTGAATTGCGATTGATTTAAGCTTAACTCAAACTTACCACTTACCTCTATTCTTTTACTACCAACACTGGAATTTCCTTTATTACATGCACATCTAGTTACTTTTGTGAGTGTATTATAAAGTCTATTTTTGTTTATTAAGTTTATGTATTTAATAGGGATGTCATTTTTCAGACATTTTCGATTGTCGTGAAAATTAGCGATCAATTAATAGATTAACTGTTAACATTAGTACAAAAAAACCCACGTAGAGGACTCCAAATAATATGTGCATGTAGCTTACTGTTGAAATATAATTGAAAATAATACACTTAAGAAATGCAAGTATTGCTATTTTCATCCCTTTATGCCCAATATGCGAATTAATATTTATTTGAGTCGGTTCTTTTCAGTGAATTGACCAAACGGGCTTGCAAAATGGCCTAAATCTTTTTGCGATACAGTAGGCCTACAATTAGTTTGGAGCACTCTCTCACTGAATAATTTTGAATGGTTTCTCACACATGCAAAATAGTATCGGGATATTTACGAACACTGAACGAACAGCACTGGATAAAGTGGAAATTTACCTACAGTCAACTGAAACAAAAGGCTGGCAGGAGGAACTGCTGTGCATTGAACAAACACTACACGGATGCCTTTAACAGTTGCACACTGTCACCATGAAAACAACCGTGTCTCCCGCTGAATGCGTTTAAACACACTCCTCCCGTTTAGCCCCATTGGAGTTGTAGGACGGGCCCCATTGGAGTTGTAGGACAGGCCCCACTGGAGTTGTTGGCCCCTGGGGTTCAGCCAGTATAAACACATGTGTAATGCGCCCCTGATGATTACTGAACTCTTTTGTCTTGAAATTAATTAAACAATGATCGATAAGCTTAATCTTATCAATTAATTAATTAAATTTATCGATTATCGATGAATCAGTAACATCCCTTGTATTTAATGTTATATACGTTTTTTTATGACAAATTAAATGGCTAAATTTGATACACCTCGGCAACATGAGCACTATAAATACAAACAATATTTCATTCTCTGACTCTACAATACTGCTTTGATACCACACTGTAAGGGAAAAACATCTTCAATGAGTTACTTTGGAAGCTCTTGGAAAAGTTTTAATTTCTCTGGGGCTTTCAAATTGCCTGTTTAGATTGTGGTGAGCATTGTTCGACACATTTATAAAACACCACTGCGGGTTGAACAGAATGACCATATGGAGTTCCATAACATTGTTACAACCTAATTGCCCTGTTCGACAAGTGCCAATTATCTTCAAGAGTCGGAAAAGATGAGAGCAGGCGGGCGAGAGCCGCGTTGACATGCGTCAAACATCTCCCCACAGATGGATCAGTCTGTGGTTTGGGCCTGAGATGAGAAGTCTCCCTGGGCTTGCATTAGCTGTGCTGGCCTTGTTAGTTCGTCCCCTCTCCCACAGCATTACAGCCGGCTGCTGGAAAGACCCGACTCTAATTCCACTAGCAGATCAATAACCATCAGTGTTTGGTTTTGGGCTGGTGGGTTGGTCATGGGATGATCCCCCACCCACCTCTCCCACTCGCCCCCATTCGCAACCCTCGTGGTCTCTAGGTCATTTTGTTTGGAGGTAATTTTCACTGCAAGCTTGTGAACTGTGTCTCAGTTGAGTCTGAACTCGTGCTTTTTTGTTTGGAATGAGTTGGTTAGAGATTGTATGGGAAGGTTTGATGCACATTCATTAATTCATTCATTCGAAGAAACGTTAGAGCACAGAAACAAAGAATTGACAGACAGATGTGTAGCATGTGTGGGCAAATGTGCAAGTTTTCAGTCTTTTGAAACAATACAAAACTCTTGATGTTCAGATGTTTTGTGAACTTCTTGAAACAGTCGTATATTTGTTATTTTTCTTGTTGAGATTTATAGGTTCATTCGTACATATCTATGTTGTTGTCTTTCTGAATCTGGTTATAAAATAAATATCTTGTGTTACCCAATTCCAGAGTTGTGTGTTTTCAGGCTGCAGTTGTTATTTAGAGATCAAAAGGCTGGCTACCACAAAATAACACTAGACAATAAATAGACAACAAGTCTTTCTATTGCATTGTCTTTGTTTGCTGCTTGAAAAAAGCAGTCGTGACAAATTCTGTTCAGTATGTAGTTAACTGTAAGAAACACTGACTTGGTCATTACGAGAGGAAATTTCTTAGTATGCAAAATGACAGAACAATTTATCTATGTACATTGCAAGAGTGTGATCAATTATTTTTGTACGTTTATTTATGTTTTGTGTATCGATGTCTTAAAAGTAAAGGGCATAACTGTTTTCAGCCTGTCAGAAGACAACTGGCCTGTATGATTGGCTAAAATATGTGACCTAGCAGTCTGACAAATTAAGTTATTCATTCTTTTGTGATTAAATTAAGCAAATACAAAAGGCCCAGCAGGTCTAGTATTGAGAGTCATCCATGGTTTGTATTGCTGCTGCTGTTCTAACCTCATGTGCTGCTCTGAATAGCACGCTCTCTCTCTCTCTCTCTCTCTCTCTCTCTCCCTCTCTCTCTCTCTCTCTCACACACACACACACACACACACACACACACACACACACTCACACTGTTTATAAAGTCTCTGGAAAAATGTCTTTTCTTGTTTGCCTGGTGTAACATATGCCTCTTACAGGATTCTGATGTGTCAGTGGTGGTTTAGTTACATTTACTACAGGGGACAATCTCAAACAGTTTAAGTAACTGGATACCAGATAATTTGGGCCATTTTTACCCTCTACTATTTTTTGGGGTTGTTCTTGAGTCTCTATGTAATGACCCACCAGTACTCTACTATAGGGTGCTGGTGGTATGACCAAAATCTGGAATGAGTAACTTGATATAAAAGTAATGGAGTGTGTGTGTGTGTGTGTGTGTGTGTGTGTGTGTGTGTGTCGTTGTGTGTATATATGTACTGTATACGTGTGTGTGTGTGTGTGTATATATATATATATATATATATATATATATACTTATTTTAAAGCTTTAAATTCCTGGCTGATATCTTGAGATGTTGCTTCAATATATCCCCATACTTTTCCTTCCTTGTGATGCCATCTATTTTGTGAAGTGCACCAGTCCCTCCTGCAGCAAAGCACCCCCACAACATGATGCTGCCACCCCCTTGCTTCACGGTTAAGATGGTGTTCTTCAGCTCACAAGCCCTTTTTCCTCCAAACATAACGATGGTCATTATGGCCAAACGGTTAAATTTTTTTTTCATCAGACAAGAGGAAATTTCTCCAAAAAGTATGATATTTGTCCCACTTGCAAACTGTAGTCTGGCTTTTTATGGCGGTTTTGGAGCAGTGGCTTCTTTCGCGCTGAGCAGCCTTTCAGGTTATGTCAATATATGACTTTTTTTTACTGTGGATATAGATACTTGTCTACCAATTTCCTCCAGCATCTTCACAAGGTCCTTTGCTGTTGTTCTGGGATTGATTTGCACTTTCACACCAAACTACATTAATCTCTAAAAGAATGCATCTCCTTCCTGAGCTGTATAATGGCTGCGTGGTTCCATGGTGTTTATACTTGCGTACTTTTGTTTGTACAGATGAGCGTGGTACCTTCAGGCATTTAGAAATTGCTCCCAAGGATGATCCAGACTTGGGGAGATCCATAATTTTTTTTCTGAGTTCTTGACTGATTTCTTTTGATTTTCCCATGATGTCAAGCAAAGAAGCACTGAGTTTGAAAGTAGGCCTTAAAATACATACACAGGTACACCTCCAATTGACTCCAATTAGCCCATCAGAAGCTAATTTGCTAATTGCCTAAAGGCTTGAAATCCTTTTCTGGAATTTTCCAAGCTTCTTAAAGGCACAGTAAACATATGAAAATGACTGTGTATATATATCATCCATCCATCCGCACAGTACTGTTTAAAAAAAAAAAAACTTATGAAAATGTATGTAAAGTTCTGACCCACTAGAATTGTGATATAGTCAGTTAAAAGGGAAACAATCTGTCAATAAATATTGTTGGAAAATTTACTCATGTCATGCACAAAGAAGATATCCTTAACGACTTGCCAAAACTATAGTTTGCTAATATTAAATCTGTGGAGTCGTTCAAAAATGAGTTTTTATGACTTCAACCTAAGTGTGTGTAAACTTTTGTCTTCACCTGTATATATATATATATATATATATATAATTGATAAGTAAAAACTATTAATGGCATTTATTTTTGAAAACATTCTCACTATACAACATTTTTGTGCCTAAAACTTTTGCACAGTACTATATATATATATATATATATATATATATATATATATATATATATATATGTTTGCTTGAAATTTAAAGAAAACAAAAATGGTTAACAGTAAATTACTTAAATTCAGTTTGTGAAGTTTTTCTTTATTTTACTTGTTTGGGTGTGCCAACCCAGCTCTGTATTGTCACAATAATCTACAGTATGCTTCTTTATTGTTGTCACATGTGCTATAAATAACATAAAAGATTCCTGCTTACAAAAAAATAATTTAATGTAAAAGAAAAATATCCACGGGTTGAAACATTTATACTGATGTATAGTACATTTTGTTATACTGCCCAGTCCTAAGGTACATCCTATGTCGTGCATTCCAAATCCCAAATTATTTTTGTGTAAATAGTGAGAGTAGAGTGTTTACACTAAAAATGCAACAAAAAAGAAGAGTGCTATGAGTACCCGGATGCACTTCTTCAACCAAAAACAAAAAGAGGGTGGAATGTTGGACACTTTCTGCACTCAATTTTCACAATTTACACTACTTAGTGGAATGGGTGGATCAATCTGGCCACGATAGTTGTGGCAACTATCAAAATTTCAGTGAAGCAACTTGCAAATGTGAGTTGAATATTGACCATCACCCCACGCTACGTGAATAAGTTTATTATTTGAGATATAAATGTTGAACTGAGTTTGGCTGACATGCTAAAGCTAGCTGCAACACATTACATGTGTTTGAAATATAGCTTCCATCAGCTGAAAAACAGTGAATGCTTCTGTGTATTGAGGACAATACTACACATTGAAAATTCATACACTAGGTGGTGGAGTACTTAGTTTATAGTGCGTCATTTGGGTCACAGCTCTAGTGACACACATGGACACCTTGAATTAAAAATAGTGTTAAATCTCACAACTTTGCAAAATATACAGTCAATTATCTTAAAATTATCTAGCATTTGAAATTCTGTGCCATTGAAATACAGATTGGATCCTCCTTAGGATGAGTCTGAACCTATTTGTTACAATTTTAATGTACTGTTCTGCTGCATTCAAGTCTCCGACCCACAACCACTAAAACTATGTCCTTTGTTAAGGCCTTTCTGCACCAATGCCAATTGATGTGCATGTGATATGTGCACCGTCTGAGTCTTCTGCTGAGGTTCTCCCAGGGGGCAGGGGGTCTGGGGCTATTTGCAAAGGTCCCAGCCACACTCGGCTGCACAGGCTTGCTGTTAAACCAGACTCTGTCCACTCATCAGTGTTTGGACCTGCGCCAAGTAAAACAGAACTGATGGCAAAATGCACCCCAGTTCTCACTCTGGTGGCCTATACTTCAAATACAATAATATTTGTTAATTATTTTTAACAGCAGTGCATTATAAAGCATTAGTTATCATTAAAGAGAGCCATGTCCTGCCTCTATTTTTTCCAACCATACCTCTGCTAGTTATGTAGAGGCACAATTGGATCTTAAGGGAGTTTGCTGTTCTGGTTGCTGCCAGCAGGCTGCACAGGTCTTTGTTGCTTGCTAGCCTTCTAGCATCGCTTAATATCATGCACCCATTTCTTTATTTTTTCTTTTCTTTTTTTCGCTTGTCTATATCTGGATTATGGATTTATGGATTATTGAAGCAATCTCAAACATGCTGATCAGGAAACACATCAAACCACATCGATCTCAAACCCTCAATGCTCAAGAAAAACCATAACGACACAAAAAAAATTGTGGTAAGTCATGGCATCTGCTCATGTTATTTCTTCCTGCATTGCATGCCACATGTGTACTATAGCTTCCTCCATCAGCAGTGACGGATTCACATGTGATAAATGTAAGGAATTAATCAGGCTGATGGTTAATGAGGTTAATGCCTAAAGAGACATGCATCCAAATGCTAGTGGAGGACAGTGAGAAATAGAATGGCACTTTGGTTCCAGCTGTAGAGCCCCCACTGCAGGGTGTTTTGGGTGACGTCTTGGTGGCATACTTGCTCAGCAAAGCGACACCACTCTCCCGTTCCTGTTAGGGTTTCCAATTGATTCTCCCTGCTCAGTGAAGCACCCACTGAGAATCATGATGAAAGAGCCTTAGTAATTGGTGATTCTATAGCAAGGAACATGGAAATAGAGACACCAGCTGCTATTGTTAAATGTGTTTCAGTGGCTCAGGTGTCTGACAGCAGATACAAAAGTGCTGGTTAATGCTAAACATTGACATTTTATTTTATTAAAACATTTTATTCATGTCAGCACTAACAATGTCTTGCTTTGCCAGTTGGAGATCACTAAAGATCATGTTAAAGAGGTATGTGAACTTTCAAAATCTATGTTAGACACTGTAATATGCTCTGGCCCCCTCATAACTCATTGTGGTGACGAGGTTTATAGTAGATTAGTGTCACTGAATGGCTGGATGTCTGAGTGGTGTTCAGAGAATAGCATAGGATTTATAGACAATTGGAACCTGCTAAAGACCTGACCTGTTAAAGAGAGAGGGATTCCATCCCTCCAGGGAAGGTGCTGCTCTCCTCTCTAGTAATTTTGCTCATAGTCTTAATAGTGATAGTATTTGACTAACTGGGGCCCAGGTCAGGAAGCAGACAAACTGGATAATCTGAACATCTGCTAGCTGCCTTGAGATTTCACACAGGTCACATAAACAACAACACATGGAGACTGTATCACCTAGATATCATATAGAGACTGTGTCTCCCATTTAGATTTTTTTTTTTTATTAAGGTCAAACGTGAAAAAAAATGTTTGAAGATAAACATCATATAAAGGTAGTGCTACTAAACATTAGATCTTTTTCAAACAAAGCACTAATTGTAAATCAGATATAAATAAAAAAACTCTGTTGTCTTTTGCCCTTGCTACTGTATATAGATCACCTGGGCCGAATTCTGATTTCCTTGGTGAATCAGATCTAGTGGTTATTGGCAAATTCAACATTCACATAGATAATGAAAATGATACATTGAGTTTAGCATTTATAGATATTCTCAACTCTCCTGCAGTCAGAATGTGTACAGGATCAACTCATTACCATAATCATATGCTAGATTCAATTTATGACTAAATTGACAATGGAGTTGATGTCGATATCATAGAAATTCTACTGCAAAGTGATCAGATCATTACTTAATCTCTTGTTTGGTCCGATCTGCTAATGTCATTCAATCTACACCCCGCTATCGTTCAGGTAGAACTATTTTAAACCACTAAAGATAGCTTCACTAATAATTGTCCAGAATTATCTCGCAGACCAGTAAGCCAAAAAGTCTAGAAGAACTTGATGAAATAGCAGAAAATATAAATGCAGTTTTCTCTAGCACTCTTGATAGTGCAGCCCCCTGTTAAAGTGCCCCCCCCCCCGATTAAATAAAGACTACCACACCTGGAGTTGTGAGTTAGAATCCATGGTGTGCTGAGTGACTCTAGCCAGGTCTCCTAAGCAACTAAATTGCTAGGGAGGGTATAGTCACATGGGATAACCTCCTCGTGGTTGCTATAATGTGGTTCTCTCTCTCGGTGGGACGCTCTGTGAGTTTGGCGTGATGCCTCCGCACTCGCTATGTCTCCATGGTAATGCTCTCAACAAGCCAGGTGACAAGATGCGCAAACTGAAGTCTTAGATGTGAAGGCAACCGAGATTCATACTCCACCACCCGGATTGAGGCGAGTCTCTACACCACGAGGACTTAGAGCGCTTTGGGAATTTAGCATTCCAAATTGGGAAGAAAAGGGTAGGAAAAAAGTAAACAAATTTAAAGAAAAATGTCTCACACTGTGGCACAATAACTACACTCAGGCTCTCAAGAGAGCAGCTCGGAAAATTGAGCACAAGTGGAAGAATACAAAATTAGAGGTATTTCGCGGTGCATCGAAGGATGGTGTCTGTAGCTACAGACAGGCACTAAAAGCTGCCAGGTCAACATATTTGATCAAACTCAATGAAAATAACCACAACAGTCCTAGGTGTCTATTCAGTACAGTGGCTAAATTGGTTAGGATAAAGCATCCACTGAACCGGATATTCCTCAGAAAACAGTGTCTCATAATTTTGCTCATGAACAAATTCAATCCTTCACTGTCATAGGTCATGAAGAGCTAACAAAATTATTTTAAAAAATCAAAAGCCATAATATGTTGTGTATTTTAGATCCAATACCAACTAAACTCTTAAAAGAGGTATTCCAAGTAATCTCAGGAAATCTTCTTAATATTATTAAATCCTCGCTATCCTTAGTATGTCCCAAGAAACTTTCAAATGGCAGTTATCAAACTGCTTATTAAGAATCCACAGCTTGAGCCTGGAGAATTGACTAATTAAAGACTGATTTCAAATCTACCATCTTTGTCGAAAATACTTTAAAAGGAAATCATAGATTGGATGGCCAGAAATTTCCGTCTTCTCAATTCCGACAAAACATAGGTACTAATTATTTGACCAAAAACATCTAAAAATATAACGCTAATATATAATTTGACTCTCGATGGATGTACTGTTATGTTGTCTTCAACAGCGAAGAACTTGCTGTTATATTTGATACCAATCTGTCCTTTGAAAATCTAATTTCCAATGTTTGTAGAACAGCATTCTTCCACCTGAGAAATATTGCTAAGTTACGACACATGCTCTCTTTTGCTGATGCCGAAAACGAATTTGCGTTCATGACTTCAAGACTAGATTATTGTAATACATCACTGGGAGGATGTCCTGCAAGTTCAATAAATAAACTTCAATTGGTTCAAAATGCAGCTGCTATAGTACTGACTAGAACCAAGAAATATGATCATATTAGCCCAATTTTATCATTGTTACATTGGCTACCTGTTAAATTTCATATTAATTAAACATTTTGCTAACAACATAGAAAGCTTTGAATGGTCTAGCTCCACAGTACTTAAGTAACCTCTGTCACGCTATATTCCATCACATTCATTCCAAAACAAAAATTCTGGCCTGTTAATAGTTCCTAGAATATCAAAATACACAAAAGTAGGTAGATCCTTTTCCTATTTGGCTCCAAAACTATGGAATAGTCTCCCTAACACTGTTAGAGATGCAGACACACTCAGTTTAAGTCTAGACTAAAGACTCATCTATTTAGCCAGGCATACACCTATTTTATCCATCAACTCACAATTAGGCTGCTTTAGTTAGGTCTGCCAGAACCAGAAACATTTCTCATAATCTACAACTCAACAATAATTGAATAGTGTGGCACGGTGGAGGGCAGGGCCGAGTCACGACCCGGCCCCGCCTTCCACCGTGCCACAAATAGCATCTGCAGTAATGTTATTTTATTTGTTTCCTTGTTTCAACCTCGGGATTCATAACCCGAGGTTACAAGAGACTGCCAGATCCGGCTCCGTTCTTGCTTGTTGTCAGACTCCACTGCTACATGTCGCTGAGTGATGACAACAAACTACACCCGGTGCTAGCCAGACATCACTTCAGTCTTTTACAATGGACTCCAGAGGATGAACTGATGCCAGCATCAACTGTAAGACAACGGATGCTTCATATGCCACGGCCTGAACCTTGGACTTAGGATGGACCCCACCGAACCTCACTGAAATGACCTGCCAGTTGAACTGCGATGCACCTCATTGATCTCTGCTTGCATCACCTTTGTTTACTGACACTCTTGAAATGGAATACATAGACAATCAATTAATTGACAACAAAAGACTTCCTCAGCCAGCTAACAAAGTACAATGCATCTATGTGAATTTCTCCAATTAATTGATGATGGACTTCAAAACATTAGTCATTAATCTTACAATTCATACAAAATCTTTGTTTAAACACTGGCCCTTAACACTTACTTAGTTTACAAACTTTAACTTCATGACTTGCACTGCACACAAATAACTAAATTTGCCATTATATTCATGCTGTTTAGCCAGAGGGGAACTGTCCCCACAGCCAGGTTTCTGCCAAGGATATACAGTCACCATTGGCTTGCTCACTAGGGTTCTAAATACAATTATTATTGAATTATTTCTTTTTATACCAAATTTACAGTTACACAATGATGACTCTAAGACTTTATATGCACTACCGTTAAGAAGTTTGGGGTCACTTCTCATGATCTTAAAAACCTTTCAATCTGAAGGCGTATGCGTAAATGTTTGAAATTAGTTTTGTAGACAAAAATATAATTGTGCCAACATATAAATTTATTTCATTACAAAACTAAAATTTTATACAATAAAAGTTTTTGAAATGGATGACTTGGACTGAATAATTAAGAAAAGAAGCAACCAGAGCACCGCCAGCGGCCCGCCGACTCATTGCTATCTGGGTAAGTGCACAGCAAATAGATGGGAACTCTGTTTATATAAGCATCCTAGTAATACTGTTTAAAAAGCATCCCAGGGTGATACCTCAAGAAGTTGGATGAGAAAATTCCAAGAGGACATTTCAGCAAAATCTAGTCAAAGTGTGGCCACTTTGAAGATGCTAAAATATAACATGGTTTTGAATTATTTGGAGTTTTATCACAACATAATTCCCATATTTCCATTTCTATTATTCCATAGTTTTGATGACTTTATTCTTTTTCTAAAATGTGAAGAAAATAAATAAAGAATGAGTAAGTGACCCTCAACCTTTGAATGGTAGTGTATATTACAGTTGAATTTTCTGTTAAAGTATGATTTTCTGTGAAGCTGCTTTGAAATGCAAATAAAAATGACTTGATTGTTAGGGGCCATGCTGTTGCTCAATTCTCAGAGCATGTTCTTCAAGGACATGCACATTCTTCGAGACTCGAAACCTTTAGCCGGAGCATACATGGATGGGTGACTGAATTTAATCCCTTTTTTATTTTTGGCAATGTCACACAGAGGTCATCCTAGTTACTGTGTGATTGTCTCACCATCGTTGTTCAACACCTCAATTTCTTTATTTCCCTGTGTGGCCCTGGAGATTGCTCTAAAGTACAGAGTCATATTTAGCTTTTATTTAAGAAGATTGGTGCACGTGGGGGGATGGAGAGGAGACAGACCGCTGATGAAATGCCTCTGCTTGCCGATGGCCAGCCAGATCAATACAATACAATTGAGTTCTCCAATCTGAGAGACTAGCTGTAGTAAAGGTGGCACTTACAGGGTGATTGCCTCTGATGAAGACTTTATTAGTCTCTATTGACAGATTCATTTGAGATCCTTCACCCTTCATCCACCCCCCCCCCCCCCCCCCCCCCCCCCACACACACACATACTCCAGACTCCCACTTTCACTGTAAAGTAATATAGTCTAACCCCACCTTTAAAAGTTTCTGGGGTTGATGAAACGGTTAGTTATTTTGTCCAGTGTTTTCAAACGTTTCTTCAAATAGATTTCAAAGTAACCTTTTGTTATTCTTCTGCGGCCCTGAATTTTTTTGTTTTTTGTGAACTTAGGTTAAGTGGTAAGCACTTGAGACCCTTATTATCAGATACTGCAGCACTGTCAAAGAGTTTTCACTGAAAAAACTGAGTATTATGGAGCTTTCCCCCCTGGGGAATACTAAGAAAACATCAAGTTCCCCAAAGAAAGTTTGCAGCAGAAGGTTTGCTTTTGGAAGCAAGTCTAGAAGCAACCTGGCCACGGATAAGACAAAGTGTGGACATTTTCAAATTATTTTATATATTATCTCCAAATAAGCCGCAGGCATATTAGATATCACAAGCTAATACTCGGCGGTCATATGTGCACTCTGTAAAATTGGCTGAGGCTCGTCTTGGGCTTTGAAGTCACAAGTTTTTTTTTTGCATCAGGGTAGCTGTTCGAGGGAGCCCTAATCCTGGCAGTATTGCTATGGCGAGCAGAGCCTGAGCTCGACACTCGCAGCAGGTTTTCGTGACTCCACTAATTTTTCCTTTGTTATTTTACCTGGTTTGTATTTTGTAACCCTTCGCCCCCCTCCCGGCCGCCATTCTCAGAGGGGCTTTTCCCTGAGCCTTGGTGGATTGGCCTGAGGTGCTTTCCCATCCACAAATAAAGAGCTCTGTGGAGATAATGAAGTGTGTTGCATCCTTGACTGCAGCTGTGTTTTGTTGGCTCTGTTAGATTAAGGCTTTTTGTGTGGTGGACTCTAACTTATTTCTTATAAGAGCTCATCAATAAACTCTGAGCTGCAGGCCTAAATTTGTATCATGCATGTGGGGGTTAATTTTTTGTCTTTGCTTTTTTCATCAGAAATTACTTTGGGGAACATACCGTGCTGATCAAAATGTAATGTTTTCTTTTTCTTTTAACTGTAATTTAAACATGTTTAGTATGATGAGTGTTTCCTGCACCGCTGTTCATGAGTGGCGCTGTGCTGCTGCTGAAACTGCAATGACACTGAAAAATATAGATGTATTTTAGCTGAATTGTGAGAAAAAAGACTGGGCACTGTGAAATAACTGACAATAAGTAGGCAACACAACTCTTTATTTTCGGTTGTCTTCGCTGACCACATGCTACATTGCTTGATTAGTTGCGGTTCTTTTTAATGAATCAGTTGAACTGATTTGTGAATCAGTCTGAATCAAACACTGGAGTCATCGGCCTAAATATAGGGGTGGGCAATATACTGGTTAAATTGATATAGGCTACTGGGAGTAATGTGTCAACTGGTAGAAATTTTCCAGTATAGTTTCTATGATTGTTAAATTTCCATCAAATCTGGACAGAAAGCAATCATGGATGTGGGGACATTATCTGTATAGCACCGCAGCTGCAGTTAGGATCTGTGGCTTGCCCATGGGCAAACCAGGTTGGCAGCACATTGACCCTGGTCGGTTCAGGACCGATTTAGCGTGCATAGGCCAACCTATGGATCGCTGGATCCAAACTGCAGCTGCGGTGCTATACAGACCATATCCCACTTTGTTAATGATTGCTTTCTGACAAGATTTGATGGAGCCTAGCCTAGCTCTATATCAAGTTGCTGATGAAGAAGCGGTCCAATGACTTGGTACGCAATGCACACGCTAAGAAGAAGATTACGGTTATGCAAAATGCCGCTGTATGGTAGCGAATTTCTTTTGACAACTATATTTTTATGTCTAGTATATAGTCGCCCAAAAAACGTTGCAATTATTTAATGGAAGACCAAATCCAAAACAAATAAGTGATGGAGGACATTAAATCATTTTTTGCTTATATCTCCCACCCATAAATCATTACTTAATCAGTAAGACATCACTTCCTTACTGAATCTTCTTAGATTAGATTAGATCTTTCTTTTACTCATCCATGGGATATTTTGTCTAATTTGAAATAATCACAAGAAGTCACATTTACTTTTTGAAAGCAATGTTAAATATTTGTAAGGTTTCTGAATCTTGAATCAGTCAATTTACTGACTGGTTGTTCATATGACAACTTGTAATTGAATATAGATATCTGCAACTGAGTTATCTTGTAATGATATTTAAACAAAAATAATAATAAAAAAACAATATGTTGGATAGAATAGTAAAAATAAATGGCTAATATAAGAAAACCCTGTTGGAAACGCGTCTGATGAGAGATAGGCTTTAATTTTCCCAGCAACTGTTGCTCCAACAGACTAGCAGCAGAGCCCAACCACCCCAGCGAGTTCAGTCATTTTCATTAATGTTAAATCCCACATCCTACACAGCTGCTTTAAAAAGAGCTTTTGGAAACTGAGTTGTAATAAGATACCCAGCTCTACCAAGGTGAATAGGAAACAGCCCTTGCTTAACTCGCTCCTCGACTCTCTCTTTCTCTCCCATTGCATCTTTTTCACATGAAAATGCATGGATCATTTGTAATTTGTGACACAGTATATGTAATGCTGACTGTCAATGATTTATGAGGTGGTTTTTATCTTAACAATTATATACATTTTCATACACACCTAAATAAATAAATAACAAATACCTAATTTGTTCTCATTATTTATGAATGTAGGCTCTCCTTTGACCTTGTGACTTATCTTTTGTCTTTCCAGATCATTCTGAAGTGGTGCCCAATGAGTTCCTTAGACCTTTCCTGGAAGTGGTCCGCTCAGAGGACACAACTGGACCAATCACAGGCCTTGCTCTCACCTACATTAACAAGTTCTTGTCTTATGGCCTTATAGGTAAGTTTAAATTATGTCTTAGAGAAACTGACTCATCAAACATATATAGTGGTGCTTGCTAAAGCAAGCATCAGTGTTATTATTGGTCATATTTGGGTTATGGGGTTTTCAAAATCCTTAACCTGTAGTATACTTCTACTGGTAATTTGTTTCACACATTTGCGCTACGAACAATAATGATACCTAAAATCACACAGCTTGTTATGGAAAAGTATGTTGTTAATTTTTAATTATATATATATATATATATATATATATATATGCAATTAATCTTACCAATGGACCGTTACAAGTAATATACCTACTATCGGAGTAGTTCAGCTTTCATGTTTTCAGCAGGGGGCAGTAAGTGCAAATCCTGCTGTTCAGGCAACACTCAACCATATCGGCATCAAACCACACTTAATGACTGCATTCAGCACAAGATTAGGTTTTATGCATTCAAACACAGCTGGACGGAGTGCAATCTTCAAATGCAGGGGATCTCAAAATGTGTTTTTCTCTGTTTCAAACTATGTTTAACTTTATACAGCATTTTATTCAGGGGCCTTTCTCGACAAATATTAATATGTGATTAATTGCAATTAATTAAATTAAATAATCAGGATTATTAGGCCTATATTTATTTTGTGTATGATATTCATAATAATTTAAATATACTGTAATTGTTTAATTATTATATACTGAAATATTTTTTTATTTTGGGGCCTTTCTCAGATATTGATATGCGATTAATTGCGATTAATTAATCTGCATATCATGTAATTAACTGTATTAAAAAATTTTATTCGATTGACAGCCCTAGTAAAAATCTAGTATAAAATGTTGTTGGCAATCAGTATACACATTCAATAAGTTAAAAGATGGCCAAAGTTGATCCCGGTAACTGTCAAATCAGGAACATTTGCCGGTTTTATTGTCTATTTAATCTTATTGCACTTATAGGCCATCAGTCAGTTTTTAAATGAAACGCTGATGACAAATTTTCAAATTTCTGAAACCAGTTCTCACAAGTCTTGATATAAATAATCCAGAGTCACTCAGTATGTTTACATGCTGTAACAATCAAGTTACAGGTTTTTGCTTAGTCAAGCTACAGTCTTCATCTGTCTGTAGGCATCAGGTATTCATGGCACAATGCGTAAACTAATATTTGAAGTAAGGATGTCAGCTGAGGGAGGGTTAAGTACATGTTGTGTGTCACCTCTTTCTTTCAAGTCAAGTCAGGTTTATCAAAGCACATATTATAACAACAGAAGTTAAACCAATGTGCTGTACAGTGGTAAAAAATAAATAAATCCAAATGTAATTATCATACAATTAAAATATCAAAAATCAAAGAAATAAACAACTGTTTATTTAACAGTGTGAAAATAGTGCAACGCTCCAGATGCTAGCTGTCTCTTTTTTTCCCCTTCCCATAAATACTCAGAGTTGTTGAATAAATGCTATTATTACACTTGTCAAGCAGCTGTATGGTTTGCACAAGTGAAGGCAGGTCTTATAAACCATAGAGTTAAAGATGGTCAAACCCATAGCACAACCCCTCAAGCAATGGGCCAGATATTGGATTGGATTGGTGTCCATTTTTAAATCATTCTGTATAACATGGATCATCAGGCTCTCCACAAACTTATGGAGTTCATGCCAGCTCGAGTGCAGTTCAACTTTTCACTCAATTTGCTATGCTGATAATATAATTTGTAATGGGGGAAGAAAACGCAAAAAACGCAAAATAGAATCATTTTCATGTGCACTCATACTTTTTCTCTCCCTCTGTAATCAAATGTAGGTAATATTTTAAAATGCAAGTAAACCATTCGACTGTTTCTGATGGGTATACTTTCTTTCATTCTTTAACATTAGTTAATGCATTAGGAATCATAAACTAACAATTAACAATATACTTTTACAGCATTTAATAATCTTTAATGTTAGTTAATAAAAGTATGATTGTTCATTGTTTGTTCATAGTGCATTAACTAATGTTAACAAATACAAATTTTTATAAAAAAAAAAAAAAATTCTCCCAATGTTGGAATGCCAAATTCCCGCTACTTAGTAGGTCCTCGTGGTGGCGCGTTTACTCTCCTCAATCCAGGTGGAGAGACCGTCAATCTGTGCATTTTATCATGTGGCTTGTTGTGCATGACAGCGCAGAGATTCCCAGCTTGTGGAGGATCGTGCTATTCTCCGTGATCCATGCACAACTTCCCACATGCCCCATTGAGAGCGAGAACCACTAATCACGACCATGAGGAGGTTACCCCATGTGACTCTAGCCTCCTTAGCAACCGGGCCAATTTGGTTGCTTAGGAGACCTGGCTGGAGTCACTCAACACACCCTGGATTCGAACACACGACTCCAGGGGTGGTAGTCAGCGTCAATACTCACTGAGCTACCCAGGCCCCCAATGTATTGCTATGTTGAAAATAACATTAACTAAGATTCATAAATTCTGTAAAATATCGTTCATTGTTAGTTCATGTTAACTAACATTGTAACTTCAGAAGTTGACAAATGGAACCTTATTATAAAGTGTTATCCATATGTTTAACATAAGGTTATCATATAGATTTCTTTTTACATCTTATTTTGTAATTATATAGAAATAGCATACACATATTAATTAAATGAATCTAATTCATGAAATGAGAGCTGCTGTCCTAATCCCCCATGATGGCAGCATCTCATCCGGAAGCTCTGGAAGGGTTGCTGTGGCAACCTGCACCATGCTTCTTCAAACCGTGGCCCTCATTTGCTGTAGGATAAGAGATAGCATTCATGCACACGTGCAAACTTTCCACCCTGAAACAGTTCCAACAACAGCCAAACATATATTTGATCAGCTATTGGTGTCTTTTGCATCTAGCTTTCTCTTCGTATTCTTTCAGATAAATACTTTATCATATACAGCAATGCTATTACCTTTTCCCCTTCAAAGTGGCATGCAAATTGTACAGATTTACTTTTCCCCAGTAGAGATTTTTTTCCTCTCACACTTATTTTTCTTTTCTGTCTCACACACACACACACACACACACACACACACACACACACACACACACAGCGCTGTGCTAATCCCAGGTGAGCACTCCTGAAGAGCGTGACATATTAATGTACTCGTATGAGTGTGTGATTAAATGACCTTTAGGTATGTGAAGGCGGTGTGCTGACTGATGGGTTATGCTCATTCATACTCCACTAATTTGCCTTGAAGAGTGACATTATCATTACTCCCAATTAGCATTCCATAGATACACAGCCTCACACTATATTTCTCCCATTTAAATCTCTGCTTGATTCACAACTCGCTATGATGTTGGGGTCCTCACTTTGGATATTGATTATTGGCGGTCTGTCTGTGTGAAAATTCAATCAAATTCTATTGTTTCAAAAAACTACTTTGGATTTGAATATAACTTGAATTTTAAATTAAATTAACATATACGTGTAGTGTATACAGGATTGGGGAGTAATGAAATACATGTAATGGTATTACGTATTTAAAATACAAAATATAAGAAACTGTATTCCACTACAGTTACAATTGAAATCATTGGTATTTAGAATACAGTTTACAGATTACTTTGCATTTTATTGTCATTTGTTTCATTTAATATTTAGTCCCTTCAGATGGAAAGATTTACACATATACAGGTGCTGGTCATATAATTAGAATATCATCAAAAAGTTGATTTATTTCAGTAATTCCATTCAAAAAGTGAAACTTGTATAATGTATACATTCATTCCACATAGACTGATATATTTCAAGTGTTCATTCTTTTTAATTTTGATGATTTTAACTGACAACTAATGAAAACCCCAAAATCAGTATCTCAGAAAATTAGAATATTGTGAAAAGGTTCAATATTGAAGACACCTGGTGCTACACAATCATGGGGAAGACTGCTGACTTGACAGCTGTCCAAAAGACGACCATTGACATCTTGCACAAGGAGGGCAAGACACAAAAGGTCATTGCTAAAGAGGCTGGCTGTTCACAGAGCTCTGTGTCCAAGCACATTAATAGAGAGGCGAAGGGAAGAAAAAGATGTGGTAGAAAAAAGTGTACAAGCAACAGGGATAACCGCACCCTGGAGAGGATTGTGAAACAAAACCCATTCAAAAATGTGGGGGATATTCACAAAGAGTGGACTGCAGCTGGAGTCAGTGCTTTCAAGAACCACCACGCACAGACGTATGCAAGACATGGGTTTCAGCTGTCGCATTCCTTGTGTCAAGCCACTCTTGAACAAGACACAGCGTCAGAAGCGTCTCACCTGGGCTAAAGACAAAAAGGACTGGACTGCTGCTGAGTGGTCCAAAGTTATGTTCTCTGATGAAAGTAAATTTCGCATTTCTTTGGAAAACAAGGACCCAGAGTCTGGAGGAAGAGAGGAGAGGCACAGAATCCACGTTGCTTGAAGTCCAGTGTAAAGTTTCCACAGTCAGTGATGGTTTGGGGTGCCATGTCATCTGCTGGTGTTGGTCCACTGTGTTTTCTGAGGTCCAAGGTCAACGCAGCCGTCTACCAGTCTTAGAGCACTTCATGCTTCCTGCTGCTGACCAATTTTATGGAGATGCAGATTTCATTTTCCAACAGGACTTGGCACCTGCACACAGTGCCAAAGCTACCAGTACCTGGTTTAAGGACCATGGTATCCCTGTTCTTAATTGGCCAGCAAACTCGCCTGACCATAACCCTATAGAAAATCTATGGGTTATTGTGAAGAGGAAGATGCGATACGCCAGACCCAGCAATGCAGAAGAGCTGAAGGCCACTATCAGAGCAACCTGGGCTCTCATAACACCTGAGCAGTGCCACAGACTGATCGACTCCATGCCACGCCGCATTGCTGCAGTAATTCAGGCAAAAGGAGCCCCAACTAAGTATTGAGTGCTGTACATGCTCATACTTTTCATGTTCATACTTTTCAGTTGGCCAACATTTCTAAAAATCCTTTTTTTTGTATTGGTCTTAAGTAATATTCTAATTTTCAGAGATACTGAATTTGGGATTTTCATTAGTTGTCAGTTTTAATCATCACAATTAAATGAAATAAACATTATAACAACAATATATCAGTCTATGTGTAATGAATGAATATAATATCCAAGTTTCACTTTTTGAATGGAATTACTGAAATAAATCAACTTTTTGATGATATTCTAATTATATGACCAGCACCTGTAAATGATGCAATCCAAAGTGCATTTGAACAGCGGTGAAACACTTTCTTATGATGTGTTACATTCATACGAGCAGACAGAGAAGTAAGTTTGAAGTAAGTTTTGAGCAGAAGAAATAGAAATAAACCTTGTGTAAATTGTCAGCTTTATGCTAAGATAAAATGCTATTTCTAGCCATTTTACATGCACATGTTACCAGCACGATCATATTTTTAATCAAGAAAATTCATGTTGGATCATAATATATTTTTTTCTTGTAAGACTTTGATATTAGGGCAAAAAATCATATTCTTGATAAAAAAAAATTGTATTGATTTCCTGTAAAAAAATCTAAATATCCCTAAAACAAGTTCAGTTTTAAAACAACACTGCATAAGATATTTAGGTGTTTCAGAGAATGTGTTTTTAAGTTTTGAGTTTTTATAGTCAAAACAAGTGAAAATATCTACCAGTGCTGAAGAAGTAATCCAAAGTATTTAGAGTACGTTACTGACCTTGAGTAATCTAACAGAATATGTTTCAAATTACATTTTACAGCATGTAATCTGTAGTGGAATACATTTCAAAAGTAACCCTCCCAACCTTGAGTCTAAAAACCAATTAGAAAATGTTGTCAAACCGCAAACATCTGGTATCTCTGAAAAGCAGTTGTCCTCCCTAAGATGCTCTAGGACTTGCAAGTCACAAGGACATGCACTAAACATGCACTTGGACATGCACTATACAAGTCACAAATGTCACAAAAACCTGCTGAGTCCCAGGAGTGAAGTGTATTTGGAGAGTGACTGTCCAACTCACTGCTGTAGACCGAATATTGCCATCTATTGGTCAGACATATAGATGCAGAGATCTGTGTTTCATTTCGATTTGGTCTCCAAGAATTCTCAGTTATTTGCCTGCCCCACATTACCACTTTGAATTTGTGACCAGCTCTTCACATGTTTTGAACTTTTGGTTTAGGCCAACCAATTAAACCAAACACTCTTCTTGCTCACAGCATGTGATATTTATTTATTTATTTATTTATTTAGCACCCAAAAGCACAAGGCCTGCTCTCCTGTCATTCCCTCTTTCTTTAACTGGGTACAGTGAGACCCGAGCACACTGGGGGATCTCTCTCTCTCTCACCAATCACACACACACACACACACACACACACACACTTGGAGAATTCGTTTGGTGAAGGCTAATTCCCCTCAATCTCAGGCTTGAGGTCGGTGGGCTCAGGGGGATGGCCTTATTGACAGATAACCACATCCCATTTTTCCCACTCTCCCTTTCCCACTCTTTTTCCCAGGCTGGTACTTTAAACCAAAGGCACACTTACAGAGCCACTTATCCTGCTGAAAACTGCAACATCCAATGCACATGCTTAAACAGATGATGTTTAGATGTTTTTAGATTATACTGTATGCACTTTTAGTGTAAAAATTGTTCTTAATTTTTATTAATGTGGTGATATTTAACCCCTGAAATAGATTTTCAGTAGCTTTTTACCTTCATGAGGGTATTTGTATTAATTTTTTTGTCACTGTAGATTTTGATTTGATACCTTTTTTTAGGTTTTTTATGACAAAATAAAGAAAGAAATAGCTATTCACTACTGGGGCATTTTTGGCCGCTGCATTAAATTATCTGGGGCATATTTGTCACTTGGTGGCATTTTTGCCCTGAGCCCCAGCTAATTTCTGACCCTGCCCAATTTTGATGTGACATGCCAGGAAAGGATTTTAAAAAATAAACCAAAGATCATTTGTTAGTCACTCCATTGAAACTGACGAACAAATGTAATGGAGGAGACAGGGCATTTTTATATTTTTTTGGTCTTAAAGAGCCAGAATGTCGCCCATGCACGCCTAGTTTCAGGGGAAACACACGCACCCTTTTCTGTGACGAGCAGTTCTTTCACTTAAGGGACACCCTGCTGTCTGAAATGTACTTTTACTTTACCTTATTGTACACAACAGCTGTTTTAACCTCTTTGATATACACTCTCATACACATGCACAAAGACCCTCCAGCCCCACCCAGACTTCAGTAATTTCAACAATGACTCACCCGCTTGGCTGTGTAGACCGTGCCAAGTGAGGATTAGTATTTTAGTTGACTTCTGATGTTGTGCTGAATAGACTATGGCTCTTGTTTCCGTGGAGATCGGCTGTTTGGAAGGGGGTCCTGTGTTTATTGTGGGCCTGCCTCTTCATGGCTGTTCCATTCACTCATGCTCACTCGATAGATTTTCACTTGTAATTTAGTCGCTTGGTTGTTGTGCCACGTCAGCGAGTTCTCTAACGCTATAAATACTCGGTTGTTTGATAAATATGGATTCTGAAGAATGTTAAAAGTATTTAATTACCTGGATTTACAAACTCTTAAAAGTTGTATTTTAAGAACACATACATTTTAGGGGTGAAACTGTGTATTTTGTATATTTGCAGTTCTGGAAATAATTATTGAACAATCACATCCAGGCCTGACATCATTTATTTTATTTTTTTTACGGTTTTATAAGCAAAAATCTATTAAACACTGCAAGTTTTATCTGCTTGACATCTGTTTTTAATCCAAACCAAAAGTAGGCTTTTCTATTTTTAGTTGACCATAAGCTTTTGCTTTGATTCTGAAGCAAACCTCTCCATCACACCTTTTCTTGCCAAATGTCACGTTATGGATGTAGCTTTCCATGGCGTACTGGAGACTATTTTTGGTGACTATATATAATTAAAAAATATAGTACGTATCTATTTATTCTACATGATATTTAACAATTCATAGGTAATTCATTGAATCCCATTGCTTCTCTCAGCATGTCATGACAGCGGCAGAATAAATGCACGTATGAAAGCTTGATCATTTTAGCAACAGTAACTAAAGGGGTGTGGCTAAGCAGACCATTAGTTTCACACATCACAAGCTCTTCCTCTATCTCTCTTCTCTCTTTTGCATGATAGCTAATCTTTGAGTGATTTGGAATAAACGCCCTTTTCATACTACATGGTGGCGTTTTGAATAATCCTGATCATTTTAAACAATATATCGCCCACTCCTAATACCAATTCAATGACCTGGTGAATATTAAAGAGCTGGTTGATTTGAAGCCCTAGATCTTAATAACTATAAGTGTGCTCACTCAGAGTTCAGAGTAAAGGCTGTCTGTGTCCGTGTCTCAATCTCCTTTCTCTCTGTTATTTCCTGCTAATAAATGGAATGCACTCTTATGTCAAGGCTTTACCTGCAGTCACAGACCCGGCCTCCTCCCCAGGCAGCCTGCACTTATTAGTTAATGAAATGCTCTTTAAAGGCAATGGGAAAGAAATGCAGCCCGGCTCCAGCCTGCTATCTGGCCCCGCTTGGGTTTCAAAACATCGTTGCCTAGACAGCCGATTTAGCAAGCCATCCACAAAAGCATCCACTGGTGATTAATGTCATATGGTGGTTTGGTTCTCTTCACACAGAGCATGGTCAGTTGATAGGGATGTTGGGGATGAACCGGTGACCAGGTTAATTGTGTAAGATTAATCATGTAACCATGGTCATATCATTTTGACCCACGTTCAACTTATTTGGCTGAGAATCAGACTTTTTAATGAGAGAGTGAGAGGGAATATATTAGGTTATTTTTTGTTTTTTGTTTTAAAGTTAGCTGTGGCTGTCTTCCACAGATGCCAATCATGAAGGGGCAGCAGAGGGCATCGAGAACATGGCTGATGCTGTCACACATGCAAGATTCGTGGGTACTGACCCTGCGAGTGGTGAAGTGGTGCTGATGAAAATCCTTCAGGTAACACACTTAAATCACACAAGGCGCTGTGATCCGACATGTTGCACAGTTGTGTTTATACTGCCAAAAATACACAAACATACATTTTTGAAGTAGGCCATTTATTTTTAGAAGGCTAAATTGAAAAAACATGTTCGGCTATGTTCGGAATGGAAAACTAGCTTGCTACATACTGAATGCTGTGCAGTATATACCAGAGACTATTTAGCCTGAATCAAACCACTTGTATTAAAATTTATGTGAGAAATTGGAACGTCAAATATGGCGGATGTAAAAAAAGAAGCCCCACCTTACAGGTAAAAGAGCCAATCACCTTGTAGATACAGACGCCGCATATCAGTCAACTTGAGAACGTGCATGCGGATTAGCTGGACCAGCCAAGTAGATAGGTGCTGTACTTTTATGTCGCTTGTATTCAGGCCGATTCCCAAGATCACGGCCGAGTGGACTGACTTGCCTTGAAATGGAGAAACTATATGAAACAGTGGGCATTATTGCACAATGAATGCGTCAAACAGTTGTAAGCCATGTTGTTATCATTATGTCTGACATCATCATATTTCATGTTTTATTCGGTGAGTTGGCTCCAGTTTCTTCTTTAAACAATTTTGTGTAAAAATATCTTAACTCTTGACAGTCCAATCAAACGAGGAGTCAAAAAGATCTTGGGAATAGTAAAAATCTTGTTGATACTACTTCTGGTTCATCAGTCACACTGGAAAATGGAAGGTGAAGTCAAGTGCATTGTATTGTGGAATACAGTATCTAATGCAGTGTGCTTTGTTAATTTATTCTGCAATGTGGAAGACCCCCCCCCCCCCCCCCCCCCACACACACACACAAAACAAACAGTTGTCTTAAATGTTGCTAAGTGCTTTCAGTACAAGTTATTGTTTTTATATATCCAGGATTTGAGGACTCTGCTGCCCATCTAACCAACGAGTCTGTTTGTGAAATCATGCAGTCCTCTTTCCGTATATGCTTTGAAATGAGATTAAGCGGTACGGTAAAACCGATTCCCACTTTCTCATCCATTTTTGCTGATCAGCCTGCACCAGGAACTGCTCAGTGTTTGAATCTGCCTCCCTCAGTCGTTAGTGCTGTGCTCTCAGGACAGTGATAAACCTCTGCACTAATCCTGACCAAACACAGACTGGACTCCGAACCCCCGAAGTGCTGCTTCTGGCCTCTGGACTAACATTTCCTTTTCTTATTCTCCATTGTTTTTTTTTCTGTTCTTTTGCCCTTTTCTCATCACAGAGCTACTGAGAAAGTCAGCTGAACACACACTTGTGGACATGGTGCAGCTGCTCTTCTCCAGGTAACTAGAGAGAGAGAGAACGAAAAGAAAGGGAAGAGGGGATGGAGGGATGGGGATTAGGAACAGAGTCGTGTTCTTGCTGTTCACATAATCAAACCGAACCTGAGACCAAACACAACAGGAACTAGTTCTGTCTCCGTAACGGGCTCTGGTTTCACTCTCAGGCCTCTTTCAATTACCACCGGAGGTTTTCAGTCACACACACACACACACGCACACACACATGCATACACACACACACACATAAAAAAACACACAAGGACAGGTGAAAGCTGCAGTCTCTAGCAAAGCAAATCAAGGCTAATTACTCTTGAAGGATTAGGAACCTTAAATATTTCCACACAAAAAATGTCATTTGTATATCAAAATGACACAAGAATATCACATTTCAAAACAAGGTGAAATGCAATAATGTTGCATATTTCTATAAAAAATTCTCACCAATATATTCTCAGTTTTAATTCTCATTAAAACCACAGGTCTAATATTGTGTAGGTCCCCCTCGTGACTCCAAAGCAGCATCAACCCACTTCTCACAACAATTGTACAGAGTGGTTCTCTGAGTTACCATAGAATTTGTCAGTTCAAACCAGTCTGACCATTCTCTGTTGACCTCTCTCATCAACAAGGCATTTCCGTCCACAGAACTGCCGCTCACTGGATGTTTTTTGTTTTTGGCACCATTCAGAGTAAATTTTAGAGACTGTTATGCATGAAAATCCCAGGAGATCAGCAATTTTCAGAAATACTCAAACCAGCCCGTCTGGCACCACAACAATCATGCCTCAGTCGAAATAACTGAAATCACATTTTACCCCATTCTGATGGTTGATGTGAACATTAACTGAAGCTACTGACCCGTATCTGCATGATTTTATGCACTGTACAGCTGCTACATGATTGGCTGATTAGATAATCATATGGGTGTTTGTTGGTGCCAGATGGGCTGGATTGAGTGAATAGTGGTGCAGGAAGCTCAGTCTGAATTTTTTAGTACTGTTTCCATTAGCGGTAAAATTTAGACCGTTAACAGAACCAAACGTCTTGAAAATATTTAATTAAAAAAACAAAAACAAAAAATAACCATCTAATTATTTTCCAGCGTTTTTTCAAAAAAACTGAACCAGTTCTGAAAATAAACCGTTTCTTTATTCCCATCCCTAGGTATATCTCTGTAGTTAACAGATTGTTTTGATTTCTTAAGGCCTTTGTGGCATTAATCATATAAAATCTAGAAATGTATGCTTTTAAATTTTATTTCTGATGTGGTATGTATAGGCTAACACAGAGCAATATAATGTGGTGTAATTGTAAGCGGAAAGCCCTTCATCTTGCCGTGCAGGTCATAGTGTACTGCTGCTGTAATGCAATAACATGATTATGGTGTGGCATTTATCAGAGGTTGCATATCCACTTGCATTAGACTTCCAGTCACATCCCGCACAGATGAGGGGATGAGACCACAGAACACATCTCACTCTACCATCTGCATATAGATTAGGCACGTACAGACATGCATACACACGTGCGGTCGCAAGCACACACACACATATGCAGAACAAAGACGTAAATACAGTATCTTATGAAAAACTAAATGAAAGAGGTACAGATCCTATTTTTGCATAGAGGAAAATCATCCGAATATAATTACAGTGTTTTGACCTAGTAAACATTCTCCGTTTGTTGTTATAACTGCATGCACTATAAACCTCATTTATATGAGTTGCATTGATTTATAATTTTTAATTATAGCTGATGACACCTTTTAATCTGTGATATAGACACACACACCAAACGCACACCACCTAAGTTTGCCTCTCCCATTGTGCACGTTCTTATTGCTTAGACCCTCTTGTCCACGTTGCCTTCACAATGAGGGTGTGAAAGGCCTTAATAACGAGTGTGTGTGTTTCTGTGTGTGCCTAAGGGTAATAAGCAGTGGATGTACTGTGAGTGTGTGTGTGGTCGAGAGAGCCCGAGTAATGAACAGCAGATCTTATTGAGTGCTCAGAAGGAGGCTTAAGCAGCCTGCTGAAAGCATTAGGGATGTTAATCTGTTGGACTCACAGATCATCCCATAATCAAGCCGGCAAGACAACACTCCATTAACACAGAGCAGAGTTAACATCAGGACCCGTCTCTCTCCCAGCCCGCCTGTGCGAGCAGTGACATCTCACTCAAGGAAAAGCAGTAGTGTCCACACAACACACACACTGCACACAATGCCTTTTGCAGCTGTGAACATCATCCATCTAATTCGGCTAATGAACCAGCACACCGGGTCAAAAGTCACGCCCTGGGAACAAAGATGGTGGCTTTTTGGACACATTACCTCCTCCGTTTTGATTCCGGTGAGGTTTCTTGGAATGATAATTCACAGGGTGTTGATTAAACTGAAGTTTTGAGAACTAGATCTGACTCCTAAGGAAATGTACTTAAAATTTTAAGGCATGAAAGCAAAAGTGGCATTTTTGTTGGTGGTCAATTAGAGCAGTGGTTTAAAAATATCTTTGTTCAGAACCCACATTGGACATTGAGAGGTGACCCAGCCAGAGACTTTTTTTTATTAGCGATTGGCCACTTCTATTTAAATGAATGGGAGAAATTGGAATGCCCAACCAAGGAGCTTGCACTCAGTGGTCAGCGGATGTAGAAAGGAAGTCCCGCTTTACATGTAAAAGAGCCAATCACTTTTTAGAAACAGACATCACCTGTCAATCAACTCAGGAATGCTCATGCACATTAGCTATACAAGCCAGGAATATTAAGTTTTTTAGCATAATATGAGGTAAAGCAGTGACATTTTTGATACCAGTTCTGACAGATTTTACTGCTGATTTAAAATATGTTCTTTGATCATAATCTTGACCAACTGTTTTTTTTATTTCGGTGTTCCCCCATTCAAGTAGATAGGAACTGTACTCTCATGACTGGCAGTAGACTCCCGAGAGCATTCCAAATATGGACGAGAGTGGACTGACTCGCTAGAAAGACTTTGAACCAACACAGAACCAAACATGTTAATCATTCAAAAAGGAACAAATACAAATATTAAAATAGTACAATTTATTTTGCATTACCTTAAACTGCATAGGCCCAAGTTAGAATATGTAAAATTAATAAATGTTTGGTTTCTAAATTATTTTTGACTTGCAACGGTTTCATGCTCACGGCAGCCAATAATTCTCTTCACGAAACATTTTGGGGTCGACACATACCAAAATGACCCTTGTTGCAATTGAATACATAGTTTTGTTACCAACTGACAGATTAATTTTTCACAAATTTGCACTAAAATACTGTAGAGTTTGAGCCTTTGACATAAACAACATCAGGTATTGAACCTGTTTCTCCTCCCTTTAAAATGTGAGCCTATTTATCTTACTAATTTATTTTATTAATTATATCTTTGTATAATTATATGGTTATTTGCATTTAGAATTGTATTTTCCCAGGTGTCCGTTACCCAATCAGACTTGCGATCCACCAATTGAAAACCACTGATTAAGAGATAGAAGTAATAGTAATATTATGTATCACTGTTTCCTATTCAGTGATCGCACCACAGCAACATAAATTCTGTTTTAGCTCAGTCGTTAGCCTGTATTCTGCATTGAAATGAAATAAACTGAATGTGGCTGCTGAAAAATAATTAAAAGACAATGAATTGACAACACATCTTTGATGCGTTGTTTTCGCTGGTTGTCCTGCAAAAACAGGATCATGTATTAAACACTGTGATGAATATATCATAAACACATGCTAATAACTCTCAAAATGTATTTTTTGTGCTGTTTCTGCAGATTACCACAGTTCAAAGTGGAGGCCAAGAGTTCTGTGGGCACTAACTTGAAGAAGGTAAACATGAAATCACCCTAGATCTCCAATCTGCCTCTCCTCCAAACCTTTTACACTGTTTCCCTCATCTGCACTTTTTATTTCTTATTTACTTTATGGGCGTTGTTTGGTATTGCTCTCCATACCCATTCCTGATGTCAGTTGCTGTTGAACAATTTTTCATCATACATTATCCGAGGTGATTGAAATAGTATCTAGTGGGAGTTGAAAGGGTTTTTCAGCCACAGTGATAACTATATTTAAGTGTGGTTTCTGTTTTTGAGAGACCGATGCTTTTTTACATCGCAGCAAAAAAACATTATTCAGGCAGCAAAAATCCTCTTTTTCCGACTTCTCATACCTGATCGTTGTCGTCAAGTTGATCCTTGCCCATTTACCCGTTCTAACTCGCAGATCCTAGGCTGTATTCTGGACGCACAGGATTTGATTTATGCATATCAGCCTAGAAACACCAATCAGATGGGCTTAGAGAGGGGACAGCACATTTACATGCATTAAAATGGCGTTTTTTATTGGGTTACGGCTAGTGCATTTACATATGTCGCGACGCATGGCTTTGAATTCATGGTGGGGATATTTGCTAAGGAATTCTAGCAATCGCTTTTCATGGCAAAGAAACAATCTCATTTCGTTTTTCACAAAGGATCCATAGTAGTAGCTATGGTTTCTGTGTACTGTTATGCAAAACTATAAATTGTGAATTGTTACAATAGGAATCTCAGTCTAAACTAAAGCAAGAATTATATATGATATAAACAGTGATAGATGATTAGGCCCCGCATCTATACTTAATGCAAACAAGTTAAATGTCTTTCTTATCATTTTAATTTTATTGGGTTCATTTCTTTTTAAATACCTTTATTCTTTATTAGTCTCCCTAATTAATAAATGTTTGCTTGTATGCTGAGGTGCTACACCCCCTGTTTTCTGTAAGACATGCATTGTGTTACTGTCTTTGAATGTGTATGAGTTACTGATGGTGAGTGTGTGTGGCCATTTCTTCATGGGAACTGCATGGATATGGACTTGGTACAGTATGCATGTCTTTTTCTCCCACGTGTATATTCCACATACACACAGTGCATGTTGTAGTTGTATATGTGCTCCCATGTCATGCGTCTCCCTCTGAGCTTGTGACATGGCCATACTGGGGCATGTCCCTTCTCTCCTGAAGCTTACAATATCTTATGGAAAAACAAACGAGTGCAGGTAAGGAGAAGAGATCACAGTCACCAATCAGACTTACTGTAACCTTCTACAACCCTTTGTATTTAACCTATCACAGTGCTTTGACTGTATTACCAGGTCCAGTTTTTTATGTGTAGTCTTTGGTGTCATGTTCATGTGAGAATTGATTCAATACAGTGAGTCGAGATTTGGAAGGTAGTAGAACATGCTGAGATGAGCATTACATGGGAATCACTGTGATACCTTTCAGCTTGTACTTCAAATTCCCTATTCACACTGACTGTGATTTTATCACTTGAGGTCATCAGGTGTTTAAAAAAGTCTGAACACAATTAGAATGTACTGCCAATAAACATAAATTTTTTTTATTTCCTTTTAATATTAATGTTTTTCCATTTACTTTATATATATTTGTAAAATTCCTTTAATATTTTTTTTTTTCATTGTAACATTTTATAAGGACAGTTACAGATATTGACCCCCACCCCGATTCTCATTACCGCAATGCAAACATTTTTTTTAATAATAATTCTGACATTCCACTGTATTTGCCCCAGAGACAAATCATCATTTATCACTTGCAATCACTTTATATTCTTATCATCTTTCCTGTTGCCACATTGCATCACTGCTGTTGCGTCTTTACGATACGATACTACTTTGTTCATCCCCAGAGGGAAATTGAGTCATTACAACAGCAGAAACATAAATAAATAAATACCAAGGACAAACATAACAGTACAGTAAAATAAAATACAACCTAATAATACAGTAACCCAACATAAACACAATAAAACAAACCAAGTCATCGTTCGACTACAATAATAATAACATTTAAAATTAAATTATAAAAATGCTATACAAACTACAGAAGTTCCAGTACAATCACATAGTTCATAAATAAAACACTAATGAAAGTATTTATTTATTGCATCAAAGTTAAACTTTTCTCAACTGAACTTTATTGCTAGGCACACCCAAAACACATCTCCAACGGTCTCTTGTTGCTTGTGTCACTGAAAATGCCTCATTTGTCAAACTGAAACTGATTAACTTAGTTTTGGCACTGCAAATCACTGTCAGTGTGAAAACCTCTTTAAACAGCACTTCTCTTCCAGGAAGAAGCAGATGGCTAAATCAGGCAATGGCTGAGCTTGGTCTCTGTGCATTCACATTTATGGATATATGCACCGTTACTTCAGCATACATTTAAACCTAAGAATTTTTCTACAAAATTACATCTTAATGCAAGTGTGATTTGTATGCCTCTATTTGTGTGTTGGCATTTTTCTTATGATGTTTTGAGATTTTTTTTTTTTGTGTCATAAGATTTCGTTTTAGCCTTTCCCTTCTGTGTTGGACACCTGTTCTTTGTGCAGTGAACTGGTGTGCTTGGCTTGATTTAATGAGACTCCATGTTTGTTTTGAAGCTAAAGATGAGAACTGGGGGAATTAATGAGTCATCCAAGTGGAAGAAACAGAAACATTCACCCGCTCCCCTCATCACATGGTGCGCAGTGCCTCTGGGCTGATGGATCCAGTCCAGTCGAGTACCCTCACTAAAAACCTTTCAGGTACACGACAGGTCAAACACTTACTTGAAAGCAAAGATAAAGATCTTTCACAAATTGTCATTCTTTTCAAAGCACACTGTCATTGAAACAATAAAAGCAAGCCCAATCACCCCATCCTCAAGCCTCAAGTGTGTCTTTATGCAGGTGGAGTTCCATTCATAGAGCAGCAGAGTGGAGGTTACACTATTTTTGGTTCAGACAGTGCAGCTTCATCCATCTCCAGCCCCACCACTGATAGTGGCCTGGACGCTGGCTCTAAAACCACCTCTAAGGAAGATCTTACAGACTTGGAGCAGACTAGAATCACAGGTAACCACTGGTCTCTTTTGACTGTTGGTATCAAGTCTGATCCACTTTGCTGTTTTTTTCTAACAAAAAGCTACCCACATAAGGCTAATTTCTAATTACTGGGTAAAGAGCCATGCTTTAGTCCACCTGAAAATTACAATGAAATACACTGATGTTTTTGCTCTGTTAAGATGTTCGTTTGGTGATTTCATGCACATCCCTGAAATTCCTGACTTAGGAGAACTCTGCTAATCTAAGAACATTAATGATTAATTAAAACTAGTCGTGGCTACCCCTGGAGTCACAAGTTTGAATCCAGTGCATGCTGAGTGATTCCAGCCAGGTCTCTTAAACAAACGAATTGGCCTGGTTGCTAGGGATGGTAGAGTCACATGGGGTAACCTCCTTGTGGTCTTTCTACTCTTTGAAAGCATGCGAGAACATCTTAAGTTTCAGCTTGAGGAATGTAACTGAATAGTCTATCCATAGTGAGACGAACACCATCACAGATACATGAATTCACTCTTTGTACACCTCCCACAGATGTACCTGAAGAAGCTGATGGATATCGTTTCCTCAGAAAACCCTAAAATGCCCTATGAGATGAAGGTGGTGGCCCTGGAGGGCATCGTAAAGCTCTGGAGAATACCCAGGTTTGTAACCAGGCTCTACATTAATTATTACTGTGATTTCTACTGCTCCAACATGTTTGAGGACCTAACCAAACTGCTCTCCAAGGTGAGCCTGCTCCAACCTCAGATGCTCTGTTTGCAGGGGCTGATGGGAGGAAATGTGCAAGGGTTGTAGTGTTGTGATTGATTTAATTTTTCATTATAAATGGGGGGGCTCCTAAATAAATATTTATATTTTGGATTCCTATCTCTACACTTTCACAAGCATAAAGCTTATTAATGCACCCATACCTTCCTTAATTTGAGGTCTCCTGTAATGTCGATTGTTTTTGTATTATGTTTGCAGAATGCCTTTCTAGTGTCTGGGCAGCTCTATACAACCCATCTCCTATCTCTTGAAGCTCTGTTGACTGTGATTGACAGCACAGAGGCTCACTGTCAGGCCAATGTGCTCAGAAGTGTTGCACAGCTGGACCAGTCAGAATCAACAATAGTTGAAGGAGACAGTTTGATCAACACCACCACAGATTCAACCACAGGTGTGCAGAATCAGAGTCCCAGAATGAACACTAACACAATTGTTGTTTGTTAGTGATTTTAACCCCATGTCAGTTTCCATGGCTTTTTTAATGGAGATCACAATTCTTGTAGTTAATCAAGCAAGAGCTCAATTGTTTATTTCTCATAATGACAAACTCTTCTTTTGTGGTTTACTCCATACAGAGCCTGGCAAATCTGTCTCCATTTTTAATGGGTTGAATGCTGTTGCTTCGTAGGCGAGGGCTGCCTGTCCTCCGACCAGTGGGCATTTGATGGCAGAGGAGATGATATTAGGAAGGCAGGACCAGGAGGAGACAGACTCAGGTATTTTACATTGAAGTTTTGCCTGTGAAATGCAAACAATTAATAAGGGACCGTTCACACAAAAAAAGTTATTGCGATTGTTCTTAACACGTCTCATTGTTTTTTAGTGTCTCACGCAATGAGTGCAGAATTTCAAGTCAAGTCAAGTGGTTTTTATTGTCGTTCAACCATATACAGTTAGTACAGTACACAGCGAAATGAGACAACGTTCCTACATGACCATGGTGCTACATAAAACAACATAGGACAAACACAGAACCACATGAGACTACACAGACTAAGTAATATTTTTACTTAATATTTCTACATAAAGTGCACGTGCAAACATGTGCAAAAAGGTGCGGGACAGTACTATAAATTACTAAAAGGAACAGTACAATAGACACAGTAAGAGATAGTACAGTGCCGACCAGTACACATTTGTAATGAATAGTGCAAAAAGATGACAGTTTCTAAAAATGCCAAATGTGAACATAACATACTATGAAATAGTGTTATATGGACATAGCAGTTATTGAGGTAGCAGCCAGGTATAGAATGACAATGAATTAAAGTGCAACTCTGGACATGTGCAAAAGTTGGATGTACAATTTGAGATGTAGTGTAAAGTTAAAAACAGTAAAAAAAAAAAAAGATACCTTTTAAAAATGTATCTCGAGACAACTGGATTCTGTTATATTCAGCACCTAGCTGTTTTTGAACACAATAATGAACAGCCCCTAGTACAAAATACTCATTAATTCACATTAATTCACATTAATGAGTGCTAAACATTAATGCTGCACTACAGTACCTTGTGCTCTCTAGCGACATTTGTGGTTATAACGTAAAATTGCTATCAACTTGCTGAGGAACATTTATCTTGAGATGTGATTCTGCACTGCTCCTCAAGGTTTGAGTTTACCTGGCATTGCCTTTGATCACTACTCCGAGTAAAGTCATAATGTGGTATTTTCATGTTAGTTTGATGTTATTTCTTTAAATATTTATTACAGAGATATTACTTACTTCGAGGAAGATAAGAACACTCTTAATTACATTTATTAATATGATTATTACATTTACATTTACTCATTTGGCAGACGCTTTTACCAAAGCAACTTACAAAAGAGGAAAACATCTTAAGGAGACAGTGGTACAAAAATTGCCATTCTACAAAATTTCACTAGCATCAGAATAGTATACAAAACAGATTAAAGTTTTTTTTTTTTTTTTTTAGTGACTGGTTAAGTGCTTATGGAAAAGACGTGTTTTATGTCGCTTTTTGAAGACAGAGAGTAAGTCAGCTTCATGGATTGAGTTGGGAAGGACATTCCACCAACGTGGTATGATGAAACTGAAAGTCAGGGAAAGTGTTTTGGTGCCTCTTTGTGTTGGTACAACAAGGCGACGTTCCTTAGCCGACCACAGGCTTCTGGTGTGCGTGTAGCTCTGCAGAATTTATTTTTGGTATGCTGGAGCAGATCCAGTGACTGTGCTGTATGCCAGCATCAGAGCCTTGAATTTGATACGTGCATCAACCGGCAGCAAGTGTAGATAGACAAAGAGTGGTTTAACATGTGCTCTCTTTGGTTCATTAAAGACCAGACATGCTACTGCATTCTGGATCATTTGCAGAGGTCTAAGTGCACATGCAGAGAGGTCTGCAATGAGAGAGTTACAGTAGTCCAGTCTAGGTATGACAAGTGACTGAACAAGCAGTTGTGTGGCATGTTCAGAAGTGAAGGGTCTTATCTTCCTGATATTGTAGAGTGTAAATCTACATGATCTTATGGTCTTTGAGATGTGGGCTGTAAAATTTTACCTGTTATCGATGGTTACCCCTAGATTTCTGACTGTTTTGGAAGGCGATACTGTAGTTGGACCCAGCTGCACGGTGATGTTGTGTTCAACAGCTGTTTGGCTGAAAAGACAAGGAGTTCGGTCTTTTCTGGTTTAAGTTGCAGGTGATGTTCCATCATCTAGGCTGAGATGTCTGCCAGGCAGGCAGTGATTCGAGCAGTCACTGTGGTGTCGTTTGGCTGGAAAGTCAGGTAGAGTTGCATGTTATCAGTGTTGCAGTGGTAAGAGACTGAATGATGGGTCCCAGTGATGTTTTGTATATAGAGAAGAGAAGTGGCCCAAGTACTGATCCCTGAGGTACCCTAGTAAGTAACTGATGTAGCTTGGATACCTCATCTCTCCAGGCTACATTGAAGGACCCACATGAGATATAGGATTTAAACCAGTCAAGCACAGTTCCTGTGATGCCCAGCGAGGAGTGTTTCATCCACTATACAATACACATTAATGCTCGTATTGTACTACACATCAATTTAAGAGTTAAAACTCGTGAAAAGACTGATATGAGTTCAATAGACCTTTTTCACACTCTGGGTTTTGGAGCACAGAAGTAAACGTTCACAGAAGAGCGGTGGATTAAGACATTAAAATGGGAGAAGATGCCACATTTACTGTCACTCAGCAGCTATAATAGAAACCCCCTTGCAGCTGTGGCAATTTGTTTTTAAAACTAATTCCAGTGTAATATAACACAGAGCATAATGTTATAAATTTACACTCAATATTTAAAAAGTATAATATAAAAACATTTGCTAGATTTACGCTGCTAAATAAGGTGGAAACGCGCCACCACAGCCTGTGAAAAAGGTATGTTGAGGACACTTTATGTTTATATTACAATCTACAGCAACAGTTATGCAAGTGAACCATAATACTGCAATAGTAGGTCTATGCACGGCAAACAGTAAGACTGTGTAATATAAAAACTAAAAAACAAAACTAGGTTTCAATAATGATGGGGATGATATGTTCTTTATTAAACATGAAAATAATATCCAGAATTCTGCAATATAAAGATTACAATAATAAACAGTTTAATCAATACTTTTGAAGAAAAGTTATAACCTGGTAGTTACATGCTAAACAAATTAATGTACAGTACATTACTGTTCTATGAAATCGGTATATTATGAACAACTTGAAAAGAGCATATTTATGGGATCTACCTTGTTCCTATAGTGACTTTAAGATGCAATTTGAAATTGCCCACTCTGTTTAAACAGACTATCTGCTAAAGAGGGGAATGGAAACTGACAACAGCTTGTGCATTTCTGTGACGGGTGTAAGAAAACAGCTGCACACAAACACATAGGGAACCTCAAACCGTAGCAATATTATAAAATACTCAGAAAGTCATGAATAATAGTAAGTATGTTACTGTATCTTAACTGGAAAAATGAAACTTATAAACACATTGCGATCAATAAACACATTAGTAATGTTCGATTTATTAAAGCATGACAACCAATATAAGCTTCAACAACCCTACCAGAAAACATATTCAATCTTTATAGCAGGTAAACAACTTAAAAACAGTTAAAACCCATTAGGAGAGTGATGTCATGCTGCTGCTGTCCTGAAACCGTAACTGACTGAACTGCTGTCGCTTCCCGCTTCCCCAATACTCACGTGATACAGCCGGACCTTCTTTCTGGGCTTACAGATATGAATGACATATAAACCTAAAAATACAAAATAAAAAACAATATTTGTGGCTTACTGTGGTGAATCAGGATAAGGCAAGGGCAGTCTTTGAACATAGACTTTTTATGTATTCACTCAATAATGAACTTTTAGTTAATTGTAACCAAAAAAATATCACGTACTGTAGTGCAGCTTTAAAGGAATTAGAGTTACCAAATGCTGCTTTGTCTTAATCCATCAGAGAAGAAAAGCCTCATGAAGCCTCAGCGTTTCACCAGCTGTCTTCCAGACTCTCAGGAACTTCCAGAGATCAAGAACAAGAAGAAGGTGCTCAAGCTTTCATCTGCTTGTACTTTGCAGTTTGGTTTTGGGACTATTATATTAAAAGCTCTTACTTTAAACTTTAATTACAATTAATTATTGTTTTTGTACTTTAAAGATTATTATCACAGGTACAGAGCAGTTTAATCAGAAGCGGAGGAAGAGAAAGGCCTGCTCAGCACCCCCATGGACAATGGCTGAGAGAGAACCCCCATCTGGACAAGAAGATGTTCGGAGAGTTTATCAGCGATCGCGAAAACACCGACCTGCTGGACAGTTTTGTCAAGTAAACCTCCTGTTATTGCACGTGTCTTGATGTGAGGGTAAGGCCAGCTGCCCACTAACCAACTTGAAACACCTCGAGACTGGTAGAGGATGTTACAACTATCAAAATATTTTTGGATGAATCTCATGAAAACTATCAAGAAATGTCATACTTCATCCCTAAATCAAAAGAAAGTAATTAGAAATTGTATAAGAATTGAGCACATTTGCCTGCAATTCTCATTGCCGTTATGTGAAAAAATGGAATTCTCATTACTTTAATGCGAAAAAATCAACAATGCTATGTTATTATCATTGTGAAGTATTTATACACACATGGTAGTGTTTGTTATACTTTCTGGAATATATGCTGATTTAAGTAAATCATTGTTATACTGTATTTTTTATGTAGTGCTGATATACTGCATTACATTTTTAAAGTATTTAATGAGAATTATTCGCAAGGCTTGATTTAGGCTATATTTCATTTATGTATATTATAATTATTTTTTGTTTTGAGTTGACACAAATCTGAATCCAGTCCTGATCTAGTTTCCCTCCATTGTCCATCTCTCTCTACTATTCCTCTAAATAAAAGTGATAAAAAGGAGAAAAAAAAGAAAGACGTGTGAACAATAAAACTGTTGTTTCTGGCATTTCTCACTGATTCAGTGTTAAGATTCCTGGTCTCTGTGAAGGTCATGAGTGCTGAGAAATTCCAAGCAATTTTTTTTTCTGTTAAAAAAAACAAGAATCGAACAAGATGGTCGAATGCACCAAATTTTTGTTTGTCAATAATTTATGTAATTAAGGCCTTAAAATGGCTGGTAAAATCGGTTGGTGGGTCGCTAGCTTTGGATGCTTTTCTTTCTAATGATTACTTAAAATGATTGAGCTCAAAGTGACTGTCAGTATAAAGTTGAAGATAATTATGCTTTTACGTTATTTTAATACTGTCTTTCTCTCTCTGTTCCTCTGCACGTTCAGCTTCCAGGGCCTGCGCTTAGACAAGGCGCTCCGTTTGTATCTGGAGACATTCCGTCCTTCTGGCGAATCGGCTGTCATTCAGCACCTCTTGGAAACCTTCACTGACAACTGGCATGTAAGTCAGCTGCCAGCAACACACACAAACACGCTCTCGTATTGGCAGGGACGAATATAAATACACTCAAAGGGAACATACAGACATGCTCTTTATTTAGGTTGTATGCTAGCTGCTTTCATACAGTCACAGACACACACACACACACACAGAGGCGTTCTTACCGTTCTTCCATTACCACACTCCAAGGCAATCCTGACCACCAACTGGCCCCGTCATCAGGTAATTAGGGACAGTGGAAGAGCTCTTCAGTTTGAGATCAAGGACAGTTTCATTCGTCATGCAGGTAATCAGGGAAGAGGAAAATGTTGCGATGGAAAGGGAGACAGCCTGGAGTCACAATACACTTATAATTTATTGGCAAAAAGCCATGAGAAAGCCATTCCAATTTCTCCTTTTATGTTTCAGGGAAGATACACTGCGAAAGATTGCGTTTGCTGTCTCAACAACTGTTGCCAAATAATGAGACTTAATTATTATTTATTTATTTAAAAAATATATATATATATATTTTTTTTTACAGAATTTAGAAATGAGAATTTAGAGATGACATAATTACAGTCCAAAAAAATAGTGCAAACTATATATTAAATAAAATCACTAAACAAACAAACAAACAATAAACATCTAATTTATTAATTTATTACAATGGCAGTGCAGTGTTTAGCAGTGTTTCTCGTAAAATAAGTACTCCACTACAGATTAATTACTTCTTTATAATTGTTATAAAAAATAAATAAAAATACTTCATGGATAAAGCAATCACATTTCTAATTACTTTACATTCAACCCTAAAAATGAACATAAAGAAGTGTTTTTTATTTATTTAAAATGTATTTTAAATTGCTATTTTCCAACATATTAGGGCTCAAATAAATAAACATTTCCATGTCTTCAAAATATTACTCTAATGTATTTAGCTTGCTGATATCAGGAAAATAAAAGATAGGAACCTTTGCTTCGAGGTTATGCCTACACGACACAAGCTCAACTCCTTTTATGTTTTGAGTCTGTGGCTGGTCTGTGACGAGAAGTCTTACATCACACAATGAACAACAGACAGATGTGCACTCCTGTGACATATTGAGACTAGGCCCAGATGCTAGTCTAGTTACTTTGCTGTGACTGACAAAGTAACCTCCTCAGCAACTACTATTACCTCCACAAACACCACAACTGCTGCTGTAGTGACCACTGCTTCCAGTGGTGCCACTACCGGATTAATGTATGTCCTCATGAAATCAGAGACTCTCTCCTCGAAATCGGAACACAAGTGGTCAAAAGAGACATCCAATGATTCATTATGAGCATTATTCATGTTTTAAATGCATCCCATGTAAATAGTAACGAAACAATTACAAGAAATCTAATTGTAGCATAATGGAAAGTCAGTAACTGCAAGCTGATTACAAGAATTTTAAATGTAATATGTTACATTACTTTTCAATTCACAACTTTGGTTCGATTACAGTAACTAATTACCCAACACCGGTCATTAGTCATGATGTTTGCAGGGAAGAGGAAAAGGTTGCAATAATAAGTGAGACATCCATCTGCCCTGTGGAGAGCAGCTCTGGCAATTCAAGGACATTTCCGAAATGCTCACTTGCACGCATGCTATAAGCGCCTCTCTTTGAGTGACCTGGAAAATATTCATAGTAATGTATTTACTTAGTCTCCATTCTCAATCACGACGAATGAGCACTTATGATTATTCTGCATAGACATGGGGGGTTGTGCCCTTTCCTGATGCACCAATGTATCAAAACTAGAATGGATTCATTGTCTGACATTTACACTGGTGAGAGATCCCAGAGGAATTACTGTGCCCTTTCATATTTTTCTTGCGGGAAATTAGTCTGTAAAGATGAGCGTACATATGAGGTTATGTGATGATGCTTTTCTTCAGGTCTCTGGCAATTGTATAGCCTTGTTCTCTTGTGTGCAGAAAGTGAATGGTAATCCCTTCCAGACAAAAGACGCTGACTTAGTCCTGGCTTATGCCATAATGAACACCGATCAGCACAACCATAATGCTCGAAAGCAGAACATCCCCATGACAGTGGAGGTGAGTGCGGTCGACACAAATTCTGTCTACCAACTGGAACAGACTGAAGTCATTCACATGTTCACAGCCACACACACACATGTATCTCTAAGATATATCAGGATCAGCTGTGTGATTTAACATTGTGAGTGCATTATGTGTTAAGTGTGTTATAAAACCATCTGTCCAGATTTGCCTCAGTGCAGGTTGCTGTTTTGCAGCCGTACCTTAAAGACATGCTTTTACATGCATGCAACTACCTGCCACAATTTATTGAAGCTTTGAGCTGATATGAAATAAAATAAGCTGACCTCAGCTGTTACACATGTAAAAACATGCTATAGCCAGCTTTTTTTTTTCAATCTCATACACGCATGATAGCATATGAACCAAAACTGCAATCCAGTAATTCTCAAAGCTAAAAAAAAGATATGAAACAAACTAGTATTTATGGGTGAAACTCACAAAACCTGTCAAGATCGGGTCATATTTCAGCCCAAAAACAAAATGTTATTTTGCCTATTTTTGGGGCTCTCAAAATGTTTTAAATTATGACATTATTTTCCATTATATACCTGTGTATATATATCCAGTTCTCATTACTGTAATGTGAGGAAAAAAAACAGTGATATTTAATTGATTAATTATTACTTAAAATTATTGTTTGTATTGTACTGTTGTTATTAGTTGTAGTCATAATATATAATAAATAATATTATTATACATTATATTTTTTAATATTATTATATTATATGTAGTTATATAGTATATTATACTTTAATGTAATTATAGTACATTTTTATGTAGTATTTAAGTATTAATACACCACGGTAGTATTTTTTTGTGCTGCCTGTATGTTCCATTTAAAGAGATCATCGCACACTGGTGTTGTAAAGGAATACAGCGAGCAGTGGGAATGGTAATCAGCAGGTATTCAGCCCGAGCACAGAGGGGATAAGTAGCAGCGGAGTGAAAGGCGAGTAGCGGGAGATGAGACTGGCCTGGGCTTTTGGCAGACGGCGAGTCCAGCTGTTTTGTCTCCGTGTCAGCTAGTGTGTGTGTGTCTGCACCGGCTCTCCAGCCTTGGAAAATGCAGTCCTGGCAAGATCTTCGTCCCTCTGTTTACTCCTCTGTTTATTTCTCCTTCTGTTCAACCCTATCTCAGGGGGAGCTCAGGTTTCCCTTGCTTACCTGCCATTAAGAAAGTATGCAGTAAAACAGTGGCCTAAGGCCATCACTCAACAGCGGACGTGTTTGTGTTTATTTGAGCTGCAGTTGGCCTTAGACCAGTCCGCTTAACACTAACACCTATTAAGTGACACCAGCAGTAATAAACCAAGGCCAATTATTGGATTTGAAAGGCAATAGTTAGAGGATGTTGCTGTAATTGGTTGGAATGAAGGCATTTTAATCAGTTTCCTCCTGTTTGTTTTTTTGTTTGTTTTTTATTTGTGTAGCAATTCAAGAAGAATTTGAAAACAGTTAATGGAGTGAATGACTTGGATCAAGACATGCTGGAAGACATCTATAATGCCATCAAGTAATTTATTTAATGTGTTTAATTAACTTTATTGTACAATATGTACAAATCTGCATACTGTATTGTGTTGAGTATCTGTCTATCTGTCTGACTGTCTATCCATCTCTGTCTGTCTATCTATCTCTGTCTGGCTGTCTGTCTATCTCTGTCTGACTGTCTGTATGTCTGTCTGTCTGTCTGTCTGTTTGTCTGTCTGTCTGTCTGTCTGTCTGTCTGTCTGTCTGTCTGTCTATCTATCTGTCTGTCTGTATGTCTGTCTGTCTGTCTGTCTGTCTGTCTGACTGTCTATCTATCTGTCTGTCTGTATGTCTGTCTGTCTGTTTGTCTGTCTGTCTTTTTGTGGAAACATCTTCACTGTTAATACCATTTCAAACCACATGAGTATTTATTAATTACCGCAGTCCATCATGTCCATGGATGTAATGGCTATTGTTAATAATGTATACAATGGATCAGATGGGATAAGCGCAGATAAACTTGTGTTGTCCTGCAGGAATGAGGAGATTGTGATGCCTGATGAGCAGTCGGGGCTGGTGAAGGAGAAATATGTGTGGAGCGTTCTGCTGCACAGGGCTGCCACGTCTGAGGGGATATTTGTCCATGTGCCCGGCAGCAGTTATGATCGCGATCTATTCGCCATGACTTGGGGACCCACCATCGCCACCCTCTCCTACGTTTTTGACAAGAGCCTGGATGATGCCATCATTAAAAAGGCCATCGCAGGGTTCAGGTAACACCAGCTGGATAACAGTAGGATATGCATGCAATATCTTGGCCAAGAAGGAATCTGCAGATATTTGTGCATACATAATAAGCCAAAATATTTCATAAATGAACACAGGATATGTGGAACTTTGTGAATGATGGGCATCTCAATTCTGTGGAAATCTGCAGAGCTTTTTGCTAGAGCATCTGCCTTACGGGCATAACAATGTCTAGGATATTTAGAAGCAATTTTGGTTGTGTCCAAATCTGAAGGTAGTTGCCTTGCCTCCCAGTCTGTCTTAACAGACAGCATTTGTTTATGAGGGTACCTGCCAAGGAAACTGGTTTCAGATGCCTTCCAAGGCAATGTAATGTCATGTCTAATGATCTAAAATAAATTCAGATGAGGCTTAAATATAACAAATCAAAAAATTAATAACTACAATGCATCTTTTCTTAGTAGATATATGGAATCATTGAAAAAATGAATTTGAAATGAATTTTTCAGGTACTGGAAACATCTCTTGAGTCATTTGTCCTTCAGTGTTCAGGATCAGTTTGCGACAGAGTCAACTACGGCTTCAGTGATGTTTTTGACAACTTGATAATTTCTCTGCAAGTTTACTACTCTGTGGTAAGATCTGAGCCACCCTTTCCAGAGGTGTTCAGTTCACTACAGTAACTTAAAGGGATTCACCCAAACATTACTCACTCTCGTATTGTTCCAAACCCTTTTGACTTTTCACTGTCTACATTCTACGAAACTTCTCTTCTGTTCCACGGGAGAATGTAATACGGGTTTGGAATGACATGAGGGTGAGTAAAAATGGACAGAATTCTTGTTTTTTTGGGTGAGCTCTCCCTTTAAAATAATGAGTGATGACAGAACTGAGTGGGCTCTGTGTGTTTGTTTAGTCTTTAGAGAACCTGCCCACCATGTTTGGCAGTAACAGGAAGGCTCAAGTGGCTGCCGACACAGTTTTCAGCCTGGCCCAACGTCACAGTGATATCTTGCGAGAGGGATGGAAGAACATCAAGGACTCCATGCTGCAGATTTTCAGAGCTGAGCTTTTACCCCGTCCATGTTTGAGGTGAGAATGATATCTTCTCCAGACAAACACATATTGGAGGCACAGTAACAGTTTTCTGGCAATGCTCTTGGATGGTTAATTGGTCCTATTTAGATCATGCAATACTGCCACCTACTGCCTTACAGGAAGTGCTTGCACAAGCGATCTGATTTGATACACCAAAATATAACACATGTCATTCTTGTTTAAAGGTTGAGGACTTTTTAGACCCAAATGAGAAGATTTCTTCACAGCGTCAAGTGACACCATCAAACAGATACCTTTAATTCCCTCAGTCTTTGTTAAAGATGCAGACTTGTATATTTGGACATACAACCTACACTCACCTAAAGGATTATTAGGAACACCATACTAATACTGTGTTTGACCCCCTTTCGCCTTCAGAACTGCCTTAATTGTACGTGGCATTGATTCAACAAGGTGCTGAAAGCATTCTTTAGAAATGTTGGCCCATATTGATAGGATAGCATCTTGCAGTTGATGGAGATTTGTGGGATGCACATCCAGGGCACGAAGCTCCCGTTCCACCACATCCCAAAGATGCTCTATTGGGTTGAGATCTGGTGACTGTGGGGGCCATTTTAGTACAGTGAACTCATTGTCATGTTCAATAAACCAATTTGAAATGATTCGAGCTTTGTGACATGGTGCATTATCCTGCTGGAAGTAGCCATCAGAGGATGGGTACATGGTGGCCATAAAGGGATGGACATGGTCAGAAACAATGCTCAGGTAGGCCGTGGCATTTAAACGATGCCCAATTGGCACTAAGGGGCCTAAAGTGTGCCAAGAAAACATCCCCCACACCATTACACCACCACCACCAGCCTGCACAGTGGTAACAAGGCATGATGGATCCATGTTCTCATTCTGTTTACGCCAAATTCTGACTCTACCATCTGACTGTCTCAACAGAAATCGAGACTCATCAGACCAGGCAACATTTTTCCAGTCTTCAACTGTCCAATTTTGGTGAGCTCTTGCAAATTGTAGCCTCTTTTTCCTATTTGTAGTGGAGATGAGTGGTACCCGGTGGGGTCTTCTGCTATTGTAGCCCATCCGCCTCAAGGTTGTGCGTGTTGTGGCTTCACAAATGCTTTGCTGCATACCTCGGTTGTAACGAGTGGTTATTTCAGTCAAAGTTGCTCTTCTATCAGCTTGAATCAGTCGGCCCATTCTCCTCTGACCTCTAGCATCAACAAGGCATTTTCGCCCACAGGACTGCCGCATACTGGATGTTTTTCCCTTTTCACACCATTCTTTGTAAACTCTAGAAATGGTTGAGCGTGAAAATCCCAGTAATTGAGCAGATTGCGAAATACTCAGACCGGCCCGTCTGGCACCAACAACCATGCCATGCTCAAAATTGCTTAAATCACCTTTCTTTCCCATTCTGACATTCAGTTTGGAGTTCAGGAGATTGTCTTGACCAGGACCACACCCCTAAATGCATTGAAGCAACTGCCATGTGATTGGTTGATTAGATAATTGCATTAATGAGAAATTGAACAGGTGTTCCTAATAATCCTTTAGGTGAGTGTATATGTCTTTAATGGTATACTTTTTAGGAAACATAATTTCCAATAAAATTATTGTGATATTCACTGTTTTTATGAGGTATTGTGAATATTCGATATATTGCCCAGCCCTATCGTGAATGACTTCAGTTGTTGTGGTTCCTTTCTGTCTGTGTATTTCTCTCAGGAATGAATCACCGATGTTAAGTTTCATGAACTGGTTGACATTGAGTGAGCAGTCAGGGAACAGAGGCCCCTCAACTGAGAACCAGGAGGCCAAACAATTGGCCCACCTTTGCATTAAGGTACACCTCAGACATTTCACTTCTAAAAGGTATTTGGGCGGGAAGTCGGCGTGAATCATTGCTCAATCTGAGACAGTCCTATCCCATTTGAACAAAAGACTTTTCAAAGGCAGTTTTCTCCTTCCTTCCTGTCAGCAATGTAACCCAGAGAAGCTGATCACAGAAAGCAAGTTTCTGCAGCTGGAGTCTTTACAGGAGCTCATGAAGGTGAGGTCTGCTTTTCAAAAAGCATGTCTATGACACCTCATTATACTGCCTCAATAGGCAGCTTATTAGGTTTTGAAACAGATTCTAGATGTATATAGTGAGAAAAAAAAATTCTATAGGGGTCTGTCTTACTTTTGAAGTTTGTTCATTATGTAATTTTTCTAGACTCTCATCTCAGTGACCCCTGATGAAGAAACAATGTATGATAAAGAAGATGCTGCTTTTTGTCTGGAGATGCTGCTACGTATTATTCTTGAAAACAGGTACTGCATGCATGCCTTGACAACAGGCCCCTATAGTAGTACTGAGGGAAACTTTGCAATGCCATTATAATAAAGTAAGAACAGGATGTGTTGACTTGTAGGTTTTATAAAGAAATTACTGTGTTTACAGGGACAGAGTATCATGTGTATGGCAAACCGTACGCGATCACCTGTATCAGTTATGCTTACATGTTACTGAAAGCTGCTTCCTGGTGGAGAGAGCCGTTGTGGGATTGCTTAGACTTGTTATACTTTTACTATGCAGAGAGGACATTGGCTCGCAGGTACAAACATGGATACGCACAAACTCTCACTTTCTGTTGTTTTGCTGGCTGCTTTGCAACCCGATTAAAAGACCGTAACAAAAAGGAGAAGACAATTAGAAATGTCAAACTACAGGTATTTTATTTAATACCATGGTTGGGGAGTAGCAAACACAAAATTGCGACTAACTAGAATGAACACTAAGAGGAGGAATTTTGAAAATGTCCCAGCCACTGTTTTACATGTAATGGCAGTTGATAATGACTCACTTTAAAGCTTTAACACACAAATGACAGATAAATCCATTTATTTACTGTGGTCAGTTTAAAGCCTCTATGAAGAAGAAAAATATAATTTTATTCCAGAAACATAAAAATATGTTTCTTTGCTTTTGAACACTAGTATGTATTTTATCCTGGATTCTGGCATGTAAAAAATATCCCTAGAAGCTGGTATGGCGTTAAAACGAACAAAGAACACTTTAAAGCTTAAAAACAGAAACTAAAAACAAAAAAACGAAAAACTTTCAGTTCGTTGTGAGCAGAATGGATATTTGTTCCTTATGTTCTACGGCCGCCAGTAACATTTTAGAACAAAATAAAAGAACAAAAAAACAGAGCAGCAAAAACATCACAAGCTCTCGTGAATGAGAAATATGGAGAGAGCAATTAAACCAGATTAGAAAGGAGTGATGCTGAATAGCACCCAGAGAGGAATGAGACCCAATGCATGTTGGACACTGATACACCTGCTCGCTTGTATTCCCAAAATTTACCAATCAGACCGCACCACAAACATACAAGCACACACACAGGAGAAAAACCATCACAGATGCATTACACCCTTATTCCATTATCTCCCTCTCTCTTCGCAGGTTCTCCTTTCTCTTCGTTTGCTGTTGATGATGAAACCACACGCTCTGTCCAAAGTCAGCAGAGAGGTGGCTTACGGCTTGCACGAGTTGCTTAAAACCAACGCTACCAACATTCACTATAGTGACGACTGGTACATGCTCTTTTTCCCTTCTGGAGTGTATCGGGCCAGGGTCAAACCTCCAGCTGCCCTGCAGGTCACCAACACCAACCTTGACAATGTCACCGGTGATTCATGAATTCTTGCATGTTTCCAGCCATAGTATCTGAATTACAGTCGACTAAGATGTAATGCTGATTTTCAGATGTGTATTAATCCAGTGGCTTATTCTTTCATTTCAGGTGCTCAGTCAGATAGTGAACTGAGTTCATATCATCAGAGTGAAGTTGGTCTTAACCGGGGCTACACGTCTGACTCTGAGGTTTACATAGAGCATGGGAAATCCAGAATGCTACGTTCAGCTACAGATGTCAATGTGGGCTGGCTAGTCGTGAGTATTTCCCTGCAAAATCTTTTAATGGACCATGTCATACATATAGTAGTTCTGTTTTACTAGTCATCAAAGACAGATCGAGGTCCAGATATGTGTCTGTTACATCTCTCTGTGTGTTTTGTTGTGGCACAGTGTTTAATGAATGTTTTTAGGTTCAATTCAAGTTAAGCTCATCTTTGACATTCTTTTGATTTACAGTACCACAAGTTCACTTCCAGTTTATCACTTGAAGAGATTGTAAAAGCAAACAACAGTTATGTATAGTAAAGCATTTATGATGGAATATGATGGGGCAAGATATTCCACTAGAATAAAGGTTAAAGTGTACACTATTTCAAAGGATTGTGCCATAGTATACAATCGTTCAACTCATCATGACTGTGTAAAGTCAGTAAACCCTCACTCAAAAAAAAAAAAGAAGTCCTTACTTAATTGAATTATAGAATGTTTTTACAAGTAATTGAATGATTTTCATTCAAATTAAGTCATGGCTTAGGTCAAATTAATGTACTATAGTAGTTTTTACGGGGGGCTGGAGCCTATCCCAGCTAACATTGGGCGAAAGACAGGGTACACCCTGGACAGGTCGCCAGACCATCGCAGGGTCACACATAGACAAACAACCACTCACACTCACAGCAATTTTTGGAGACATGCATGTCTTTGGATGGTGGGAGGAAGCCGGAGCACCCGGAAAGAACCCACGCAGACACGGGGAGAACATGCAAACTCCACACAGAAAGGCAACCGGGGTTTGAACCCACGACCTTCTTGCTGTGAGGCGACAGTGCTAACCGCTGCACCACCGTGCCCTTAAATAAATACATTCAAGAGCAAATAGTTTTAATAAAAATGTATGTCCACATATGTGGACAGAGGGACTAAGTTTTCATAAAATATTTTATTATGTGTCCAGGAGTGTTTGGTTATTCATGTTTTTGAGACTGTATAGACATTACAGCTGTTTTTCTATAAAGCTGAATTAATAATTCTGATCAATAGTAATGGCCAGCATCATCCAATCACTGCCAACCATGTTAAAATAACATGCTGTATTATACAATTCCGAATCTATGTACTGATTATCACGGTCACATGTCTGCCAAACATCATCTGCAGCCTGAAACTGACATTTTGGTTGGATTTAGGAGTGAATACACTTAGTTGCTTAGAAAGCTATAGGATGCTCACTTGTTCCCTATATATTGAATGAATTAACCCTACAATATGCTGTCTGCACTGGTCTCAGAACAGTTTGAAACTGCACATAAATTTCAACCTAACTCCATATAAATCTCTGAAAGCAAAAATATTCAGCTTTTGGATGAACCCATTGATTCTGAATGTGATAATGCACAGTAAATATAGGAATGCATTTACTAATGTTATTGAATAGAACCTTATTGTACATTGATAACAAAATAAAATATAACAAAATGTGTATTAAAATTAAGCGAATTGACCCACAGATGTGTTAATGATGAACATTATTCAAAATAGCTAACGTTTTTTCAACTTTTGAGGCAATAAGGTCCCATTTTCCACATATTTGGACTTCGTTTATCAGCACGCTGACAGCAGCAAGTGAATGGATTTTTTTAAAGCAGCATATCAAACGGAACTAGAGACGCTACTCTTTACAACCGAACATGATGTTCAAATCTAGAGGTTTCTTACAGAGGCACTTTTGTTGGCACTGTGCCGATAGAAGCACCTCATGGAAATCGACGTCATCCTGTTGTGTCACGTGACTTTGTGCACCAGAAGTTTAACCCTTAAATGACAGCGTAGCGTATTGTGAACGGTATTCAGTTGGTTTAAATTCATTCAAGTTATGTGTTGTGTATAGGAAAGCCAAAATGCAACGTCCATGCGTGGATGTGGGGTCGTGCGGGAATTAAATAACACTTATTTTCAACACTTGTTTCCCTATCTAGGCCCATGCAAACCATGCTGGGAAATGGAAATCCCCTGTCCACTTCCATCAATGCTACATTAACACCACAAAAAATATTTGTTGTCCCAACTCAAATAGATTAAGTAAATTTCCATATTCCATGCATGCTTTCCATAGAGAACTGGAACATTTCTTTTGAAGGATCTGGGTTGCTCCAGGGGTTGTCCCTGCCAAAAGTGTAAATAACTGCTAATTGATTTTCGACAGGTGGGTAAAGATGATTTGGAATGCACTAAGGCATCAGTGGCACCAGCTCTAAAGCCCCTGTCCCATCCTCTCATTAACCAGTACAGTCTGACTGTGGGCCTGGGGCTGCATGACACCAAGTCAAGTGTGTGGATTCGCTTTCCTTCATCATACTCGATGCCGCCCACGTCACTCCAGAAAACTTTGAGCTTTGTGTTCAAAGCCATACGAGTGTTTGTGGAGGCAAGCCTTAATGAAGGTATGCATTTTTTATAAAACTATTAAGCTATATCACACTTGCAGCTGTGCATGATTGGGAGAGTGTAATTGCTTCAGATAACAGTACAATATACAAGAAGTGAAGATCGAGCAACTTGTTGATTTGTCTATATTTCCTCCTCATATAAAAATAGTTCCAAACAAAGCCAAAAGCAGAATCAACTTGCGTATGCTCCAGTTGACATGCTTCTTCACTTAACAAAATATTCAACATTACCATGAGACAACACAATGATTAGAAGTAACATTTAATTTCTAATGGATTTCATTCCAAACAAACTTTCAGTAGTTTAAGAAGCTTGACTCCTTGTGGGATTAGAGTGTCTGCTTGCCTTCCATTGCTCTTTAATTGGATGTGTCAGTGCCTGCAAGCTCTTTAGTGCAGTGTTTTGAGTTGTGCTCCACTGGTAAGTCATTTACCCCAAGGGGCAATTCAACTGTGCGCCTATTCCATTTATACTTCTCCCTCCCTCGGTCCATCTATCCGGGGTGGTCGGTTATCTACAGTAGGCTTAGTGGAGACTCTTTCACCACTTTATAGTTCTACTCTTTCATTCAGCAGGGCCTCTTTATGAGTTAAAGGCCTCTGTTTACTTGAGTAGATACGTGCTGTCATCAAGGGCTTATATGCCCACTTTGTGGGTTACTGATCAAAGCTTGGAGTTTTTAATGGCTAATGGAGACATTATGATATTTACTTTAGTCTCCATTCACAGGAAACAGAAAACAATATTTTTGGATGCTGTCCAAAATTGGCCAAAATACGTCTCATCACAGACAGGTTCTTCCAACAGAGAAAATAAAAGGGTGTGAAGATGAGCTCGGAAGAATATTTACACCTGTGATTCACTCTCGTAGCTTTGTTTGCTAACATTATCAAACGTCGCTGGCTTTTACAGTACCGTGCTTGACAGACATGGGAATGGAGCAGCATGAGCTTTATTTGATTTCCCTTCTTAGTCACTGTGTTGATTGGTTTCACGCCCTCTGCAGGATATCGCACCCACGAAACGTCACAAAACGTCCAGTCAGCGGCCCACCCGTTCCTATAGCGATGATGAGGAAGACGAGGGCGTGCCGGCAAGTTACCATACTGCATCTTTTCAGGTTAGTCTGGATGTAAGTACAATAGCTTTTTCCCTAATACCTCTATGTGTCCATCATGTTCGCTGAGCTGTTGCTGGGGGACGTGCATACTAAATTTGTTTTTATTTTGTTTTGTTTTTTCCAATTGCTTTACATTTAAAACTCTGTAGGAGTAAAACAAATATTTGTGCTTTGCTTGAGATTCATTGCATTTATTACCTATATGATTTACTGTAGGGATTTTACTATCAGAATTTCAGAGGGCAAATGGTGATTTTGGTTTCGATACCACAGCAAAATCTTTCCGTTATTTAAAAAGATATATAATAACAAGTTAAATGTCATAAATATTAATAAAAACTATAAAATATAATATAATGTACAAAGAAACAAATTGCAGCAGAACAATAGTATAAAGATACAAATGAAGTTGTCAGTGCCTAAAGTTTTTCAGGTATCTAAGTAATGATTCAATCATTGAAAATAAACATGTAACAACACTCAAGGACAGTTCTGAATTAGTTGGGACCACCGATACAGTAGAACGTTTTTGTATTAACTCGGTACTAAAGTGCTGGTACTTTTGATATCTCTATGATTGTAAAATCAGGCTAAATCATTGCTTATTTTTGAGTTTGTCGACCATTCAAGAATGTTCTGCCAGAATAAACCATATTTACAATTTTCACTGATTACAATAGCCTACTGTTATAATAATAATAATAATAATAATTGTAACAGGGTTGTTGTAAGGAGGAGGCGGGAATCGGCAAAAAAGTCGACATAACTTTAATAACATAAATCATCTTAAACAAACGTAAACACAAAGGCACACACGCATATGTCTCTCTCTCAAACTGGCACCCCCGGCTTGTCTTTAACCCCCTCCCGACTGAATAGGACAACTCACGCCTGGCCACGCCCTCCTCCTCATCACACTTTTAAAATACTGTTATAGTCAAATAAATTATGCAATTTTAAAGTACAAATTTACAGACACATTAGGTAAACTGTATTGTACTGAATTTAATTCCTGCTGGTTTTACTTATGAGAACAATAACTTTGTCTGGACAGTTTTGAGTTTTGTTTCTGTATTGCGGGATTTTTTTTTTCATTACCCTGATGTAGAATAAAAAATATGCTTAATTTGTCGTAAAAATAATTTCTTAATGGAAACATTTTTTTTATCTTAATGGTTCTAAAAATAGGCTTAATGTTCTTTATGCCAAGTGTATTTATTTATTAATATTTTTCATTTGAATTTTGCTGTGAAATATGACCTTTACATTTCTCAAGTTTCACCCAGTGGTTCATGCTTTCTCCATCTTTGTAACTTGAATAGTGTACATAAAACTATATCATCTCATCTGAGCAGCATATTATGAAATTATGAATGTTTTACCATTCCACCTGTTTACAAGTTATGTCTCAATTATGGTTGCATAACAGTCATTTCCATTGTGCCATGAATACAGTGAAACTGAGTCTGTTAGTAAAGTAAATATTAATTTAATATACCATTAACTAGTATGTCTACTATTACACAAGAGCAGCTGGCATCTACAGCTCTTGGGCAGAGGAACAGTGCCATCTAGAGTGTGTTGTCAGAAAGATCAAGGTGAACTCTCAAACACTGAGGTCCAGCTGCTGGTGTCCTCTGCTTCAAGATCAGATCAAAAGCATTTAAAGCATATTGTCAATGAAACACTAATGGATGCCTGAATGTAATAAACAATGGATGATATGACCCCTATATTTAGCTGGACTGCCAGAAACTCTGTATAATGCGTGTTTTTGTAATGTAGGTATGGCTTGGTTGTGCTGTGACGCTCGGAGACAAGTCCGCAAGCAGGCTCTCATCTACCTACAGAGTGCGCTATTCGTACCTGACCTTCAAATACTTGAAGCTGTGGAGTGGGAGTCCTGCTTCAACAAGGTACACAAGTTATGCTGATAAAGCTATTTTTTATGAGTTAACACATACATTCTAGAGGGTTAATAAATAGAGCTGAAAAGTAATGAGATAGTCTCTTTTTTTTCTCAGGTCCTGTTTCCCCTGCTAACCAAGCTGCTAAACAACATCAGTCTAGCTGATGTGAGCGGCATGGAGGAGACAAGGAGGAGAACCTGCATTCTACTTTCTAAGGTCTGGCTTATTATGTATAAATGTCCTCCTCAGTTGTTCCTCTCTCTACTGCTCTCTCCGCCCACTTATGCTGCTCTGGCTCACCATTCTGGACTTCATGGATAAGTACATGCATGCTGGCTCCAGCGACCTGCTGGTGAGAACCTCTCAAATTTCCATTAGAGATAATAACTGATGTTGATATTTCAAGGTTTAAAGTAGTAATTCACCCAAAAATTACAATTCTGTAGTTATTTAATCACTCATGTTGTTTCAAACCTGAATAATGTTATTTTTCCTGTGGAACACAAAAGGAGCATTTTTGAAAAACCTTCACGCAGCTCTTTTCCATTTTGTGTGGTGAATTTGGCTTTCAAGCTCCAAAAAGCATGAAAGACCCTATAAGAGAACAGTTAGTGTAGTCGATATTACTTGTGTTCCAAGTCTTTTGAAGCAATGCAATAGCTTTGTGTGAGGAAATGACCAAAATTGAAGTTGTTATTCACTGAAAATCTTCCCCTCTGTTGCTCTCAATTTCATTCTACTTTCCAAATATTTTAACTGGTGTGTCACGTTTGTGCACCATTTTTAAATCTGAACACAAAAGAGATTTCCGAGGTTCGGTGGAGGGAAAGATTATCAGTGAATTCCAACATACATTAAAAAAAGTCTGTTCCTCACACAAAGCTATTATATGGCTTCAGAAGACTTGTGAGTATAGCACACAAGTTATATTAACTACTTTATGAACAGCCACTATGAATGAATTGTCCTTAAATGGAATAGAGCTGCATAAAGTTTCTTCAAAATTCTCCTTTTGTTTTTCACTGAATAGCATCTGGGTATGGAACGACATGAGGGTGAGTAAATTACATAATTGTCATTTTGGGTTGAAATATTCTTTTAAAGCCAAAGAAGTTGTAAAAACTAGTAAAAATTCTGAAAAATAAATAAATAAAATAACACTTATAAATCTGTTGTGTGTGTTTTTGATGCACAGCTGGATGCAGTCCTAGAGTTTCTGAAAAACATGCTGCTGGTGATGGACAAAGCATGGATCTTTCACAGTGCAGACTCTCGTACAGGCTACTCAGACTTGTGGGAAATCACCTGAGAGAGAATTGACTGTTTCCTGCTCAGACTCAAAGAGGAGCTCTTCCAACAGGCTGTCATTCCAGGTACACTCCACACAAACATTCTTTTCCATACTGAACAGACAAATATTTACTATTCAGATGTAATAAATGTATTTGTTAACTGGGGATAATTGGGGTCTTCTGATTCTTGTACAGAACCTGCCTGTAATGTTCCTGTGGAGCCCATCTCACCCCCTGTTGCTGTTACACCAGCCTCTCCCCCTGTGCCCGCCTCCTCACCAGTGTCAGCTGCCCCTGCAGAGCCAAACTTCCCCAGCAGACCTGCATCACCTCAGGATATGCCCACTCCTAGTGCCAACGGTGATCGTAAGCATTATTTAGAGACATATGCTTAATGCAGTGACTGTGAACTGTAATGTGATGGCTAATTGATCATAAACTTTATAATGGATAACTAGGACTGTGGGGTATAGCGGTATGTATATATGTATGCTAGTGTATACCAAAGTGCTGTACATATGCAAATAAAACAATAACAGGATACAGATTAATAAAAGACTATTAAGAAAAAAACAACATAAAAACAACAAAAAATTACCCATAAAATCCACAATATACATTCATGTAAAAACCAAGGAATACAGATACGTCTTCAGGCATGATTTAAAAACAGGAAGTGTAGGGGCAGACCTAACGTCCAGAGGTATACTATTCCATAGTCTCGGGCCAGCAACAGAAAACGCAAGATCCCCTTTAAACTTTAGGCGAGAGCGAGGTGTTTGCAGGAGAAATTTATCAGAGGATCTGAGGGTTCTAGAGGATTGTTGATAACTCAGAAGTTCTGACAGATGAGGAGGGGCAACACCATTTAAAGCTTTAAACATGACTATTAACAAGATCTTAAAAAGGATCCTATATTGCACTGGTAACCAGTGGAGAGATGCTAAAACCGGTGAAATGTTTTTCCTCTTCCTATCACCATTAAGTAAACTTGCAGCTGCGTTTTGAACCAACTGCAGGTGATACAGAGATGAGTGATTTAGACTCATATACAGTGCATTGAATTGTCATGTCTAGATTAGATGAAGGCATGGATAACTATCTCCGGATCCTTACATGGGAGCAGAGGTTTTAATTTGACTATTTGCCACCACAGCATTTATCTGTTTTCCAAAATTCAGTCAAAAAATCACACCTAGGTTTTTTGCAAAAAGATAAACATTTGAAGACAGAGTATCTAGGTTCCTAGTGATATCAGAGACAGCTCCATGGAGACCAAACACAACAACCAAAATTTTTGCAGTCCAGCATTTAATGTCCTCAAAGCATTTAGAAGCACAGAGCACAAGTAATCTGAACTTCGAGGAGTGAAAATCTAAAGGGAGCATATAGAGAGGAAAAGAGAATGGGTCCCAATAGGGACACTTGGGGTACCCCACAAGTGAGCAGTGCAGAGGAAGAGGAAGAATTTCCAATCGTAACCCTCACAGCCCTATCTGAGAGGTGTGATGTAAACCAATCTAAAGCAGTGCCCTTGATGCCAACCTCTGCCCGTAAACGTTTAAAAGGATAGCATGGTCAACTGAATCGAATGCAGCACTGAGATCGAGTAACATTAGAACTGCAGATTTAACGGAATTCAGAGTGATCAATAAATCATTCAACACCTTGAGAAGTGCAGACTCGGTGCTATGCTGTGACCTAAAACCTGATTGAAATTTATCTAGAATATTGTTACATGAGACAAATAGGGAAAGCTGATTAAAAAAACATTTCTCCAAGATTTGTGATAAAAAAAAAGGAAGTTTATATATGGGCCTGAATTTTTAAATCATGTTTAAATTAGGCTTCTTGAGAAGTGGCCTGATCACTGCCTGCTTAAGGCAAGACGGAACACAGCTGCTGTTCAAAGAGCTATTTAAAATGGCCAATACACTAGAGCCAATAGTATCCAACACCTCTCTAAAGAGCCAGGTGGGAATAACATCAACAGAAGAGGTGGTAGGCTTAATCTGTTGGTCTATATCCATAAACTCGGTGAGGGATATTGGTTCGAAAAGCAGGTGACTGGTTCAGAGAGGTCAAGACTGCTAATAGTCATACTAGATCGTAGGCCATCCACCTTACCCGTAGAAAAATCTAAAAACGCTTTACAAGTCTCAGGTGTAGCGTCAAAGCCTGAATTTGTAGTAGAAGAGAAGATTTTAGATATTGTATTAAACAGAACTTTGGGATTATGAGAAATATTTGATATTACTTCAGAAAGATATTTGTTTTTTTGCATCTATTACAGAATATTGGTAAGTGGAAAGAGAGTTTTTCATGAGTTCATTATACACTTGCGGTTTGTCTTTTTTCCATTTATGCTCAGCTTTCCTACAATCCTGTCTGAGAGCTCATGTATTACTATTCAACCAATGTTCTGTCCTAAGTTTTGGTTTTAACATTTTAAAATGAGCAACAGAGTCTTAGATGGAACCAGTAGAGATACTGCTATCCACGGCGCAATATAAAAAAATCAGACAATAAGTTGAAAACTAGTGTACTTTTTACAAACTTTTGTAGACAAATACTGTAGAATTCCACTTCATTGATTATAATCAGAGTGATTCTGTTTTTGTGTATCACACTGTGCTGCTCGTGTCTGGTGTGGACACGTTGCTTATGTTGTGACATGCCACGTTATTAGAGAATTCAACTGATGAGCGGTCGCAGCTTTTCTTTAATCGGCTGTTTCCAACAGCTTCTAATGTGGTTATAATGTATTACTATGTTACAGTAAGTCTTAAGTGTAACAATGCAAAGCAGCTGTTTTTGCACTGATATCAGAGGTATTGTTAATGTGAATAATTTGATTAAATGTTGAAATATCGCAAAGACAGGCAAAATACAAAAGGTTTAGTTTAAATTAAAAGGAAATCGGATCCAAGCAGGAAATCTGTATTGATACCATCCATAAACCAAACTAAAGTCTTCTGAAGTGAAACAATCATTTTGAATAATGACAGAATTTTTATTTTTGGGTAAACCATTCCTTTAACAATGTTATGCATTCACACTGCCAACCAATGAGGTGTAATGGCAAGATTTATGTGAGAGAAGCAGTTTCATTGTTGCCCACATCAGGCAAAGGCACAAAGGAAAATCGAATTGCAATATTCAAGTAATATTTTTACTAGTCGAATATGTAAAGATGAATGAATGCTTGATTACTCGATACTTGTGCACATCCCTAGTCAATAGTACTAGAATGTACTAGAATAGTGTTTTTCATCTTGTGGGTCGGACTGGACAGCAGGAAAAAACAATGCCATGTTCTCCTGATGAAAAAGTTTCAGCGGCTACCCAAGTAAAAATTAGCCCATTTCAATTCTAGTGAGAATTATTCTAGTTTAAATTAACTATTGATGAAGTCAAACCCCTCAAACGTAATGACACGTGGACAAATGAATGAAGCATACCCTAGCCTTAATACATCACTGTTTCTTTTCAGATTTTCTTTTTAAACTTTTCTCAGAATTTAGATGGGGCATTTTTTCTGCTTCATTTCCTCTTTGCAGGAACAGATAGATCGTCTCCAGTTCGTCCCTCAACATCTCCAATTCCCAGTCCAGCAAAGATGAGTCCTCCAGAGTCACCGCCCCTTCTCAGCCAGTCTCCACTCATCCTGCAGCCCCTCGCCTTGCCACTACAAGTGTGCATGCCCCTGATGTCCCTGCCGATCATTCTGAACCCCGCTCTCATAGAGGCTACTTCACCTGTGCCCCTGCTTCCCCGCCCCTCCACCGACTAACCCATCCATGAACACAAGGTGTGAGTGTCATCACAAATTGTGTAGGAGAAATACGGTTGAAGAGAACCATCTTATTTCGCTGTTCTTCTATGTACTTGCACTCTCCTCAACTATAGCTCAAATTATTATTAATTATGTAACAGCAGGACTTGAATACGAGAGCATGAGAAAGAGGACATTGACATGCATGGTTGCCTCTCCTCATTTCAAACATCAAAGGGCAACACTCAGACCGGAATGTCCTTCAGTTATACATGTAATATTTATTCAAACCAGCTCAAACTTAATTAACCTGTACAACATGATAAAGAAACCTTCATTTATTTGGAACAGTACATGCAGTTTCTTTGGCTTTTACACATATTGTATGGTTTTGCCATTAACTAGAGGAGTAACCACCTTGCATTTGCCATGAATGTCTACAAAATGGCCCTCACTTATAAAAACAATACAATTTAGATACACAACACCAGATCTACTTATTTCAGTGAGATCCAGCAATTAATAATCATGCTCTTACAACTTTCCAGACTTGTCAGTGATGTTTTCAACAGTTCCCCGTCTGTCGCTCACTTCGACGTTGTGTCGAAGAAGCGACACAAGGGGTCTCTCTTGAGCAACGAATATGCCGCTGATCTATGATAAAAGGCCAATGAGAAGTTGGCAGACAGTATTTGCATACCCCACCCCCTGACATACGGGTATAAAGGTGGGGAAATACAACTAGTTCATTCAGAACTTTTCTTCGGAGCCAATGGCCGTGTATGCAGTGAGCTGCGAGTCACACAACTGTTCCTCTTCCTCTGAGCTGATTCTGCTGTTGGATCTATGGGGCACTTCAGTGGCTTTCTCCTTCTCTGCATGGCACTGCAGTTTGCCCCTGGGTGCTTCGACAGTGCAAAGCTTAAAAGAGTTTTTTCTTAAAAGATTTTTCTCAATAAAAGATTATTTTCCTCTAAAAGAGCAATACACGGCGGCGTTGATCGTCCTTTTCAGGATGCGTCTTTATAAAGATGCCCTTCCGCCCCTGTGTAGTTCCTGGGTGCGGTAGAGTACTCTCCGCTTCAGACGGCCACAGGCGTTGTCTCGTGTGTCTGGGCTGCGATCACACTGAGGCAGCGTTTGTGGATGGTTCATGTTCTCAATGCAAGAACATGACCTTGGCAACGTTGCAGTCGTGGCTTTCCTTCAACTGAAGGAACACCACTCCAGCCGCAACCCCCCACACCCCCCCGTGTCGTTCATTCGGATGGATGACTGGTTCATGGGGTCTGCATGCCGCTCACAGCCACTCCATATAACTTCATGGAGGGCACCCCTCACCACTCGTCACAAAGCCCCACGCTCATCCGCTCTCACTACCCTCGACGGCGGAATGGTCCACGGGTACACGGCGATTCCCCAGGTGGACAGGGTGGTGCCACCTGGTGGGGTCGCCCTGTTGTCCCCTCCAAGGCCTGTAGGACAACGTCATCACTGGACTACAGCGCCACTGGACAGGCCGCTTCCGCCCTGCATCCCATGGCCCTCCTGCAAGTCCACCAGGCTAAGGCATTCAAAGATCTGCATGAGGGTAGTCCTGATCCCGACGTGCTGCAGGAACTGTGCTCAGCGACCGACATTGCCCTCAGGGCCACAAAGGCTACAGCGCAGTCACTCATGCAGGCAATGGCCACACTTGTGGTTCAGGAACGTCATCTGTGGCTGAACTTGGTCTGAGGCCATCTCACACATCCTGCCCTGCCGCCACGTGCCATCCCCTGTCTGCTCACCGAGGGCGTCCTTCTGCGGCCAAGAAACGTGCAGCTCCGCCTCAACCCGGTCCCAGCTCTCAGCCCCTGTGTCGAGCGCCCCGCTGGAAGCACACGCCCCCATCTCACGGACCCCCCTCCGATGGGGTCCGTGAGATGGGGGCGTGTGCTCCTGAGATGACCGACCCAGAGACAAAGATGTTCGCTCCGGAGCTGGCACCCTGCCGCCAATCCTCAACAGTCCTGGCATGCTGGACGCGGACCCCCCGCCTTCAGCCCCACGACTGTTCCCCTGCCGGCCGGTTCTGATGAGTCCAGAGGACGCCTCCACCAGACTTCCTCCTTTGTCACTAACCCGCCCCCTGCCGGGTGTGCGGAGGAAGGTAAGTGCTTCTAGTCTTTTCTCAGTACCAGAGCCTCAGGACACACCTTTGCCTCCCGACGCAGTACTACCTGCTCCGGGTACGTAAAAAATAATTGTCCCGTTAGTGCCCCTAGCACGGAGCTTGGATGCGTGGCTATCACTTCCCAACTCATCTCGCTGGCTGGCCAGGACCATCCGACTCAGTTACGCAATTAATTTTGCTAGGCCCCCCCTCCTTTGGGAGCGTCCACTTTACCGCAGTACACGGCGAACATGAAAAATCCCTGTGCGCGGAAATCGCGACCCTCTTACTCAAAGACGCGATAGAGCCTGTTCCTCCAACCGAGATGAAGAAGGGTTTCTACAGTCCTTACTTCATCATACCCAAGAAAGGCGCCGGCTTACGACCGATCTTGGACTTGCGAGTTTTCAACCGGGCTTTGCACAAACTCCCGTTCAAAATGCTCACGCAAAAACACATCTTAACTTCGTCCGGCATCTAGATTGGTTTGCAGCGGTAGACCTGAAGGACGCGTACTTCCACGTCTCAATTCTGCCTCGACACGACCCTTCCTATGGTTCGCATTCGACTGCCAGGCATATCAGTACAAAGTCCTCCCCTTCAGCATGTCAGTCCTCTCTGTCCCCTTGTGTCTTTATGAAAGTTGCAGAGGCAGCCCTTGCCCTGCTCCAAGAAGCCAGCATCCGCATACTCAACTACCTCGACGACTAGCTCATCCTGGCCCACTCCCAAGAGTTACTATGCGCTCACAGGGTCCAGGTGCTCAGGCACCTCAGCCGTTTGGGGCTTCAGGTCAACTGGGAAAAGAGCAAGCTCGTCCCGGTTCAGAGCATCTCTTTTCTCGGCATGGAGTTAGACTCAGTCTCAATGTCAGCGCGCCTCACCAATGAGCGTGCGCAGTCAGTGATGGAATACCTCGCTGCCTTCAGGCCGGGCACAGCGGTCCCTTTAAAACTTTTCCAAAGGCTCCTCGGGCATATGGCATCCTCCGCGGCAGTCGCGCCGCTGGGGTTGATGCATATGAGACCGCTTCAGCACTGGCTCCAGACTCGAGTCCTGAGACAAGCATGTTGCCGCGGCACGCACCGTGTGATTGTCGTCCCGATGCGTCTTGGTCATGACCGACGCCTCCAAATTTGGTTGGGGCACCGTGTGCAATGGGCACACAGCCGCGGGCCGTTGGAAAGGGGCACCGCTGTGCTGGCACATCAATTGCCTAGAGTTGTTGACTGTATTCTTTGCCCTGCAGAGGTTTCTCCCTTGCGGGTCTGAGCACACTCAACAAGGAGTGTTGCATCCTCGTGGGCACTGGCCAGAGGCACCTCCCTGGCAGACATATGCAGAGCAGCGGGTTGGGCAACACCCTAATACCTTTGCGAGATTCTAAAATCTCAGGGTTGAGTCAGTATCGTCCCGTGTTTTCTCAGGTCCGAGCCGGTTGAACTCGGTAGACGCTGATGGACTGACCAGATGGATCACTTGCACCTAGTGCCCTTTCCCTCGGCCGAGGTAAAACTGAGCGCTTTCGCTCCCAGGAGATCCCACTCATTCGGATCGCTGGATGACTCCTCCCTAGCCCTTTGGGTCCGCAGTTCAGCGGAGGAACTCACCGATCTGGGACAGTTGTAGTGTCATTTCCACCACACCAAACACTTTTGCCCTATATACTGTATATATATTTTATTTTATAATTTATGTACATTATTCTGCAAACATTTTAGACACATAAGATGTTTCACAAAAACATTTGTCTTAAGATGGTTATTTATATCTTTAACTGTATGTGAAATATAAATTTTAGACTCCCAAACATTAATTTTGAAAAAAGGAAATATTAGAATAGAAGAATAGGGAGACCTGCAACAGATGTCATGGCCCCCACAAACCCCCCACTGAACATTGTGTCAGTCTGAGATTTCATAAAGAGACAGAAGCAATTGAGACAGCCTAAACAGATAGAAGAACTGTGATGAATTCATCAAGCTTGAAACATCCTATCTGCCAACAACTAAGAAAAACTGTGTCCAGGCGTACCTTTTTGGGGCTGTTTTAAAGGCAAAGGTGGTCACACCTTTATGTTTACTGGACTTTGTATGACATAAAACTATTTATTTCATTATTTTTGAAGACAATCTCACTATGCAACATTTTTCACAAGTGCCTAAAACATTTGCACAGTACTGTATATTTCTATCTATCAAGTTGATGTACTTGTATAGGAAGCAAAATAAAATCTTGTTTTTTTTATCCGCAAATAAAATTTGAGGAAAGAAAATCAAGGTAATTATCACTTGTGAGCGGAGTATTTTTATTGGATGTCATTTCCAATCAAGCTGTTTGCCAAACAACACAAAATGAGTGAAGTTGTTTGTTTGTATTTAAGATACATAAAACTTTAGCTATAAAATTAGCCTAGGCGAGACACTGTGGCCATTTTCCTTTAAAAGAATTAAAAATGCATTTCCATTATAGAATTATATTAAACACAATACAGAATTTAAGATGTGGTAACATGACACACAAACATTTTTATGGTTTTAATAAAAAAAAAAAGGACAGATATCTCTTGTTATGCACATATACTGTATGTACTATTGGACAAAGAGGACAAATAAAGGATTATAAAACACCCAAATAGACACCAGTTAATTTACTGCAATTAACCCACAAATGTTGTTACTATTCAGTGACAGAAGACAGCTTGACTTGTGGTGAAAAACTTTTTTTTTTTTTTTATTTCAAAGCAGAACAAGAAACACTTTTTTTTTTTTATATATAAACCAAAATGATCTCATTAACCACATATGATATCTAGCCAAAAAACAACAGTCAAAATTTCATCTTGGTACATGGAATGTAAAAAAAATAAAAGATCAGTCTAAGGATAAAAATGGCAAACAATGATGATTAACTTGATCTATTCTAAATGAAAGTCTTTTCTTTAAAGAGAACAGTGAAACATAAGTACATGTACAGTACAGTACATCACTCACAAATATCCTTGTTTAAACACCTCCAAATAATCTGTTTTTCAAAACATATACCTACAACATCTTTCACCAAGCTGCAATACACTCCACTTACTAGCCAGGATGAATCATCTGCCAAAGCTTGTGTCGGTTCAACTCGTTTTACCTTCCGACAATGTTGAGAAGATAAAACCAGTCAAACAGAAGCTGTAACAGAGAAACATCAAGGCTGTTACACTTTCAATGAAATCAAAGCCAAGGTTGAATATCACTTGCTGTCCATTTTGGCCATCTCCTGCAGGTATATCCCAATGCTCTCGCTGTCAAACAGCACAAAGTAAATGTTCTTCAGAGAGGAGGTGGTGGCGGACACAAAATGGTTTGAAATGGCCTTCAGTATGAGCTGGGCTGCTGTTTGCTTTGGGAAACCATTTCTGGGGGAAAATGATTGAGGTAACCTGATTATTATGATACAATTACTTGCTATTATCACAAAACACAGCCATACAGTAAATAAACGTTATTTTATAATTAACTTTCATTAAAGCATTTTCTACAGTGTTTTTTCATCCAACCAGAACCAGACATCTGTTTTAAAGGGGTGATTTAAGTCATAAAATTATTTCAAGGCATGGGTGTGCTCTGAACATTAATTATCATAATATTTATATATACAGTGCTGTCAAAAATTATCTGCCCTGTGAAAAATTATTTGCCTAATATCTTCTATTTTGTGCATTTTTTCATGCCAAATTGTTTTAGATCTTTGACCGAGATATAACATAAAACACAAGCAACCTGAGTAAACACAATATATATATATATATATATATTTTATTGAAGCAAAAAAGTTATCCAACACCTATATCACCCATGTGAAAAACGAACTGCCCCCTTCAACTTAATATCTGGTTGCGCCACCTTTAGCAGCAAGAACTTCAACCAAATGCTTCCGATAACTGGAGATCAGTCTTTGCAGAGCTGCTTTAGTACAGCCACATTGGAGGGTTTTCGAGCATGAACTGCCCATTTAAGGTCCAGCCAAAGCATCTCAATCGAGTTCAGGTCAGGTCTAAAACTTTAATTTAGCTTCTTTTGAGCCATTCAGAGGTGGACTTACTCCTATGCTCCGGATCATTGCCTTGCAGCATAATTCAGTTGTGCTTGAGCTTCAACTCATGACTGATGACCGGATATTCTCCTTCAGGATGTTCTGGTAGAGAGCAGAATTAATGTTTTCCTCAATTATTGCAAGTCGCCCTGGCCCCGAAGCAGCAAAGTATTCCCACAACACCACACTACCACCACCATGTTTGACTGTAGGCATGATTTTTGTGAAAATCTGTGTTTGACTTAGACCAAATGTAATTGGACCCCTGTCTTCCAAACAGTCCACAGAACATTCTGGAAAACATTCCCAAAATGTTTGAGGATCATCCAGGTGTTTTGGCAAAATTCAGACAAGCCTTAATGTTCTTCTGGGTTAGCATGGATGGCATTTTTGGTCAGTATCTTTCTGATAGTGGAGTCATTGATGCGTGAGATGCCTGCAGTTCCTTGGATGCTGTTCTTGGCTTTTTTGTGATTCCTGGATCCTGGGTGAGTCATCGCTGTGCTCTTGGAGGAATTTTGGAAAGTCGGCCACTTCTGGGAAAGTTCACTACTGAGCCAAATTTTGTCCATTTGGAGATAATGGCTCTCACAATTATTTCATTAATAGAAATTAATTTTATTAGGTATTTCATTCACCTTTTTCCTCATCATTTCTGGAATTTCTTTCGAGCTTGGCATAATGTGCTACTGTTTGAGACCTTTTAGCCAACTTCATGCTGCTGAAAATGTTTAGGTCTCCTTGAACTCCTAGTTGTAGCTGAATCAACACCTAAATAGAACTTTTTGAATGCATAACTCCATTATGAATGCAGTTTAATGGATTTGGGAATTTAGTAAATAAGGGGGCAAATACTTTTTCACACAGGCCCAGTTGGTATTGGATAACTTTTTTGCTTGAATAAATAACATTATCATTTAAAAACAGTATTTTGTGTTTACTCAGACTGCCTTTGTTTTATGTTAGATTTTGTTTGAATTTTTGTATATTTTGACACACAAAAACAGAAGAAATCAGGATGGGGCAAATACTTTTTCACAGCACAACATCCATCCATCTATCACTTTTCTCTTGTGTTGTTTCTGCTCTAGCTTACTCTTCTTACTCTTGGATTTTGTACAAGTTGTTTGTTATATTCCTTATTAATGAGTAGCTTTGAATAAAATTGTCTGCAAAATGATTACATGTAAATGTAAACACTTAACCCTAAATATTAAACATATGCAGTGAATTCAGCATGGGCTGCTTAATGTATAGACTCCATTCAAACTTTTGTTTTGTAGATAATTGTAACCTCAAGTGTGCTATCTATTTTTAGTTTGTGTAAATATTTTAAAAGAATTTAAAGTCTGAAAATCTCCCTTTGACTTAAATTGATAAAATGTTACAAAAATGACATCATCTTAAAGGGATAGTTCACCCAAAAATGAAAATTATCTCTCATTTACTCATTTTCGTCATCCCAGGTGTGTATGACTATTTACTCTGCAGAACACAAATTAAGATTTTTTGAAGGATATCTCAGCTCTGTTGGTCCTCACAATGCAAGTGAATCATGACCAGCACTCAGAAGGTCCAAAAAGCACATAAAGGCAGCATTAAATTAATATATACGACTCCAGTGGTTAAATCTATATCTTCATTTAAGCTCTTTATTACTATAAATGTCCACTTCCACATTGTTCTTCTGTTGTTTTTGTAAATTTGCATTATTTGTACATTTCACCACCTACTGGGCAAGGAGGAGAATTTATAGAGAAAAATGACTTAACTATTGATCTGTCTCACCCACACCTATGGGGTCGCTTCAGAAGATATGGATTAAACCACTGGAGTGGTCTGGTTTACTTTTATGCTGCCTTTATGTGCTTTTTGGAACTTCCAATTTCTGGTCACCATTCACTTGCATTGTAAGGACCTTCAGAGCTGAGATATTCCTCTAAAAATATTAATTTGTGTTCTGCAGAAGAAAGAAAGTCAGACACGTCATGGATGGCATGAGGGTGAGTAAATGATGAGATAATTTATTTTTGGGTGAATTCTCCTTTAATAATTGCATAATAAATTGTAACCGTTCTTTTGTTCCTTGCATAAATATCTATAGTCACCTTTAAACTGCCAATGCGAATTATGATTCTTGCGTGCAGCCCACAGAAAATAAGATGCGTGCAGCATTTAGCCTAAAACCTAAACTTACCTTACAATTTAACACTTATTTCTTTTGCTGCCTTGCAAGCACTGCTACTTCCTTCAGGAAATTAAAATCTAGTTAACTATTGATCTGAAAACAACATCAATCCTGTTTAAACCAATTTCAATGGCTTGCTTGCACACATGCTAGTTTTATAGAGTGAAGTTTAAGTTAGTGTTGTGCTGTTAACCCCAATCCTGATGCAAAGAAAAACTTTGACTCACCGTCCAGCTGGAAGCGAGGGGAAGGCCACCGATTTGAGCTTCTTCTCCTCGGCAGCGGAGAGACAGTTCTTCACCGTCTTCTCGAGCTGATCCTCGCACTTCTCCGAGCCCCACTGAGGGACGTGACAGTGGATGATGAAACGTGCTGCCATCCCATTGGCCTGGCTCACTGCCGCTGCAGGGCACAGTGAAAAACACAAACTAGGATCACAACACCAACGACAGAGTGAGAGATGTTACTAAAACATCTAAAAGTGTTTTCTTCCCTATTTCTTGTTTTACATTTTTCAGTCCTGAATATTTAACAAGGCCATTTCCTGCCTCACATGTACACTAGTCTGCTTTCTCTCTGCATGTATCAGAGGACGTATGTGTGTGTGAATGATTTCAACCTGATGCGACCTCCAGGGGTCCCTGGGATTTTCTCAGCTCCTTAACGGTCTCTAGGAAGTCTTTTCCTCCTGCCTTCTCCAGAGCGTTACCTGGATCACAGAAAATATACAGTACAGTTGCTGCACAATTCTAGCAATTTATTTTATTTATGATGTTATTTACTCAACCTCATGTTGTTCCAAACCCGTTTGACTTCCGTGGAAGAATTTTTTTTTTATGGGTTTTTTATTTCAAGTTTACTGAAGCAGCATGGGGGTGAATACATGATGACACAAATGTAATTTTTGGGTGAACTACTTTGATAGTTACAAGCCCACATAGAATTTGAACTCGCAAAATTCTGCAGAAAGTTGTTTCTTTAGGAATATTTATGTTAAACTGTGTGTTTGCATGCAATTGCCTAACAAGTAATTTAAGTGTACTGACCGATTCCCTCTTTCAGATCAATCTCTGCATTTGTGGGGTTGATGATTCCCTCCACTTTGATTGTTCCGATTTTGCCGATTTCACTCTCTGTAAGCGACAGCTATAAAAGAGCACACATAAAGTTAACTTGTTGTCACATTAAGTCTTAAATCACCAGTGTATTACCACTATTACAATCTAAACCAGTAGATATTACAAATGAATGGTTGGACAAACTGAACAAATACCATTCCACAGTATGGCAGGGCAGGGCAATGCATCAAACAGTCATGATATATTATTGATTTAACCCAACATTACGAGTAACACAAAGCTTTTAATGTGCTTTTTATTCAGCCATGAAGTCTGTCATTAGACCAGTGTCTCTAATTTAAATGTCAATAGCTTTTTTAAAGGAGGGGCAAGTTAAAATTTATTTTTGTGGTAATCAACATTATGCATCAACTTAGAGCTTAAAGGGATAGTTCACCCAAAAATTAAACTTCTCTCATAGTTTACTCACCCCCATGTCATCTCAAATGTTTATGATTTTCTTTCTTCTGCTGAACACAAATAAGGATTTTTAGAATAAAATTTCAGCTGCTCTTAGGTCCTTACAATGCAAGTGAATGGTGACCAGAACTTTGAAGCTCCAAAAAGCACATAAAGGCAGCATAAAAGTAATCCATATGACTCCAGTGGTTAAATTTATATATTAAGAATTGATATGATAGGTGTGGATGAGATACAGATCAATATTGAAGTCCTTTTTTGGCTAGAAATTCGTCTCCCTGTCCAATAGAAGGAATACGAATCACCAAAAACACAAGAAGAAGATTGTGAACGTGCAGGCTGACTGAGCAGGAAGGAGAATTTATAGTAAAAAAGGACTTAAATATTGGTCTGTTTCTCACCCACACCTTTCATATTGATTCAGAAGACATTGATTTAACCACTGGAGTTCCATGGATTACTTTATGCTGATATATGTGACTTTTGGAGTTGCAATATGTTGGCACCCATTCACTTGCATTGTATGGACCTAAAGAGTTGAGAAATTCTTCTAAAAGTTTAGCAGATGCAATAAAGTCATACACATCTGTGGTGGCATGAGGGTGAGTAAATGATGAGAGAATTTTCATTTTTGGGTGAACTATTCCTTTAAAATGTATTGAGCCCAGAAAATTCCTTTAAGAGCTTGTAAGTTTAATTCAATTCTGGGAATCTATTCAAAATGCACGGTTCACTGAAATCAAACAATTTTACAATGAGACAGCATCAAAAGGGAGAAAAATATTTAGATGTATAAATATTTTTTATATATATCGCCCAGACCTATTTTACAATTTATGTTCAAATTTTATAAGATGCCTTTTAAAACTAAAATAATGATTCTAATTCTAAGGACCCCCTTGAAAACGAGATGGTACATCTCAAAGGGTTATTCCTAATAAAAGAATTTCCAACAAATAACATTTTGACGATGTGTGGTTAGCATGGCTACTTCCACACCTTTTGTCCAAGGAACAAGCTCTTTGCGGAAAGAATGGTAAATCCCTCTCCTGGTCCATCCTCCACTGTTGTGTTGGCATCTGCTTCTTTGTCATTCTCTGTGCTTTTCTGCAAAAGGTAATAGTTTTTGTACTCAAAGAAAGACAAATGCAACATATGTATGTTTCTTTTTCATATTTATTAGATAATTCTCAATTTGCCACTGCATTTACCTTGGGTTTGCGACCTGGTTTTCCTTTGCTCTTTTTGCTGGGTTTCTTAATGCCCTTTTGCCGATTCGCCCTCTTCTCGGGAACGGCCACCTGAGTCTCCACCTTAACTTTGCCTCCTCTCTTCTTGGAGAGCAGCTCAGGATGGATACGAGGCAGTACTCCACCATTTGATATGGTCACCCCCCTGAGCAGCTATTCAGAAATACATAATATCTGATTAATGATAACAGAGCTATATAATATGACACTGATAGTGGTAACTAATTAATATGGGTAGTGTAATAATAGCTATGCAATGCCAAATTCATGGGTTCAGTTCCCAGAGAACTGGAAGCATTGATAATACTGTTTACCTAGAGAGAACCAGAAGTCACTTTGCATAAAAGCATCTGCCAAAAGCACAATGCAAATGTAACAACTACAGATCTGGGCTACTATTGCAAAAATAGCACATTTACTGTTAGTAGTAGTGACCTGTGAACAAATGTAATATGTATTCCCATTGTGCCTTTACTCAAAAACCTGGGCCAACTGCACATTGTTAAATGTTAGTGCTCAATATTAACTCTACCAGTTCTTGTAATTCATTACCTGGTTGAGTTCTTCATCATTGGCCACAGCCAGCTTGATGTGTCGTGGAGTGATTCTCCCCTTCTTATTATCTCTTGCTGCATTTCCAGCCAACTCCAGAATCTCAGCTACAAAAACATCAGTAGTGATGCAAAAGAGTGGCTAAGGTGACATCAAGACTATAGCAATGATGATCAGATCATTCTAACTACATATAAAACATGAAAGCAAAGTTGCAATGGAGACATTGAGCTTTCTGGATACTTACCTGCCAAGTACTCAATGACAGCTGCCATGTACACAGGAGCACCCATGCCAATGCGATACTTATGAGTTCCTGTGCGCAAGTAACGCATCATTCTCCCGACAGGAAATATTACTCCAGCCCGTGCAGAACGGGACAGCTTGGTGATCTTTTTCTTTCCTCCTCTGGCTGACATCCTGCCTTTGCTGTGGTGGAAGATGAAAAATGGTATAAAGAAAAGTGGGGTGAAAAAGAGAAAATAGATATATTTTTTACCTCAAATATTATTTTTAATAACGATAACCATCTATTCCTAGACCAAATCAAAAGATGTATCTAATCCAGGAGTGAATGACAAAGTGAACCCACCTCCTCTAGACTCACAGTGCCACTGGATGAAGTACCTACAGTGGGATAAACATAAAATTACTTGTTTATTACAATTTCTGGTAAGACTTAACAGTTTCTGTCTTTTTCAAACAAATGATGGTCACATGCTCTATTGTATGTTTCCTTTGTCCATGTTAATGACTGAACAAATGCATGAATAACATAAATAGATTTCAGGTTCACAGCTTTTAGGCCACAATGAGGGTGAATCTAACGAAACCCGTCAATAACATATCCAGGTAATAAAAATAAATAAATCGGTGATGCAAACTCGTGAGAGGTGGAAAAGGTGAGAACGTCATAGCAGGTGTTCCAGATTAATATTTTAAGCTGATTTTTTTGCTGTATTTAAGGCTAATTTTTCCAACAATTGTTTACAGACAGATTGTTTCACTTTTAATGAAGTATATTACATTTCCAGTGGGTCAGAAGAAAAGATCCAGAAAATGATGTCAAGATGTACCAGTGGATGTATTTTATGGCCTACCTTCAAACTCAGTGCCTCTTTGCTTGACATCAAAAGAAATCAGCCAAGACCTCAGAAAATGTTTTTGTTGACCTCTACAAGTCTGTTTCATTCTTGAAATTTCCAAGCAGAAAAGTGCGTTCTGAGGAGAAAAGTTTCATTCAGTTTCCAAACGCCTGAAGGTACGATATTCATCAGTACAAACAATAGTACTCAAGTATAAACACCATGGGACCATGCAGCCATCATACAGCTCAGGAAGGAGACGCATTCTGTCTCCTAGAGATGAACGTAGTTTGGTGCAAAAAGTGCAAATCAATCCCAGAACAACAGCAAAGGACCTTGTGAAGGTGCTGGAGGAAACGGGTAGACAAGTATCTATATCCACAGTAAAATGAGACTTATATCGACATAACCTGAAAGTCTGCTCAGCAAGGAAGAAGTCACTTCTCCAAATCTGGCATAAAAAGCCACACTACAATTTGCAAGTGCACATGTGGACAAAGATCTTACTTTTTGGATAAATGTCCTCTGGTCTGATGAAACAAAAATGTACAGTAACTCTTTGGCCATAATGACCATCATTATATTTGGAGGAAAAAGGGTTTGTAAGCCGAAGAACACCATCCCAAACGTGAAGCATGGGGGTGGCAGCATCATGTTTTGGGGGTGCTTTTCTGCAGGAGGGGGCTGGTGCACTTCACAAAATAGATGACATCATGAACAAGGTAAATGATGTGGATATATTGAAGCAACATCTCAAGACATCAGCCAGAAAGTTAAAGCTTGGTCGCTTCCAAATGAACAATGACCCCAAGCGTGCCTCCAAAGATGTGGCAAAATGGCTTAAGGACAACAAAGTCAAGTGTGTGCGAGCAAATATTTAAATATTTCAGCAACTTATTGTGAAAAGCTTGTGGAAGGCACCCCAAAACATTTGACCCAAGTTAAACAATTTACAGACAATGCTACTAAATACGAACAAAGTGTATGTAAACTTCTGACCCACTGGGAATGTGATGAAAGAAATTAAAGCTGAAATAAATCATTCTCTCTACTTTTATTCTGACATTTCACATTCTTAAAATAAAGTATTGATCCTAACTGACCTAAGCTGAAATGGAAGGGGATATAAGAAATTATATTTTGCATAAAGAAAGTCCTTTCTAAAGCACTGTTAAAATGATTTGCATTGTGAAATTATTATGCATATCCCCTCCCAAAATATTACCATAATGCATCACCATAATGCAGCTGGATATTTTACTTTTGATGGCTGTGAATAATAATTCCCATTATTGTTCACAGTGATTGTCATTAGAATCTCATTACTGTAAATTTCTCATTTTTTTTTAATCAAATTCATGATGTGTATGGATTATATTACATTTTTTGCAGTAATCAGAATAAGATTTATAACATTATAATAATACAATTTTGTTGGTAAATGTTACATTTTAAAATTGTTATTTGAGGGCGATTGACCTGGAGATGTTCTAAACATGTTTTGCGAGTTTTACACATATACATTCTTCATACTGTATGCACTGCATGTTGGTGCATGTCCAATGTTTTTTTCCAATTAAAAAGATAATTAATTCACAATGATTGAAAGCAAGAAATGACACATTATCAACCCAAGACAAATATGACACAGGCTCTGTGAATGACACGCAGTCGCTGTAATCTGCCGTCGACGGATCCTCACGGGCTGCAGCGACATTCAAAATTAAAGGCGCAGTCCATGTTTTAAAAAGAAACAGGAAAATATTAGACCGGCCTTCCAGCCAGTAGCAGCACCAAGCAGTGTTGCTTTCGCTCAAGCAGCAGAGCGTACTACGTGAGCGCGAGGCCATCACCGACAATAATGCACTGCAGATCAAAGGTCTCGCTTTAACTTTCCTACTTTTCCATTCATAATCAAACTGCACACCGATGCACTTGTTTTCGAAACATTTATATTTTAATTAAATAAAAAACAAATATTTTCTGTTTAACACCGCTCCTCCCACATCAGCTCACCCCCATTTTGTTTTCACTCGGCTGCATTTATACACAGTGTATAACACCCATCGCAATCGATTAAAGCGACGCGACACAACCAAAACGTTCCCTCAATAATAAATCTAGTCCTAGTGTGCAAGTGAAAACAATGTAAGCAGCTGTGCTCTTTATAACGGATGCGTTCGAGTTTTGTCGCGTGTAGTGTAGGAGCTCGAGCTAATCAAGAAGAGCTAAGTATTTGCATGCATCGCGCGCGCGTATCATCCCAACATCCCGTGCCAACATTTACCTGTTTGTTCTCTACAACTGCGTCATGTACAAAATATATTTGTCCTCTGACAGGCGCAAAAACCGGAGGAGTCCCTGGTTATATTCCTATTCTCTGTCCTTGTATGCTGAGCCTCTGCTGTGTTTCTAAAAAAAAAAAAAAAAAAAAAAAAAAAAGATTTGGAGACACCTACAGCAGCCAGTACCAGCGTAGTGTCGATGGAGGCAGACTTTAGCCTAAAGCTGCTGTTGATGGGGGGATGCATTAAATGCAAAACGTGAAATAAAGCAGAGCGAATCCAATAACAGCGTTGGTCGAATATGGAATATTTTAAGGCTACAGTGTATTAAGGCTGTCAATTCAGAGCTGTATTCAAACAAATAAAAAAACGCGTCACTTCACCTGGCCTCTAATTCAGGGAGCACTGATCTCCATTCGTTTTAGCACAAACAGACCCTCTCTATCTTATTCAAATGAACGAATCTGTGAAATATAAATATAAATGAAATATATAACTCTATATATTGATATATGGATCTTGTAAAAACGAATATGCCCTAAAATGCATCAAATCATATAGCCTAGTTTACATAGCGTCAAGTATCTCCTAAATTCTATTCTATCTGGGTTCTACAGAGGGCAGTATAAGACAAGAATTCGACCGTGTGCGGTTGATTTTATATTTTATTTCCGGTAGGATTGTTTTGTATAACCGGGTATTTCTCTGCAATCAAAGGACGTGCTTCAAGGGAAGACCAGCTCTAAAATGACCAGTTAATGTAGAACATTGACTAATAACATTAGCAGATAGTTTTTAATAGGTAAAACGTTCAAATAATTAGAAATGTCATTCAATTCTCATATATCTCAAATGCATCTGATTTGAATGCTCTGCTGATGCTTCCTTCTTTTCTTTTCTCTTTATTTGCTCTGCTGATGATTGTTATGGCTAGGCATACTACTGATATGATGTTCTTCAACATATGATCAGTGACCCCAAGGGGTGATTTTTAGCATAAATATTTCCTTGCACACCATTATTTTTAAGTCGGTTTTAGATTCTAGTTTTTGTGTTGCTTTTTTAAAATTATTTTATTATTTTCTTTATTTAAAAAAAAAATAATTATATTACATTTACAAAAAGAGACGTGGATATTGTGAAAATTGCTTCAAAAATCATCATCACTGTTGGCACTTGAAGGACACACCATGCCCTGTCAAAAAATAATAATATTGTTATATTAGAATGTCTAAAGTCACATGTGTTTCATATAGGGATGTCCCAATATGATTACCCATTGTGTGGCAGATTCCTTACATGACCTCAAAGTGACATTGAAAATGATCTCCACAGCCCTGGAGACTCTTTTGGGGCAACTTTCAGGGATAAAGCCAGCTTTGCCTTTAGAACGGGCCCATGAGTGTGCTGAGATGCGGGACATGCCTGTTCTTGGTCAGCAGCCCACAGACTGAATTATCAAAACACATGGTTCCAGCAATCTAATCAAAGAACTGGTGATGACTGGACTTGGTCTACAGGGCCCCCTGACACCAGCATCTCTATGATATTGAGCACAGATAGAACTATGACATATGCTTACAGAAACGCATTTAAACCATTTTCTTTGTCAAATAGTGCTCAGACTTCTTTCATGACTTCTTGCTCATTAAGAGAATGAAATTATATGGTTCTTGGCAAGATGAAGAGATAATAAATGTACTTTTCTTTTAATGGTGTTGCCCATGACCAGAAATTAACTATGACTTTTTTAACACAGTTTTTTTCCCCCCTTTTTTTCTTAAACGTTTTTATTTATTTTTTATTTTATTTTTTTATCTAACATTTGATACGTCTCATAATGTTCTATTCTAGACCTTTATTGTTATGGGTTTAGAAGCAGTCTTTAGTAGTAGAAAAAAATAAGCTCTTAAATACTGTAGGTAAAAATCAGGGGCCAAATTTTGCCCCATAGTAAACTAAAGTTAATTTTTGACACTGGAGTGGCCTGTCTTTAAATGCAGTATACTTACTTGGGGTGAAGTCAAAACATGCATTATATTAACATGGCCACCCATTCACATTCATGTGGATGCAAAGTGAATCTGCTTTTATGATTTCCATCTGTGTTTTCTTATTACTGTTTGGTGTCTTGATGGTGAATGATTATTGCCTTGTTTTTTAAGGACTCTTCCAAGTAATTTTGGGGGTCCCAACTCCCCAAAATGGGTTGGAAATCTGTTCTGATAGGGTTGTGGGCAGCAGACAAATAATAAAATGCTACTTACCATGTAATCAAGGTTAGGATAGAAAATTAAATAGCCTTATAAAGGGATACTATATATACATATTGAAAGTGAATGGTGACCGAGACTGTCAGTCCCCATAACATTCGGTCTAACATATTTTGTTTTCCACATTATACAAAGCCTCACACTGGTTTGGAACAACATGAGGGTAGATAAATTATAACAGAATAATAAATTATGGCTTAGCTATCACTTTAAAGATATAGTTGACCCAAAAATGAAAATTCTCTACATAATTTAGTCACCCTCATGCCATCCCAGTTCTGTATGACTTTCTTTTTTCTGCAGAACACAAATTTAGATTTTTAAAAGAATATTTCAGCTCTGTAGGCCAAAATTTTGATGCTCCAAAAAGCACATTAAGCCAGTATAAAAGTAATCTATAAGACTGTAGTGGTTTAATCCATGTCTTCAGAAGTGATATGATAGGTGTGGGTGAGAAATAGATCAATATTTAATTAATTTTTTGCTAGACAGCAGGAGGTGATATGCGGAGAAGAATGTGAATCACTAAAAACAAGAAGAAAGTGATCTGTTTCTCATCCACACCTATCACATCACTTCTGAAGATACCGATTTAACCATTAGAGTCTTATGGATTACTTTTATGCTGACTTATGTTTGTTTGTTTGTTTGTTTAGCTTTAAAATGTTGCCACCCATTCACTTGCATTGTATGGACCTACAGTGCTGAGAAATTCTAAAAAATCTTCATTTGAGTTCAGCAGATGAAAGAAAGTGATACACATCTGGGGTTGCATGAGGGTGAGTAAATAATGAGAATTGTAATTTTTGGGTGAACTATCCCTTTAAGGGCTCTTGTCAGATCTGGAGGAATTTGTCAATAAGAAGAGAGGTTTGGAAACATTTCTAATAATTATTACAGTGAAAACGTGAAAATGTCCCCACAAGGACATTATATATAATGCTGAAATATAAAGCAAAGCAAGATCATGCTTTATTAATGCCTTCTTTTGCTATTTCATAGCTTTTAAAGTCCTGTGTCGATTCTTATTTCAGTGTTGTTACAGTTTTCAGTGTCGTAAGTATTTAGATCGTTAATTCTGTACAGCAGTACCGCCGCTCTCTAAATGCAGAGTACACAACCTATGCAGGGCACCAACCATGATTGTGGAAGACTTGCTGTGTCTGAAACCACCCCCTATCCACTATATAGTGCACTATTTCGAGTTTTCGCTCTTTTGTAGGAGTGTCAGAATTCTGAGTAAGCCACTCTTTCCATACTTTTGTTCACTCATACTTACCCACAATGCACTCTAATTTCAAGTGTACATTTCAAGTACACTCGATGATGGTTAATTTCCCACAATCCACCACGGGGAAAATGTACAAGCTAGGAGTTTACTGCTTCCTTCACTCCTGCAATAATTTATTTCATGCTGAATGTAGCAAATGACATTTTGACAAAACATTACTGGATTAAAGTAACATAATAACATATAGAGAGACAAAACACAGATATATTTGAAAATGTACTCTTTAATTGAGTATATATTAAAAATGACAAACAGAATAAAGATTTATTGTATTAATATATTATTTAATAAGAATAACAAATAAGGCCCAAGTATTTAAAAATTTCATATGTGACGTTTCTGCACCAGCCCCAGACCTCCGACACTCACGTCCGAATTCACTCATTTCGTTCACCTACTGCTGAGATATAGTGCACTAACTGCCATTCACGATATAGGAAATAGTGAATGAGTGAACGATTGTAGACACAGCCACTCTCGTCGCCATATCCTCGCTGTGCACGTGCAGAAATGCATCGTCTGATCGCGCTCCAGTTATCGATCACACGAATGGCAGCGATTAACTTGGATGTTGAAATGGATTTATACAATTAATCCACCTGAAGTAGCTGCGATAGTTTCCAGTACCCCCACTAGGGCACAGAGTAAATGGATAAATACTGCTTATGACATGCGGGACAAAGCGCACTGATATATTGCTGCACTAATTTAAACATTTACACTTAAAAACTGATGTCAAAAACAAGAGCCAATAACAGAATCACCCTGAAAACGACCATCTCATTACACAGAAAACCTGCGTTAGAATTAGAGCCAAAACTTAACTCGACATGCTGCATGAAGTTGGAGCTGTGACTTTAATCTTGAAATATCATCTTGTCTTGGTGTTAAATTAAGGCATTGCATGACGACACTATTCTTTTTTCCACTGTGTGGAGCGAAGAAAGTGTTTCACTTTGAAGAGTTTGATGCTGCTGCACTGATGACTTGAGTGACAGTCTCATCGCTCAAGTGGGAGCGTCTCATTGCGCGCAGCTGTGATCTTCCGCTCTCTTAAAAATCTCTTTCAATAATCTCTCAATAAATTACACATTAATTCAAATTAAACCCATTAGAAATTTACTTGAGTGAGAGTAAAAAGTACCCACTTTAAAACCTACTCTAAAAGTACAATTTTCCCCAAATCATTACTTAAGTAAATGTTATGGAGTAAATGTAACACGTTACTACCCACCTCTGAGTATAGTGCTGGGAAACCTAAATCATATGTGAATCGGTTCTTTTGGACAATTCGTGTAAATGAATCGTTTTCACTAATATTAAGTGTTGGGAATGCCAATTCAATATAGTGAGTCGGTTTGTTCAGCCTCTTCATGTTAATGAACAAGTTCACATAAATGAATCATTGATGCACTTGAGCCCCTGCTCAGCCTTTAATGGACTTTGCCTTGTTTTTTAAGCAAACTATATTTCTACTCTGTTTAAAAAGTGTGTTTTTTGTTTTGTTTACTAGTTTATATTTAGTGTGTATTTATATGTTCAGTTTAATGTTGTCACACTAATTGTTTAATGTCACCTTAATTCAATAATCTGATCATTATATATATTTCTTTAAATAGCTTCAATGTAGTTAGCTGCTTTTTGTTTGTAGCCTGTAGTGTAACTTGACTACTTTTAAAGGTGTATTTTTCCTCATTAATTAAGTTTAACTCCTAAAGACATGAATTTTAATTTTGCAATGTAGGACAACATGGCCATTCCCTTTAAAATGAAGACTCCAGTCATATCAGTAACCTTATAAAAGCTGTTTTATTCTACGTGGAGAGGGTCCGTACATGGGGGCTGCCATGTTAGAATCACATGACCAGCCGAATAATACCCGCTTTATCTCAGTAACCGTCCTGTTATTGGACACTTTCACTCACTGGTTAAAGTAATCATGGCTGACTGTGAATTCTACATTTCTACAACAGCATCTGAAACTGAAAACTATTGATTTTAAATGATGCTGCATCCACACCACAAGGTGTCAGTGTAAGTCCAAGATGACACAAAGATATAAGTTACTGAAAACACTTTTAAATTATGACTAGCTTATTTGGAAGTTGCAGATTCAAAGTAGCTTCCGTATGAACACTGCTGATGATACCAGTATAAGGCTAGTTAAGAGCGAACATTTGAACCTTTGTTAAATTAATCAGACATAATCTAATGTCAACAAATTCACATGAAATGACTTTTGGTCTGACGGATATTAATAAAATTATACGTAGGTTGTTTGGGAGGAGTCTTCAACAGGGACAAACTGTCCTGCCAGTGGCATGATTAAACAACATCCTCTAGCAAAATAACCCCTTCACGCAGCTCCGGCATGGCTACCTTTGCCAGGTATTTTTAGGCCTCAGACAAGTAGACGATGGAGCGTCTCCCTCTCCTAGAACAGAATCCTCCAAAAGAGAACACCCTCGAGGATGATGGTAAAAGCCCCCATTCTGTTGAAACCGCACCGTAAGGGCCGGTGTGACTGCAAAGGGCCCCTAAGAGAGTCCCAAGGCAAAAGAGCTTTAAAGAGAGAAAGATAGGGAGGGTAATAGAGGAAGGGTTTCAGATTACACTCAAAGGCGGTTGTCGTGTCAAAATAGGCCTTCAGAGTGGGGACAAACGGTGGGCCACCGACCTTACTCCTTTGCCAAGCCGAACATTCCTATTAGATATTTTTAGAGGTGGCATTTAAAGTTGGCAGAGGGTCAAATCCCAGGCAACCTGCAGTATTTCCTGTTCCTGTAAAAAGGGAGGTCTGGGACACAAATGCCCACCCAGACAGGGCCTATCTAAAAACAGATAAATTGTTAACCATAGTTTACTTTTCTTGACGAATATCTGTCACAAATAGATCTACAAAATTGTGTCCGATTTTCAAAACATTTCTAAGATAATGACAAATTAATAGAATAGAATATATTCTGATATATTCTGATGCTTTATTTTGCAAGTAGATGATGCAACAAATATAAAACAGGATTAATTACATCCTCACTGAAATTTAATATGACTCAGCTGGCACATACACATATAAGCTACACAGAATTATTTTCTCAGGCTCTTATTGAGTCTAAATGGACACACAACTTGCATAATTTCAGTAGTGCACCCAAATGGCAACAGCCAAATCATACTGTTCATTTGTTACGCTTGCTATAGTTTATTTACTAATTTCATTATTTGTCAAATAGCAATGTCAAATGTAGATCAAGTCAGTCACTGAAACATCAGCACCATCTTGGGTAAGAAATAGCATGTAATATGTAAGTGTAATTCACAATTATCACATAGAACATTGAAACAGTGAGTATTTTAACATGAACAAATTGGCAACCATTCACTTCCTTTGTAAGTGCACAATGTAAACTGGATTTTTGCTGTTTTTAATGAAAAGGAGGAACGCGCCGAAATAAATTTTTTTGATAATCAACATTATCCTCAAATGCTGTCTATTGAGTTTAACTTGAATTGAACCCGGAACATTCCTTTCTCAGTTACAGCATACTATGCTTTTGTCTGATCTATAAATCTTGTGACTCTATTTTGTATATATATTAGGGCTGTCAATCGATTAAAATTTTTAATTGAATTAATTACATGGTGTCCCGATGAATTCATCTCGATTAATCACATATACAAATATTTGCTGAGAAAGCCCCTCATATAACAATAATCCAATATATAATGATTATACCAATTTATAATTATACATAGTTATCTTTAAATATTAATATATATATATATATATATATATATATATATAAAATATTCAGATCATTAAAATGCATTACATTCTTGTACAGAAGGTTCATCATTGATAAGACAATACAAAACGCAGCTTTAGAATACAATGTTTTGTTTACTACCATATTATTGATCATAAGTCAATCATTGGCCCACAGTTCACAGCAATCCATTACACAAGTGAATTTGTCAATCAGTTGGAGATTTATTATGAGGGCTTGTTTAAGGACCCGTCAATGTACACCTGCGTCAGACATTTTTTTATTAATGCTTACAAAACTTTTACATCTAGAGCCAAGAGGTATATTAAAATAAACAACAACAAAAATGGAAATAAAGAAATAAACAGTTTAATAAAAATATCAAATTGTTTACATATTTCAATACACTTTACAGCTTTCTTGTTACTCAAATTGGAAATTGTTTTTAGGTATTGCTGAACCTCTGAATTAAAACTGAAAACTAGTGGTTTATAACCACCATACTTACATTTATGAATATTAAACTTTGCCAACGAAAGCAGAAAATTAATCAAATAATATTCCTTATGAAGAGACATGTCATAGCTAAAAAAACACAAATAAAACATTTTCAAAACAAAGTTGAAAGCTGGGAATAATATGATCTTTAACAATCTTGCAGAAATCAGACCAAAAACAAGTCGAGTCGGGACGACTCCAAAATAAATGAAAAAATGTTTCTGCCTGCAGACCACAAAATGTACAGAATATATCGACATCACAATTAAATCTCTTTACAAGAAAATAATTAGTGGGGTAGTACTTATAAATAAGTTTGAAGGAAATTTCTTTGATTTTATTTGTGATTAAATATTTATGGGTAACTTCCAAATTTTTCATCTCAATCCAGCCACACCCTGCATCAGACGTGCTTGTGTGGCGTCTCGGGTGTGTTGCGTTATAAAAATCAAATGTTTAGGTCACTGTGTCAAGTTAAATATAGTTTAATACTCAATCTTTAAACACATCTTGAGATCCCTTAGTTCGCATTTGCGCTCCTTCAAGTGTTTTGAACGCAAGAACGTAACTCATGTTTGTGTTGTTCTGCCTACTGAAGTGTTTTCTTCACTGTATAAACTATGCATTGCCACACAGCTGAAATTTCACTTACTGCCCTCTGGATTAAACAGGGGGTACTACCAGCTTGCATTTCTCAGGACTCTTACTTGTTATGGTCTGGGGGAAGTGCAATTAATTGCGTTAATTTTTTTAACGTGTTACTTTTTGTCAAATTAATCGCACTGAATTAATGTGTTAAATCGACAGCCCTAATATATATATATATATATATATATATATATATATATATGGGTTTTTTTTTTAATTTCTTTTAACTTTAATTTTATTTATAGGAACAGTAGAGAGATGACAGGACAAGATGGGGAACAGGATCATGTTGCAAGCCAAATTTAAAATCACGTGAGGTCTCAGTCTCATTACATTGTTGCATATGCATTAACCACAAGGCCGTGTCTCCACCATGATTCTGACTCTTATTTAACACATCTTTTTGATTGTCTATGTCCCAATCTCTCCCCTCATTGAGCTTTGGATTTGATCCAGCTCCATTTCCATTCTATAGAGAGCGAACTGTCACTTATCTCACTCTTCTAATGTCTTCTGAATACACTCTGCCCACAGGGAGACATAGATCACTGCAAGTGTGTGAAATGAACAAGACAACCTCCCTGTTAACAAGAGCCGATAGTGAAACTGGCCCTGGTGTTGTAGATGCTTGAATAAGTGCTTGTTTTATGCTGGAGCAGGGATGGACAGGATAGTGATGACAGCATTTTTCCTAAAGTTAGTGTTTTAAAGCTTTAATGGAACTGGCGTAAGCAGATCTGAGTTTATGATCCTGGGACAAAGTTTTATTCATGCTAAAATCCTTTTATTGTCAACAAAGCATGAAATCTACATTTAAGATAGTAATGATGTCTTTCCATTACCTCATATTTTTCTAAATCAGTTTAAATGATGTACAGTACAGTTAAAATCAATGTGAAATACTCTTCACAACCCATTTGCTTCTGTGGTCTGAGATATTTCCCAAGTGATATTTGGCATTTAACAAGATAAATATAGGACGAGACTTGATTTTATCCCTCTGGAATTGATGAACATGAAAATGGGCATTATGTAGGTAAGGGGATGAATTCAGTGGTGGTGAGCAGGTGTAATTGGGGGACTCAAGCCTCTGATCTATTATGCCAAGCCAAGCCCCTGATCTTTCATAGGTATCCCCAGACTGACGACAAATACCCAAGGGGGAGCGAACCCAACCACTCGAACAAATGGCAAATACACCCAACAGCCACCCCAACATAAATGGAGCTCACACATGCGGGACGCCCTACAACACTTACCGTGTTTTAAATTTCCAGAAGCACAAATCGATTTTAGCTAAAGAAAAGTCGACCTACTCAACCTATTCGATTTCACTTTGAGATCAGGCTGCCTAACCTTGGTGACCAGAAATCTGTTTATTCAACCAATGGCAGAATGGAGAGTGTCTGGGAAACCTGTTTAATATTTCTGCAGTTCCATTTGGGGATGCTAGTAGCACAGAAACTACAGTTCACATTTAATATATTGTAAACACAAACAGCCTCTGATCTGAAGGTTTTTGCCATGATATTTTCCTGTAATAGACTTAAAAATACACTAATATGCATATTACATTCAGAATTCAACCTGCAAAGCATTTGCCAATGCTCATTTAAGGTCTAAGTGGCTTGTCCTGAGAAGGTGCCAACCCTTTCCTAACACTCGATACCTGCAGGAGCGTGTGTCGTTCAGCATATGTCAAACCTGCAAAAGCTTTGGATCTGGCCAGCTTCCTGCTGTAAGCTTTGCATCCATCTGGAAAATGAGTCTGACTCATAAATCAGAGGATCCAGCAAGATACGCTATCACGGACTGCCTGGCAACAGGACTGAACACAGAAATGGTGGTCTATCACAAAAAAAGCAATGTTACGACAGCAACATATAGAATTGCCCTCACAAATACAGATGTTTCACGAAGCTCTGGAGCTCTTTCCCAGCAACAGCATTGACATCTGCTGAATCGCTCAGTGCACCTTTTCTGTGTACCTCTGCACAATAAGCTCTTACCCAAGACAAACAAGAGGTATGCTGTGTGAAATAAAATAGAAGTGAAATGATGTACAACATTAGAGTCTATCCAGTTACTTTGAAGCTGCATTTTGATTCTGTTAACTACTGTATATGTACTGTAAACGTAGAATGCTAATGAAGGGTTTAATTTTAGATCCCCACACGGGTCTAAAATGGGGGAGTGAATTTGAATCAACAATTTGTATAGTAAACAGCTTTGGTTCCGAGTTGGGTTATCACTTGATGTGTCCTGAAGAAAAACTGCTTCAAAGAGAACGGCTTAGCTGTACAGTACACCATGTTTCAAGGTAGCAGTACCATGGTAGAGATGGTATCAGATGATAATACCATGGCACCTCGATATATATATATATATCTTGGTACAGCATGATTACCATATACCATTCATATACCATGTAATATCTGGTATTTCAAAGAATGCCATGCCATTCACATGGTACATGTCTCTAAAACATGATAAAGCCACACTACTTTTTGTCAGTGTAATTAATCTCCCATTTTTATGTCTCTGCAGTTATTTTTGTTTTGACGGAATATATTAAAGATGGAAGTGAAAGTCATGTGTACTAATTATCTCTTGACAACTCTGAAATGTCCTGTTTAGGCCCCTTCTTTATAGGCTTGTTGCTTTGATGGACAGTTACCGCAATAACATTGCATAACAGTGTTGAATTTCAAAGACATGGCGGCATGCAGGCTGCTCATGCGTCCATCCCTTTGAAGCCCATGACTAGTATCGGATATAAACAATACTGGATAAATATAGAGGCAGTATCATTAGGTATTACATGGAAGAACAGAACCTTGCCGACTTTCACATAAAAGAATCTGTGTACTACTAAACCCTAAAACAAATAATGGACACTACACAGGCCAAAGAGTTGTAGACTAGGTTAAACAAATTATAATTAAAAAATAAAACATGACATACTGTATTATATATTTACAGGGGAGATCAGTTCCAGTTGTCACACTTTTAATTAAGTAAATATTTCCCAGAGTAGGTTTATTTTTTAAAGTCATATCTTGAACATTTCCACCATTGTATAAACGGGTCATTAAATGTGCAGCAATGTTTTTTATTTTTTGCTAATGTGTGAATGGCTTGTAATGCAATTTAAAAAATTAGTTCTTCTCGGACTTCATAGGTTGCCTATTAAAGCCTGTAGACTGATATTCATGCGAAGGGAGCGTGTCGCTTTTCCCGGGAAAATCCAAAGGATGTGACTTTTATGTGCACTCCCGAGAGCCCTCTACTGTATCCCATCTGGCTATGCGGGAACATGATTTTGGTCGAGCGAAAACTAGAGTGAACATCGGCAGGGCATTTGATTCCTGGAGGGACCTTCATTCGGTTTAGCGATCAAAACCGACCCTGAATTGGCGTTCTTCTTACAGGTAAGCTTACACAACTGCAAAGCAAGTGAAATATTGTGCCATAAGGACTGATCTTTCTCATTTTAGCACCTTGATCTTGCCTACTAATGCTGACGAATTGCAAGCTATCTTGCTTCGTAACTTTAAAATAATTAGGATACATTTGAATACAGGATAAATTTAAGCAAATATGCTGGTTTCTTTATCATAGTATAACATATAAAACACACAATAGTGCAACATTGTGCAGTGCAACAGTAAACTGTCTGGTATAGTTCAGTAGTATGCAGCTGTATATTGATCAGTATATCAGTATAATATGTTTGCTGATACGTAGTTTTAGTTTAGTCTCAAAGTTTGTAGTAAAACAATCATAACGGTGTTATTTTAATTATGCTACCTCATCTGTCAGCATGATGACTGTGAATCACGGTCAGTCTCTTTATACGTTACATCATTGTTTTTTGGTCGATGCTCGCTCACATCCCTATGGAGTGTGTACACAAGTACGAGCAACATGTAGCTGGCTGCAGTTCACTTAACGGCCAAAGGTGTCATTAATATCAATGGTTTCTGAATCTGACATACTGCACATTTAATGCAACACATGTAACCCTTGTATAGTTTTGTATATTGGGGAATGTCACCACACTATACAGTGTAAGTTGTCACAGTGGAAACTTGCCATTGAACAGCCTATTATATGCTTTCAGCTATCTGTAAACAGTAAAACAATTCTGACAGGGGCTTTCAAACTTTTTTGATGCAAACGCCCCTTCCTGAAATACAAAAGCTGCTATATATATTTTAATCCTTTTTATTTTGTGAGCGAAATAGTAAGCATGATTGTATAAAGACAACATGATGCAAAAATCTAACAAGATTCACATTCGCTACTGTTGAGGTTGAGGTACGGGGAAGGTTTAAGTTGGTTGCATAAAACTGTATTAGACTCGTCTTACAAGTTAGTTGTATAACATTTTGGTCTTAACTTTTTCAATCAGTTGCGTTAAAACTTATAACATTATAGTTTCAGACCGAAATGTAAGACAGCAGATCCCTAGGCTAACTTTTGTTTACTTTCTATGTTGCCATGGAAAATAACTGTCAGCTAAGCCAGTGTTGGCTTCAGTTGAGACTTTATAGAAGACTTGGACTTCAACGATGCTAACACAATTCCTTACGTTTTTTTCTTTTATTATTATTTGTGTTAAAATAAATGTTTAATTTAAATTTGTTCATTACAATTGATTTTGAAGCATTACATTCTTCTAACAGGCAAATAATTTCAGCAAAGGAAAACTGAGTTGTGTGCCCATTGTCCATTTTTTTAAGCTGTTCAGTGTCTTACTTTTCCCAAAATGCAATGCGAATTAGACTGTCTTACTAAAGACAATTGTAAGCTTGTTTTGTCACAACAGGTTTTCTATGGCATCTTTAACTAGTCAGACTAATTGTTAGATGAAGTCTTAAGTTAATGGCTATGTTTATGTAACCGGCCCCTGGTTTAGAAGTAGTGGTTAGGTTAAGTGTTAGGTAAGGTTTGTTTTAGATTTAGTGGTAAGGTTAACATTGTAACTACAGATGTAATTAAATGCAGGTACTTCAAATGTAGGTACAATGAAACAAAACGTATGTCCACAATAAGTACATTGAATCTAATTCTTAAAAATAGCTAATATAAAGTTGGTCCAATTAATATATTATTGCTATATTATTATTAATAATGAAAATATTATCTGAAAATATATATATTTTTTATTAAGTTGATAGCCTAACTTTTTCTGCCCACTATTAATGTTGCATATAAAAAAAAATATTCAATGTAAATTACATTTATTTGTAATCTTTTGTAAATAGATTGAACCAGTAAAAATATCAAATTTTGTTTACATTTTTTTTTTCACTTTTATCACTGAAATTTTTCCATGACCCCCTTGAACCCTCTAGAAACCCCCTGAATTATGAATTAATTATTTATTAAATAGCAAAAATGCAAAATGTAAAAAATAAATAAAAAATCCATTGAAATTAATGAACAATATAAATTAATGACATTTGAAACACAACAATAAAAAAGTGACAATTTGTCTCAACCTGGCACAAGCACAGTTCAACACCTAGACTAAAGTCTACCTTTGTTATATTGACCCTTCCCTGAATGTATGCCAGTGTTTTTATTGCATCCACTTTTTACCCAACAGCTATTGCAAATATATGATGATATTGACATTTTAGTTTAGAGGATAGAATTAGTGTTAATCACCTATTTTTAATTTAGTCTTAGTCTTATGCCAAATGTCCTTGTTAGTTTTAGTCATATTTAGTCATTCACATATCTTTTTTTGTTAGTCAAGTTTTAGTCGACTAAAAGTCTCGTCATTTTAGTCTAGTTTTAGTCAAAAGAGAATTTAAGGTATCTTAGTCAAGTTTCAAAACATTTTAGTCTTTTTTTAAATAAATTATTTCTGAGATTAATTCTGAGATAACCATTTCAGTCAAATAATGTTTCACACATCTCAAATATTGGTTAGATGTCATAATTACCTGACAAAATACACTTGTTGAATGATTTGTTGAATTCACTTTGTTAAACGTGTCTGGTTTTCTGATTTAAGAGACACATTCACAAATGATGAACTTGTTCTGAAGAGTATTTTATTAAGCAAATAAGTTACATGAAATATATATAACCTGCATAAAGTATGTGCCACAACACCATAGCTAACTGGTTAATTTACAGCGTAGATGCCTAAAATCAGCATTAGCTTATGAGACGTTAATTTAAGTTAACTTCCCTGAATGTGTGGGTGGTTAGCCTTTAGATGTCGCTTAAGGTTGGTGGTGTTTTTCCCCGATATTTTTTGTCCGCAGTGCTTCCCGTCAGTTATAATGACACATTCTGACTTTTTGTCAATATCATTGTACCTAAAATGCGACCAAATATCGAGCCTCTTCCTTCCACCTAGCATGTCGTCGGCGCTCGTCGCGTGTTCGCCACTGTCTATGATTGTTGTGTATTTGCTCCGTGTAGTTTCGTGTTGCAGCCACAGGAGTGTGAGACCTGTTGTAACCGTTACTTGAGCAACAGCGCGAACTCATTCGGAATATTTTGAAGTCGTAACAGCTGAATATTCTATCTCATGGTGAAAATGTAGAGACGATTGTATACGAAAATGAAGAGAGATTTTATCTTAGTTTTTATTTTATGCAAAACATTTTAGTCTCGTCTTTTTTTGTCAACAATAATGCATGTTAATTTAGTCTTAGTCAGCGTTTTTGGACATTGGTGTAGTCTCGTCATCGTCTCGTCTTAGTCATGGAAAAAAAGGTCGTTGACGAACATATTTAGTCTCGTCTGACGAAATTAACACTAGATAGAATTCACATTAATCGATCTAATTTAAAAGGGTTTTGATTTAGGTGTTTGTATCCAACATACAAAACAACAAAAAACTAGAGAAAACACACATTTGTGTAATTGGACTCTTGACTCAAAAGCTTATAGTAAATGAGAATTAGCCATTAGGGCATCTAGTCTCAGTCTCCCTGTTTTTATTTGTAAAAAAACATGAACTGATTCTGATTGTTGCTACTCCATATGTTGTATTTTCATGAACATTATCAACTAGAATTTTGGCAATATATCACATACATTTTAAACAGCTTGGATATAAGTATCACTATAAATACTCCTGACAGACAGTGATTATTCTTGACCCATTAGGGAGCATTCTCATCATATGGACTGATGATTGAATACAGACTGATGACATGAGCTCAATTTTTTGTGTCTCCTCTTTTTTTATATAGATGTGGCCAACCACACTGCATTTGTAAAGCAGGTTCAGCGATCTCCGGAGCCAAACCGGTAATGGGGTGGTGACCTGCTGGCAGTGCAACCTGAGAGAAGTCCTTGACCCTTGGGGAAAAATTATTTATTTAAGCCCTTGGGCACGGCTTGTTTGGGCTCCACTGTGGCTTTCAGGTATGCATCGCCCCACTGCCTTTAATGGCCCTGAATATCTGCAGAGTGAACCTGCTGTGCCTGTTAATTCAGTCAGAGGGTGAAAACATAGATAAATGCATATGGAAATGACACGCCTGTTGCTCAGTCATACCAAACAAAATGTTGTTTCCTAACCATTGTTCTTGCTGGGAGAGCAAAGCATTACAAATACATGAAATTTTGTGCCAAAAACAATTATTTTTTCTCATGATATAGAGGAATTTCATGAAAACGCTTTCAGGTATTTGTCATCCCCAAAAATGTAGTGTACGTTCAAGAAGAATTACATTATTACATTATGAAGACAAACAAGAAAGTAAACACATGACAATTTTCATGACAATAAAGCACATTTTCCCCATTCTCGTTATTGTCAAATGTGTCATTTGATTCTGATTAGTAAAATTAGTTAAAACAAAATAAAAAAAATGAAAAACTATAATACAATGTATTCATTGTTTTCTGCAAACTTTAAAGGCAGTACAACAAATACTCTCCTGAAGTATAAAAACTTCACAATTTAAAAAATATGTACATTTTTTTAAACCTTTTTTTTATTTTTATGGAATATAGAATTTTGCTTAATGCATCATTTATGGTCATTAATTGTTATCAAAATAATGTCACAATCCATAATAATAATAATAATAATAATAATAATAATTATTATTATTATTATAATGTTTCCTTTAATTTAGGCTTTTGATTTTGGGACCCAGTAATGTTCTTGACAGGTTTTGTGAGATTCACCCTTATACATCCTAAAAACAAACTATAAAAATTATACTTGTACAATGCACAACACTTGTATAACATCTTGTCAGATAATGTTGACATTTGTTAATAACAATTATGTACATATTACACAAAATATAAAAAGAGAAGGAGGTGGTATGCAGTTATTAAGTTATTTGAATTGGTTGTAAAACTTTTTGAATTAAGCACCCTTGTTATACAGTAGATACTATTTTTAGAGGGAGAGAAATCGAAAAGGTCCCATATTAAATATTAAAATATTACACCTCTCATATTAAATGATTTATTGAATACATCAAATCAGATGTAATCCCTCAAAATAATTGCTGATCACCAGATTGAAACTGCATCTACTGAAGCCCTGCGTGTTTATGATGTATGAATACAGCTGTGGAACAGAAACACCTGTCCAATCCTCCATCATCAGACCCTCCAGCAATCTGACACAGCATCCTAACCTGAGCAGGAATTTCACCCTGGAATTTTGACCCTGAGGTCAAAAAGGGTATGTCTCGAAGACAGACCTCTTAAGTGCGGCCTCCGGCCCTGTTGTTAATTTCTACCAATGTGTCTTTTCATGGAGTGAGTGTCACCTCTAACTTCATCTCTTACTCTCCCACATGTTGTTCCAAACCTGTATTCTTTCTTCCGTGGATCACAAAAAAGATGGTTGTCAGAATTTCAGCTTCAGTAACCATACACTTTCATTGAATGGAAAAAGATGCAATGAATGTAAATGAGGACTGAGGGGGACATTGCCACCTCATTTTAAAAGCAAAGGACAAAATACCAAGAAACGCTGAAATTCATAGACATTTTTTCAATTCAACTTTTCACCCAAATTGTTTTGCCAGTAACAAATTACAAAGTAAAAATGCCAGTAACACTTTACATGAATGTTCACTTTGTGAAGTGATAATGGAGTTCACTAATGACTAACATTAATTTACAAATGCATTGTAAATCATGAATATGCTGTTATAACAACATGCAGAAAAAGGTGACTTTTCATTTTTATGCAATATTCACCAAATAGTGAGCCATTATACTTCACATTTTATAAATGCATAAATACTTATAAATAAATAAATAAACTTATAAATACTTGTTTAACATTAGCAACCTATACATTTTTTTTACCTTCATATATAGTCAACTCCATCATATTTTTATATATTTTTGTAATCCTTAATAAATCAGACAATGTCATTGTCAGCTATAACTCTGAGTACCCCTTTCCCAATTCTGTTCATGGTGGATGCAACAGTAGGACACGAGGTCTGGTAAGTTTGACATTTTTTCATATTTTATTTTGTCAGCTTTGTCAGAATGGTGTGTAAATGAGAAAAGAATGTGAAATTTAAATGCTTTCAGTATGGTTTCACTTTTCACTATGGATACTTTTTGACCTCACTGTATAAGTTTCCTAACAGAACAATATATTGTGTATACTTTGCTGTAATGTAATGATCTCTTTCAAAAGTACTTTCATATATACAGTACTTTCATATGTAGACAATAGAGCATGTTATGGATATCCAGTGAACAATGAAAAAGCTGCCAAAGAAAACAAACACAATCTCAAGACTAACGAGTGGAAGACGGAGGCCTCGCTATTAAACGGTATCTCACTACAGCATGGATGACAGGTCCTTGAGAAAGAGGATGATTTGTTGATGTTAAGGGAGAGGTTATGGTACAGTGACCCTACAGGAGGCCCAAAGTAGCTCTGCAGCCTTTGCATGCCTAAAAATTTAACTTAGACTTCACTGCATAGCCCAAAAGTGACACCTCCAGGTGGTCACTGCTTAAACTGATCTGAATTCAAGGACATTTCTCTGTGTGCTGAGAATACAATAGTAATACTAAAGCCTTCTCCCAGTCAGTCTGTCTTTCAGCACAATTCTAGATTGTTTACACCCCAATGAAATCAAAATTAGTTCCCTTTCATGGAACTTGAGCTGCATATGATGGCTATGGGACACCGCCCGAGTGTCACGTGGTCTGAAGCCCTTATACAATCATGCCAATTTATTAGCTGATGGTGCTTATGTGACACCTCTTAGGGAGCTACGTCATGGGCTCCATAATGGTGCTTGCTTTAACGCCATCATGTCAGATTTTCGGTTCTTCAATGCACAAATGATCTAAGCCCATGTTTGTTCTAGAGACTCACATTGAAGCAAGGATAATTATTCTCCCTTTTGAGTGGCAAACACATAAGGACATCGTTGACACAGCGTAAGTTTTTAATTGTGTAATTGTGGTGAAAAATAACTGTAGCGAAGTTGAATACTTAATTTTTAATCAACTCAAGTACTATTATTTATTTATACTTAAAAAATTACAAAAATTACAAAAATGTCCTCCAGTACTGCAACGAGAGTAGTTGTAATTTGTTACTTTCCACCTCTGGTGATAGACTTTAGACACTAAAGTATTTATTGATGAAGCAGAGTTCACTATCAAGTAAAATTTGCATTCCCTGTAGCTTGTGCTGGGGAACTAACATTGAGAAACTGCATCCCAAATTCAGCCTTTGTCTCCATGACCAAGGGTCTTGAGATGTGCATAACAGAATTTGATGTTCAACAAGAACAAGTGTACATAAAACACTCAATGCACTACATGCTGTCCCCCCATAGGAATGCTGGGGTTGTTGTGGCTGACCAGCTTGTCCCCAATATCCCCCATGTTCACACACTTTTCCCTGCTCAAAATGCCTGGGAAGAGATTTTATTAATGAACATCCCTGCTGTACACACACTTCAGTGCGATTTTTATGCATGCCTAGATATAATAAAGGCAATTCTCCCTACATTCTTCTCCATTCAACACGCTAGGGAAGTTGTTTTATTCCACGAGCGTCTCTGCTGTAGACACCTTAGGGTGTATTTTATACATGCCTAGATATAATACAGGCAAATTATTATTTAATAATTTAAATCTGCAGATCAAAGGATCTCCTTCCGCTGTGCCACTGGTTGTTGAACAGTCGACAAAAAAGCCAAGACCGCCATGTAGTGGTAACACTTTGCGCTGCAGGAGAGAGCCTTGCATTAATTCATCTGTCTGCCTGTCTAGTGTCTTGGAAGAAATGGCAAAAATGAGTTTTGAAATGGGTAATTAGAACGATAGGGCATGGTTATATCACAGCGACTTGCATCCCATTCTGGATTTGAGACATTTGAATTTCACGTTAATGAAATGTCAATTCAGAATTTGACGCAGATATAAATAATGTCACAAAGACAGCCTGTGACTGATTTGTGACAATAGATTTGAAGGATGCTTATTTCCATATTTAGATTGCACCAAATCACAGCCCAACACCGAGACGTCGTTCTCTGTCATTTGAGCAATCAAGGGCTGCAAATAAACCTAGACAAGAGCGTCCTCCTAGACTATGTTTCTAGGTATGGAGCTAGATGTGTGGGTGATGCAGGCGTGCCTGTCTTCAACTCGCGTTCTGTCATTACACCAGTATCTAGCGATGTTCAGACGTGTTCTTCCTGTGAGAACATGTCACAGGCTTTCGGGACTTGCGGTGATCAACTCTCATTCTTTCTTGCTGCATGCAAGACCTTTTTAATTGCCGGATGAACAACACAAAGGGACTTCAACCACTGATGAATGCACTCATCACTTCAGAGTGACGCATGGGTTCGACCAGGCTCTGTTACCATGGACACTGACCTGTTTTCTGATCTCAGGGGTTCTGTTGGGACAGATGTGTTGCTGCTAAGTGGTAGCAGCAGACGCCTCCTCCTTGGATGGGGGGCACTGTATACGCCAGCGGCTGGATTGACACATACACTGTCTGGATATGTTCACAGTACTGCTCGTACTATGCTGAGACTGGCACATCGCATCCTTGTGTGGGCACAGAACAATCTACTGTCTCTTCGATCCGTACATGTTCTGGCCGGGCTAGTTGTCGAGACAGGCTCTGTTACCTGGAGAATGGACTTTACATCCTCATTGTGGTACAAATCTGGAGGAAGTTTGGCAGAGGAGAAGTGGACCTGTTTGCTTCAAGTGGGATATCGAACTGTCCCCTCTGTTTTTTTCTCTCGCCCAGCTCCGCTGAGCATCGATGCGCATTCAACAGGGCACACTTTTTAATGATGGTTTATCCCCTGCTGTGGTTGAAATGAGTTTTGAGGTACAATTAATAAAGATCAACATCATGGGTCCTGTGCTACTGTGCTCTGGTGTACAGACCTCCAAAAAATAACAAGGACTTCATCCGTCAATTTTCTTATTTTCTCTCTGATGCAGCATCTCGGAGTGAAAGACTGCTGATGTTCGGTGATTTTAACATCCACCTTTGTTGTTCATACAAACCTCTGGTGAAGGATTTGTTTATGCCTTCTAGAATCCTTTAATTTTATACAATCTCACTTGATTCACACACTTGATTTGGTTTTGTATTACGGTTTTTCTGTAACCAATCTAAACATTTCCGATGTTGGTATTTCTGACCACTATTCAATTGTATTTGATTCTGTTGGTTCAGGTCCTCCACACACTATCTTGCAGTCAGTGTATTCATTCCTTTACTGCTAGTCAATTTACAGACTATTTTCAGGCCCATTTCTCAGACTCTCTATGCACTGGTCTGGATACCGAGGAGCTGGTTGAAGTTTTCAATAAATCATGTTTTGCTGCCTTAGATTTTGTTGCTGCTGTTAAGGCCAGTAGAGCTGAGGGCAAAGGTGCCATCCAGCCTTAAATGACCACACCTGCTCTCTCAGACAAGAGTGCAGAAAGACTGAGCAGAAGTGGAAGAAAGACAAACTCCAGTTTTCATATGACATTTCAAGGACTTGTGAAAATGACTACCAAAAATCTGTGAAAATGGGCAAATAAAATGTCCTCTCTAAATTAATCTCAGAGAATGCAAATAGGCCCAAAGTGCTGTTTAACACCATTGGCTCTGTGTTACACACTGATTCTGTTGCCTGTCCTGATGTGTCCACTGAAACCTCTCAGAAGTTTCTTAAATGTTTCAATCAGAATGTCCAAGAAATTAAGGCCTCTATTCAACCTGCAAAATTCTATTCACCATTGGTATTCCAGCCACTCAGCTCTCTAACTTGCTTTCAACCAGTCTCTTCAGCCTATCTTGTTGATTTAGTTTCTAAGATGATGTGTTCAAGTTGTAAAATGGATATGCCTGCTTGTCTTTTCAAAGATGTCTTTGAAACGAAGAGCTCTGATGTGACTGCAATTATTAACAGCTCTTTAGAAAATGGGGTAGTCCCAGCTAGTTTTAAATATGCAATTGTGCAGCCTCTGCTTAAAAAATGCACCTTGATCCCACTTTATATACCAATTACAGGCCTATCTCCAAGTTGCAATTCATCTCAAAGCTTTTGGAGAAAGTTGTTTATTCACAGTTATACTCATACTTGAATTATTTTAATATCTTTGATAAGTACCAGTCTGGTTTTAGAACCTTACATAGTGCTGAATCTGCTCTTCTGAAGGTCACCAATGACATTTTGCTCTCACTTGACTCAGAATCAAGTGCTGTTATGATTTTATAAATGCTGAGCACAGCATTTGACACGTTTGTTCACAAAATACTTTTAAACCTGTTGGAGTGTATGATGGGTTTTCAGGGTCTGGCTCTGCAGTGGTTTGCCTCCTATCTGAGAGAGAGGGCTTTCTCTGTACATATAGGTAATTTTTCCTCTACAACAGCCCCCCATCTTGCGGTGTGCCCCAGGGTTCTATTCTGGGACCATTATTACTCACTCTATATATGCTTCCCATCCACTCCATTTTTCAAAAATATAATGTCTCCTCTCACTGTTACGCAGACGACTCACAATTGTATTTACTAGTTAAACCTGATAGCAGCTGCTCTGTTGATTCTCTTCTTATGTGTTTTGAGGAAATGAAAGTCTGGATGGCAAATCATTTTCTGCAATTAAATGAAAGCAAATCTGAAGTATTGATTTTAGGGTCTGCCAGGACATCATCTGTAATTTAAGCCCAGTTAGGTCCGCTCTCCTCCAATGTCAAGTACACATGCATGTCAAAAATCTTGGGCACATTTTTGACAAATCGTTACACTTTGACAAAAAGATTAGTGCTGTTACTTAAGGAAGTTTCTATCAGTTGAGGTCTATTGATAAATGAAAGTATTTTCATTCTGGTAAAGACCTTGAAACTGTGATCCATGCTCTTATTACTTGATGGATGGATTATTGTGAATCTCTGTATGCTGGTCTGCCTCAGTCTGCTGTATCTAGTTTGCAGATGGTTCAAAATGCCGCAGACCAATTTTTAACTGGGACTAACAAAAGACATCACTTTACCCCTGTATTGACTGCCCTTCATTGGCTGCCTGTCAAAGCTAGAATTGATTTTAAAATTCTTATTTCTGTTTTTATATTGTTTGATTATTTTTATATATATGTGTACACTCTTACACGTTTATATCTAATTGTACAGCACTTTGGTTAAAATTTTGATGTTTTTTTTATGTGCTTTATCAATAAAGTTGACTTGACTTGACTAAATGCTCCATCAACAAGGAGAATGTATACGTTTATGTGGCATATTTTTGCTTCTTGGTGTACAGTGTGAAGTGAAAATCCAGTTCACTGCCCTGTTGGTACAGTGCTGGAATTTTTTGCAGGAGTGTTTCGGGGCTGGGTTTACCCCGGCAATGCTTAAAATACAAGATGCTGCTATAGCGTCTGAACGTGCGCTTATCAATAGAGTCTCTGTTGGTAGACATTCTCTTGTTTCTTGTTTTATGCCCAGGGTATGTAGGCTTAGATATTTTGTTAGAGGCGCTCTCGGGTGCCCTGTTCGAGCCCTTGACAACAGTTATCGGTAAGTTTTTGAGTCTCAAATGGCCCTGCTAGTGGCATTGGCATCGTTTAAGAGAGTTGGTGATTTGCATGCCCTGTCAATCAGTCCCTTGTGTATGGATAATGCGCCAGGGCTTTCAAGGGATTTGTTAAGACCTTGTTTGGGCTATTTTCCCAAGGTTATTTCTACATCATTTCGCTCGCAGACCATTCATTTTCAGGCTTTCTGTCCTCCCCCATTTGAGTCGGAGGAGTATGAAAGGTTCATATGCTTTGCCCAGTTCAGGCATGCAAGTTTATGTTGACCGTTCTAGCCAGTGATGTAAGTCAGAACAGTTGTTTGTGTGCTTTGGAGGCCACAACAGTGGTGCTTTGGTTTCCAAGCAAAGACTGTCTCATTGGCTTATTGATGCAATTTCGATTGCTTACGAAGTGCACGGTTTACCTTCACCTTCGGGTATTCGATCCCATTCTACGAGGAGCATGGCATCCTCATAGGCTTTGGCTAGATGTGCATCCTTGGAGGACATTTGAATGGAGGCAGGGTGGTCCTCTCCGCATACATTTGTTAGATTTGATCATCTGTATGAGGGTTTGACTCTTGCTTCCTAGGTTCTCTCAGATGGAACAGGAGTAAATTCATAATTCCTTTTATTTAGATGCTTTAGCTCACTTGATAGCTGCTGTATGCTTGCCACACGGGCTTAGACAGTTGGCAGCTACTGTTTGCATGGCGTGAATGTATTTTGTTCCCATTACGATCACACGCACCTCGTGTTCCACGAAAAGGAACGTCTCGCTTACGTACTCCCTGAGGGGAACAAGATGCTGGGTAGCTGGCCATACTCTCTAGCAGCTGCCAAGGGTCTTGTCTTTTACAGACAATCTGACTCGATGGCACGAATGAGTGCCTTTTTGGAACCTTTGATATAACTCCCAAGGGGGCGCCATCATGATTGTAAAAGGCCTTCAGACCACGTGACACGGACGGTTTCCCAGCGATCATATGCAGCATCTCATTCCCCTCAGGGAACCAAGGTTACGTATGTAACCAAGATGTTTTTTGGCTTTTAGTCCATGTGTGTTAGATTTGAGGTCATACAAAAGTATTAATTTCTCATAGATTTTTGTCCAATCAAATACTCTCTAGAATGAAAATGTCCTTACCCCTGCAACAGAATATTAAGTTGCAAATCATGCTTCATGTCTGTGACAAAACTAAAGCCTTTTGGCTAATTTAAAAGAAGAGGGTTGAGGGGATGAAGGATCAAAATTCTTCAATTTTTACATTATGACTCATCTACCTGCATGAAGTGCAACTCTTGTTTTATAAGAAAGCCAAGGTCTGCAATTGGGTAAAGTCATCAGCAGCTGGAGGCATCTGAGTTTATGTGTGAACCATGCTTTTAGTCAGTCCAAATTTTACAGCAGCAAAAAAAAAAAAAAAAAAAAAAAAAAAAACCAAACAAAACAAACAAAAAAAACAATTGCAACATGTCTGTGATTATTTATGGTCCTCTGTCAAATGCTTTAGTTCCAACATATTTTTAAAAATTATTTCTATAATTACAATAAAGTGATACTTATCATCACACTGACATTGCAACCCGATATCACGCCAAGTTGTGAAATAGACACGCCGGTCCACTGGCGGATGCGTGTCGGTGTCACGCTTTGCCTCCTCTAGGCGTGTGCATGACACGCGCGCGTGTTGTTGCAATACCGGCAGGGGGCAATCGTTTCCTCAACGCCAACAACTCTCCGCGCACCAAAGAGTAAGCGATACCGTTGTCGTGTTGTACGTTCGCACGGGCAGGATGATGGCCAATTTCGCTGCTTACTTTCACTTTGTGACTGTGTGACAATAAAGGGTTACCACACATACTACGTTCAGGACATGTTTGTTCATTATAGTACTGCTTTCATGAAGAAATCCTAACGTTGCTGTAGCCTAACGTTGTTATATGTGTGTGTGTGTGTGTGGGCTGTGGAGTATCTTATGCTGATGTAAATAAATATATATATATATATATATATATATATATATATATATATATATATATATATATATATATATTTAAAAAATATGTTTATATACAAAAATATATATCCTGCTAACCGGAACTGGAGAACGCGATATATCGCTTACTCTTTGGTGCGCGGAGAGTTGTTGGCGTTGAGGAAACGATTGCCCCCTGCCGGTATTCTACCTAGACGCGCTTGTCATGCACACGCCTAGAGGAGGCAAAGCATGACACCGACACGCATCCGCCAGTGGACCGGCGTGTCTATTTCACGCCTTGGCGTGATACCGGGTTGGACATTGACATGCGTTTTAAAGAGGGAAAAGTCATTAGTGCATCATGCATGTAGGAAGGCTTTTCCCCCTTCTCCCATTAAAGCATTTTCATGACAATTACAAAGAAGAGGAAAGGTACAGGATTACAGAGCAAAATACAGGATTAATAGTTTTGGGATTAAGATCTGATCTGATCACCCAACCCAAACATCTGGTTTATATCAGGTTTATTTGATTCGTTTTGTGTGTTCCTCCTCCTCTAAAATGTGTAAGGCAGATAGATACACATTCTGGAAATGATGTTCCCACTGAAAAACAGTATGCTGGTGAGACAGATGTTAAAATGGTATTAGAAGAGCCAGTGCTAGACTAAGTTAACCCGATGCTTCAAAATAAGGAGAACCTCCAAATTGCCTTTGAGGCTATCTAACATATGATTGATCGACCTCAGCAACTGAGCTTTCCTTCAGTTAATCAAAAAAAATAAAAAATTATATTTGAACAGCCATGGGTGTTCTGTACAGTTTTTGCATTTGCTGTATGGTGCACCTATTAAACATCTCTTTTAAAGTTGAAGTGTAATTTCTGTGACACTAGTGGCACCAAACGGTATTTCAAAAACAAACATTGTTTTCAAACACATTTCCGAATACTTCCCTGGTCTGCTGTTCAAACAAACTCCATTATGTGCTCAGTAGATTTTTCAAGAGTTCCCCCTTCTCTTCCTCTTCTCTTAAAAAATGCAGGTCACTGCTCGTCCCAGTCACCACAGTTATCTTCAGCACAGCTCAAAGCTCAAATCCTCACCACACTATAATTTCAGTCTGCTATCCTTTCAAGGGACATGCTCACTTGAAAGCTTTTCTGTTCTTTTTGAAATTATATACTGCCTGTCCTGCAGCCCTAAGTACTAAAAGGGAGATGAAAGGTCCCAGCCAAGAATGGTACTCTGTCACAGAGAAGTCTGTGATCTGTTTGTCTGTCTGTCTGTCTGTCTGTCCATCTGTCCATCTCTCTATATCTCTCTCTATCCTTCGGTCAGTCTGTCTGTCTGTCTGTCCATCTCTCTATATCTCTCTCTATATCTCTCTCTATCTCTCTATCCTTCGGTCAGTCTGTCTGTCTCTCTCTCTGTATCTCTCTCTATCTCTCTCTGGCCGACTGTCCATCTCTCTATATCTCTCTCTATCTCTCTCTCTGTCGGTCGGTCAGTCTGTCTGTCTGTCTATCTATTAAGATTTTTTTGCTTCCATTAAACTTTGTACAAAAGCTCTGATTTTCTTGCTTCCCTTGAAACACAAGATGCTCTTTGGAACATACTAAAATCATGCTGGATGACATGGACATCAGGATTTGTCCATGCCAGCATGAGTGCGAATGCTAAAGGGACATACCAAATACTATAAGAAATTCTGAATTTCATGTAATTATTATATTCAGATTTCATGCAAATTGGTATGATGATAATCTAATTTATATCATTTAAGAATGCAAAATCTAAGCAAATATATGGTGTTTTATTTTTTCACTCCCAGAGGAAAAAAAGCATATAAATGTACCTTTAAATGTAAACAATAGGTACTTATGGTAAAATGAAGTAAAAAAAGTGACACATGAGATTCAATTAAAAATATTGTTATGGCAAAAAGTCTATTGCCATCATTTATTAATTACCTTAGAAAAAAACACAATTTTAAAATGGATTCCAGAAAACATTTACGCACTAAAAAAGTAGCAGAGTTATGCAAGTATTTAATGGGCTGGCACCATCTTTTTGGAATGTGATATGTAAGATAATTCCTGAGTGCAGCAGCCAATGAGATGGTGAGCATTCATGGCTGATCAGTGTCCATTGGAAATGAGTAGAACATTTAGCTCCACCCCTGTGCTTTGAAGGTTCTCATAACTCTCATGCCACACATTGAAGACAAGTTCTTGAGGAAGGTGTGAATAACTGTACCAATGAAGAGATGAGAAACGGATGTTGAACTCACAGGACACAGCATCTCTATATCACACATCGATTCATAACAAAATAAATGTATGTCTGCAATAAACTGTGAAATGTTGTTGTTGTATTTTTAAAAGAGCTTAAATTCCCGTTCATGAGAACATTTTACAGCCATTGTGTGTTCTACATTTACTTGTTTATGAAATACAGGGCATACTTGTCACACTTTATATTCTGGTGAATATTTCTCAGGGGTTAATTTTTTAAAGTAAGTTTCTGTATAGCTGCATACTTAATAAATAAATAAATAAATTCTATGAACATTTCCACTATTATTGCCCAGCAAAAAAGAGAAGGAGCATGTTGTCACATCATATGGGTTAAGTTGTCACTGCCATTCCACCATTAGCATAGATATCACTAAAAAACCCTTTGAAGTGTATTTTGCTCCATATCCAGTTAATTGCAAAAATCATGAGTGCTTCATGAGGACATAGTCCAAATGCATACTTTCAGAATTTGAAATTGAATTATGCGCATTTAGAATTACTTTATCCACTACTATCCACCACAACCCATATCCGAACGTGAGTTAGGAAAAACATAATTGGTATAAACACTTTTCATTCTCTAAAATGTTTTTTGAAGCACTTTAGCCTGCAGTCATCCGATTTTAGACCGAAAGACGAAGAGTTTGATGGTCATTCTAAATCTTATTAAAGTAATAAGTACACAAAGGAAATGGAAATGATAGAGTAGCACAAACAGCTTCAAAGAAGCAGATAAATCCAATCAAGCACATCCTGTCAAATAAAAGCAAATATATCAGTATTTGAAGTCTATGATATAATGAGCTGGTCAGAGGGACACACTGATGCAGTCTTTCACTTCTCTGTGGATGCGTGTAAACATGAATGGCATAAAAGTGGCCTGTGTCTATCTTTAGGTTATGGTTCAGCTGAAGGCATAATACTCCCAGATGGCTGGTGGGGAACTATCAATTACACAGCTATAGCACTCCAGCGGGCTGGGCGCTAACCCCCTCGGAAAGGGATGTTTGTGTTGTCTGTCCACCTTCTCAACAAGTGTTCCTGAGTTGTGTATAGAACCTCTGTGAGCATACTGCCATTTATTGGAAAGCAAAATGAGTCATTCCCTATAGAACCTGTGATATATGTATATATGGGCCAGAAGTGCATTCAAAAAGCCTTTCACAATCCCCCTGTGTGTGATAGAAGTGAGACGGAATGGCTGTCTAGGTTTGTTCTGTATGTTTTGTTTTTGTTATGATTTCTTTAAAAGTACGTCTTTGCTCATGAACGATCAGTTCAGGCCACATATTCTTTTGAGCCAATCTACTAAACTGTTAATGCTATGTGACAAATAATTAAAGAGCCACCGGAAAATGATGTCATGACCAGTGCTAGGTAGATTACTTCTGAAATGTAATCGGGTACTTACTACAAATTACGCAATTTAAATTGTAATCCATTTCTGAATCATTAGGTTACACTTTTTAGATAATCTAAACTGATGATTTTTGGATTACCCATTATTTTGACGAAAATCTAATAATTAATTTTAAATGCGTTACCAATGAACACTCCTTCTATTAAACATTGGTAAACACATGGCCGTAACCATGACTTGAACATTCAGGGGCTCCAAACCATTTTGGGGGTGGGGGGTCGCGGGTGTAGTGGCCAGAAATATAATTGCCCTCTTTGTTCCTTTAAAATAGTAAAGGCTCTGAATGCAATCATTTTCTGAATAAAGGCTTTAAATGTGATAGTGAAGTTCCAAAATTGTATAATTTGTGGTTCAAACAGATTTACACAGTACAAGACTACCACTGTGTATGCATAGCTAGCAATTTGCCTGTTTTAGACAAATTTTCTTTCTTTTTTGTGCTGTATCAAAGAAAAGACAAAATGATTTACTGTCCTCAAGCCCTCATTGCACCCCCCCCCCCCCCCCCCCATGCAACACAAAGCTGTAATGTGGCCCCAGAACGCTTGAAATATAATGCACGATTCATATGGACTACTGTCATGATATCTTTATACTGAACCTTTAATAGTGCTTTACAGTATTTGTCCTTTTTAATGCTTGACAGCCTCTGCTAACTATATACTGTTATTCTATGGAATAGAGCTGCTTAAAATATCAATTTTTATGTTCCAAGAAAAATTAACAGAATTTGAGTTTTGAACAACATAAGGGTGAGAAAATGAGTGAGTAAAAGTACATTTTCCATTTTTAGGTGAACTACTCCTTAAACTGGTGGCTCATTCTCAAAATAAAATGGTCTCTTTTAAAAGAAGACACTTATGCTTCCAACACACTACTATGACTGGAAGTCATAGGGTTTTCAAATTACACGACGAATCGGCGATAGTGGTGAACACATTACAAAATATTTCACTATTAACAGAGTACACGCGAGAAGTGATACTAGATACGAAAACAAATGCGTGATCATATGTTATGCATTTCAGAATATGATGTGTACGTTTGTAATTATAGATTTTATTTGTTTCAATATGAAAAAGTTCCTCCTACTGAAAAATCTACCTATTTGCTTACCTGACTGACCAAGAGAATTGGACATTTCTCTCCAACTCTTCTCTTTCTCCACCTGGTTGTGGGACAGTTCAGATGAAACATCAAATAGGCGCTGGTGCTCCTGCCAATGTTCCACTAATTTTTCCTCCATTTCTTCGGTCCAATGAGACTTTCTTGATACCGCAACCATGCAAGTTGATGTTCTGTTGCAGGTACATCAGGACTCCTCCCACTGAAACTTCCCGTGCCCCGTTTCTTGCTCTCTCATTGGCTGTAGGTCAACGCTGCATTTGTATTCAGTCAAAACACATTTCACATTGACAGGTCCAGATATTTAACATGCTAGATATCTTGCTGACATCGGCTTCTCTCAGATCACGTCTTTGATAATTCATACATTGCTTTAGTCGCTCACGGGAGCGAGCTCTGATTTGCCTATAACTTCGGGCTTTTGTCAGCGATCTCTACAAAACTGTCGGTGAGTGAAAATCGGGCCTAAAATTGTGTAGTGTAAACTCGGCATTAGGTGATGCTGTACAAAATGCATTATTTTGAAAATTTTCAATTGATTTTAAATTATTACCTAATAATATTTGCATTAAAATATATGACATTGTCCTGCAACAACCTAAAAACTCAATAGAAGTCACAAGTCACAGGTCTTACCATGTTCTAGTTCTAATCTGAGGATGAAAATGCTCTACTTTGTGTTATAGATCCTTTTCTAAGACAATATCAAGTGAATTTTTTAAAAAGGTACTTCAGAAACTTTCTAGATAGCCACTTTCATTCAATGCCTTTACAATATAAATGTCTTAAGCCTGACATACTGACAACGACTCCATTAATGGTTTCACAATTATGAATTACAATCAAATCACGTACTGTGGGCTACATGACATTCTTTTTTTAATTCAAAACGGTGAATTTCGCCAAATAGTGAATAGTTTACACTCTTGAAAATTACTGTAGGTCTGTACAACATTTCAATCATAAAATAGTGGTCAAATATTGCATGTTTATTTACATACTGACATCTTACACGACACAAACACTCTCACATGCCTACATTTATTTGATTGGCTGTTTCAAATGACATTGACGAGTGGTGTTAGACTACTGGGCACACAAAAAATTTACTTTTTGGTTTTTAAACCATTATGTTATTCGTGCAACAACTTAATGGCAATTAAACAGCGGTGCATAATGGACTGCAGCAGAACGGTAGTTATGTTGTCTACCAGCATGTCAATGCAAACCAGACAAACCTTGAGATCTTGAACAAACCTGACACAGCAAAACTGGCTCAAGCATTGGTATGAGTTTGAGGCAGGACTACCAGAATTGTCTGACCAACGAAAGACGGAGAGTGTGTTCGGGAAACCAAACGCAATAGAAAGGATGACAGTACTAAGTACTACTGTAAGAGGCACAATTATACAGATCACTGTCATTTAACAGTCTGCTGAGAGTAGTAATAAGGACGTTTATCGGTGTCTTTACCCCATTCAACAGGGCTGGCCTTTGGGTGCCTCAGTTTCCCCATTCAATCCACCTCCAGTTCTTCCTTAGATCAAACAGCATGGCTGTTAAAATCATCAGGTCGGCTTGTTGGAGGGAGAATGAATCACATTGTAATAACAGACATCAGCAGGTTTAAGGAGAAGGTCTTAGCTACAGTACCTGCCATAAATCACCTGCCCACTGGCCGCCCAAGTGTCCACTTTGGTGTGGACGGCAACATGTAATCTGCACTTCTTGTGTAGTGCGTGCCGTTTGATATAATGAGAGAAATTTGGAAAAACATCCTGTTTTACCTTCATTTACTTTGCTATTCAGCCTTAGCTCTTTAGCCAGAACTCTATTGATTAATAGCAGGAACTCAAAGTATGTTTATGAGTTTTGTTGTATTTGTGGTGTTAAAACTGCATTATGGGTAGGGGACTGGGTAGCTCAACGAGTACTGACACTGACTACCACCCCTAGAGTCACAAGCTCGAATCCACGGCATGCTGAGTGACTCCAGCCAGGTCTCCTAAGCAACCAAATTGGTCCGGTTGCTAGGGAGGGTAGAGTCACATTGGGTAACCTCCTCGTGATCGCTATAATGTGGTTCTCGCTCTCGGTGGGGCAAGTGGAGAGTTGTATATGGATCGTGGAGAACAGCATGAAGCCTCAACACATGCTACATCTCCACGTGCACAACAAGCCACGTGATTAGATGTGCAGATTGACATCTCGGATGCATAGGCGGAGGACGAAACTGAGTTTCGTCCTCCGCCACCCAGATTGAGGCGAGTCACTACGCCACCATGAGGACTTAGAGCTCATTGGGAAGTGGGCATTCCAAATTGGGGAGAAAAAAAAATGCATTACAGGTAATCAAAATTACATTCAAATTAAAAATTACATTAATTATGCTAACCACCCATAAGAAAAAAAGGAAGTAAACTGTTAAAACTTGATTGAAATTCCATTGTCTCCTAAAATAAAAGAAACCTGATATTTTGAAACATATTGCTGCATCAGCAAGTTAGCCTTTGACATATTCACCCTCTTCAACTTCCACTGTCTATTTGCTTCCAATTTACTTGCTAACTGCTCTGTATTTTCTCTTTATTTGTTCAGTGCCGGCCCTGCCTATTAAGCGAGGTGGCAGCATTTGGCCCTGTGACCATCAGAGGGCCCCCTGTCATGGGTTCAGTATAGAAAAATTATTATTTTCACTAAATATAAATTGAACAACATAAAACAAAAACCCCAAAAGGTGTAAATAAAGATTTACACTCAGACTCAGACATTTATGCATCAATTCAAATGTGTTCACCTTTCCCTTTTGGCCCTACAGATAGTACACTGCACAAGTTTATTGTCCCATGGAAACCAGGAAGTAATCATTTTAATATAAACAATGGTGAGTGCTATCCTGTGGTTGCATTTTCACTCTAAAATAACATTTTTACTGCACTGACAGTTAAGTTAGATGTTGGGATTTGGGTTAGGGGGAAGAAGCAATAAAATATACACTCCTTTTTACTGTATTACATAATTTACAAAATACAACTTGCTTTTGGAGCCACTCTGTGGACATTGCATTTTCATATTGTACACTTCCAGCATTGGCCACTGGGGGCAGTGGTTTGAATCTTTGTAACACAGACCGACTTCATTAAAGGGGAAGTTCACCCAAAAATGAAAATTCTCTCATCATGTACTCCCCCTCATGCCATTTCAGATGTGTAGGACTTTCTTTCTTCTGAAGAACACAAATGAAGGTTTTTAGAAGAATATTTCAGCTCTGTGGATCCAAACTATGCAAGTGAATATGTGCCAAAATTTGAAGCTCCAAAATGCACATAAAGTCAGTATAAAAGTAATCTATAAGACTCCAGTGGTTAAATCGATCTCTTCTGAAGCAATATGATACGTGTTGGCAAGTAGTGTAGTCTAGGGCATACGCAAGCACAAGTCATATACCCACCTATCTTTCTTAGGATTTTGCATATGCCCACATGAAATAAGTGATATGCATGACCACCAGTACAACGAGTAGTCTTTTGACATGCAACTTTTTCTAATAACATGATGCTGCAACACCATGGAGTGAAGTGTTTTTTTATTTTTTATTATTATTTTAAAAAGTGTACAGAGCTCCTCTCTAAACGTGCACGGAGCACAACTGATAGCACAGGTAAGACAGACTGTTCGACCAAGCTGATCCACCAATCAGAACGTTAATTTCAGTCGTGATTGGATATTTGCTAACCAATCAAATTTCCTGTTTCAGTAAGGGGCAGGCCATTTCCAGCATCTAATGCTGATGCACAAGCAATCCTGGAGTAACCATCAATTGCACTATAAAATTTCCCTGCTAAACGTGAATATATACATATATACATTTCAATTAAACTTTTTACCACAAAGAGATTTACCACACTGTCGCATACACACCCAGCTTTAAACCAATTTTTTTTTTTCCTATAAACACTGGTGTACATCTGCCCTGCCTGGCTGCAGAGTTCTTTGTGAAGCAGATGTGATAGAGCTGTTCTCGGCAGACCTGGCAGGATCAGGATTTTCTTTTCTTTTCTTTTCCTTATTTACTTAAAAGTTACAAATCTATTTCTATTGTTATAGAAGTGAATGTATAATTTGTACAATTCTTTTTAATAAGTTTGCACACAGTATATACCTTAGGGCCCAAAGTTTTAGACCACGTTGAAAATCTTTTTTTTTTTTTTTAATCCTGGAAATAAAAAGTAGATTTTAAGATTGACAATTTGTAAACAAAGAAAATTTATGACATAAAATTAAAGAAATATTTAAGATTCTGCTTTTTTTTCTTAGTCACTAATCAAATGTGATATGCTTCATGCCTATTCTCAATGGCATCCACGCATAACTCACCACGTACCCCACTGAGAGCGAACCACACATTATAGTGACCACGAGGAGGTTACCCCATGTGACTACCTAGGCCAGTTTGGTTGCTTAGGAGACCTGGCTGCAGTCACTCAGCACACCCTGGTTTCGAACTCATGAATCCAGGTTTGGTAGTCAGCGTCTTTACTTGATTAACTACTCAGGCTCCTAGCTGCACTATTATTAACAGTCAGGGCACGATCTTGGTCCAGAATGCTGCTGCCCCTGTCAAACGCTGTCGTAACACTGCTCTTTTCTGGATCACTGTTAGGTAAAATTTAGGTAAAATACCACCAGTTGGTAACATAACTAATAAGGATATAGAATGATTATGTCTCAGGTAACAATTGTTCCTATACTCCTATTATAATATCAATAGTTTTTATAAATATACTGTGATTTTTCAATCTTCACAAAAGTGTTAATGAAATAGCAAATGATCTCCATAAAAACGTCTACCCACTGGGTAAAAAAAGAAAGCCATATGTGCTTCTTTGAGAAAATGCATTCTCTATTCACAAAAGGCTGGGCCTATCTGTCACCCATATTACTTCTGCTGACATCCAGGGCCTGCCAGCTGTTTTCACTTTTCCTTTAAAAGAAGACCATTTAATGCTTAAGCATACTGCACTCTCCAGTGACCTCCTAAATATCTGATGGATACCATCCAAGTCATCTTGTAGGGCCTTTTGAGTTGTGGAAACAGGGCAGTATATCCCACAGCTGAGATCAATCACAGCAACACACTCTCTCAGAAATCAGTATTTACCTTAAAAGATATGGTGTGGAGCATTAGAATCTTCAAACAAAAGAGCTTGTGACTTCAACCAATTAGCCAGACATGCTCATTAACTGTGTTTTCAAAACAGGTGCATGATAAGGTATGGGCTTGAGTCTTAAAGGGACAGTTCACCCAAAACTGAAAATTCTGTCATCATTTACTCAATCTCATTCACTCATCCACATATACAGACTTGATGTAACACAACTGGTAAAGAGAATTGTGAAAATTAGGTTTCATTGATGTCTTGACAACTTTGAATATGCACTAGCATATTACATTTCAAAATAGCTTCTTTTGTTGTTCTGTGGAGGATAGAAAATAATTTGGCATTGGAAATTATTAAAATGTTTGGGCCAACTTTTTATTTAGTTGTCTTTGTGTTTTTATGCTTTATTGCAGTGATTTTCAACTGATGGTTTGTAACAAAAATGGGTATTAGGCCGCGTGTCTTCTTACGGAGCCCCTTAGAGGACATTGAGGGAATTTATTTTCTGAAATAGTTTTGCATACCATCGCAATATTTGTGTTCCCTCACAATATTTTTAACAATTTTTTTGACAGAAATCAAGTTTTTACTTTAGTAATAATGTAGACTGTAGTGACCTTTGTTTGTTTGTTTGTTTTTTGTTTTTTTGGCAGAAACGTTTTTTTTTCCTTTACAATTAAAGGGTTAATACACACAAAACTGAAAATTCTCTCATTATTTACTCACCCTCATGCCATCCCAGATGTGTATGACTTTCTTTCTTCTACAGAATACAAATTAAGATTTTTTTCATGAATATCTCAGCTCTGTTGGTCCATACAATACAACTTAATGGTGACCAGAACTTTGAAGGTCCAAAAAGCACATAAAGGCAGCATAAAATTAATCCAGAAGACTTCAGTGGTAAATCCGTGTCTTCTGAAGCGATATGAAAGGTGTGGGTGAGAAACGGATCAATATTTAAGTTATTTTTTAACTGTAAATATACACTTTCAATTCCACATTCTGGTGTTGAAGTGACTTTCATTTTCACAATTAGCCACATACTGGTCGGCTGGTGGAGATTTAAAAAAGTACTGAGTCCTTACAAGATCCAGGAGGCGGGATCACATTACACCAGTTTTAGCTAATTTTCATAGGTTACCTGTTAAATACAGGATTGATTTTAAGGTACTTTTAATGGCTTTTAATAGCACCATCATACATTTCTGATTTTTTATCAAATTATGTTCCAACTCGCAGTTTGAGGTCTTCCAATGCAGAATTTCTTACATACTATAATGTAAATCTTAAAAGATCTGGCGAAGCTGCTTTTAGCCATTATGTGCCAAAAATCTGGAATGCTTTACCAATTGAAATTAGAGAAGCACCAAGCTGTGCATCTTTAAATCTTTTTAAACTACTTTATGTTTTTTGCTGATTATCATTATATTCAATTTGTATGTTTATTATTTATATTTCCCTAAATGTTTTTTAATGACATTTTTTTTAATCTTTGTACTTTTTAATTTGTATTGTGATGATTTGTTTTACTTTCTCTGAAATGTTGTATTCTATGTTTTTATACTTCCAACTTTAAAGCATTTTGAGCTGCATTTTATGTATGAAAGGTGCCATACAAATGTAAATAATATTCTTATTACTAAGGGTTAACCTAATGGTTTTACTGCAGTAACCATAGTAGAACTATGGTATCTGTTGTAGAACTAAAGTAACTATAAAATAAAGAATTTTATGACCATAGGTTTAATTTTCCTCAATTATTACTATGGTTTAACAGCAAACTAAGTAGTTAAAATATTATTACTGTAGTAAAAATATGATCAATTATGTGGTTAAAATGTTTTTACAACAAATACGCTCTTGCAAAAATCGAGAGTTTGTGGCAAATTTGCCGCACATTCGCCACTGATCATTTTCACATGCTAATTAGTTTTGTGGCAAACTTGTGGTCAATTGTCCATTGTTGCCAAAAGGTATGCCTGAGGTTCATCACTACCAGCAAAGAGCTAGAAACTTCTGGCAAACATTTGTGGCGAATCACAAGCTCATTTGCATGTGAAAATAATGAATGGCAAGTTCGTGGCTAGTTTAGACTTTTTTGTAAGGGAGTTCAATTGGTTACTGTAGTTTGTAGTAAAACCATAGTTAATTTGTTGAGAAGGAACCCAAAACAAATTGCGGCCCCCTATGTTCTGATCACAAACAGCAGGGGGAAAAAAAATGTAAATACAAAAAATAAAATGCAACTAATCATATAATGATGTGTAGTTAGAAAAATAAACTGATTACTCCTTAAAGGGAGGAGAAAATGTTACCACTATCTTATGTTGTTGATGTATTAATATAGAATTCCCCAGATGAGTGGTAACATGTGAGTATATCTCTGGCATCATTTGCAATCCAAACTATCTGTTTTATACAGGTTAAGGACTGTCAGAGGCTGCTGGCATTACTTGACATTCCCACTTGCTCTCGCAGAAGCCTCCTAATAATTGACTCTGTTCACTAAAACAACATGAAATATTGATATGTCCTCCTGAAAAACAGAGAAAACCCCCCAAAAAATGCCTTCGTATTGAATGTCCGCTCCTCAAAAATGGAATCTATGTTTGAGCTTAATCACAGAAGACATTTATAAGTATCTCATGATCGAAAAGCACAACAGCATCTAAATTTATCTCAAGAAAGGTGATGTAATGGTGGTGTAATATTATTACTTTTATCTTAATGCATTCAGTCATCGCAAAATATCACTTATAGTGGTTTCAGCCCCAGGCGCTGCATACTTTGCATGGTTTCCTTACCATGTGATCTAATGAAGATTTAAATCAAGTTCTCATTGTACATTTTTCTTTGAAAACTCCAGCACTGTTTCTGCATGACTTCAGTTGAGAGGGCTGGTAAAGAGTCTTGGTAGAGCAGACACTTTGCTGTATCCTCTCGAGTTGTTTCTCAAGTCCTCATCTGAAAAAGGCATCAACAGTCATGGCTGTTCTCACTGAGAGGGCTATAACCCACTCAAGCCGACTGGGATTTACGCAGGGTGCCTTTCTCACATTTCCCACTGTGGGGCGGAGCAGCATTCCTGTGATGTTTTCGAAAACAAAGTAGAAATGCAGATCAGTTAGGATTTGTGAGGAAAAGGAACTCTGATTATGTAGGAAGAAATGCTGTTAGCAAGCCCACATGGAATCTGTGCAAAACCAGCTTAATCGGACAGAGTAGGTCGACTTTTCTTTAGCTAAAATAGGTATATGCTTACCGAAATTTACACTGCTTCAAGTGGCCAAAGCAGTAAGTGTTGTAGGGCGTATAGGCACGTCTGAGCTCCATGTATGACCAGGAGAGGTCACCAACAGCAAGTTGTGAAGCAAGTTCCTTTCAGCTGTACAGGATAAGACAGTGAAGAAGACTGCATATTTTATGGACTCTACCCCCCAACCCAAACCTAAACCTAACCATCAGTGGAGTAAAAATTATATGTTAGGGGGGAAAGTGCAACCTCCGAATCACGCAAATCACTGATTAAGCGAGCGTGATTACATCCTGGTTTCAACGTGGATACGATTCGGAAGGTAAACAAACTGAAACCTATGCAAAAATGTATGGTTGGAAATGTCTCATGTCAGTGAGTTGGCATACTGTCGCTGATTCTAGGATCCTGGAACCTTCAGAAACAGCATGCAGACTTGCTGTGTGATCATGTTGGCAAATCCAGACTGATCGTATTGTAACTTCAGTGATGGTAGGCCAAAAGTTCTGCTGCTGAAATCGGTTTTCAGAGCTGTTGCTCGTTTGATTTGTTCCGAAAAAGGGGCTAAAATTGTTACATTATTGCATTTACTTCTGGGTTTGGTTCGCTTTTACAAGGCAACATTTCAAAACGAACCTAAACTGTGTCAATAAAGTCACATGTAAGCAAGCTGTCCCCTTTTTTATCACAATATTTACACGCTGCTTCAGGATTTAGCGCATTCATTGATATAGCTGTTAAAATGATAAACCTTAAAAATTTGTAAACTACTACAAAATGAGTATTGTTTATGTCATCCTATGCAAAACATCATGGCATGGTACAGAATGCGTGATACAGTCAGAGGTTGAGCTGCAAATAGTCGTTATCTGGCACACGGATGATTTGAGTTGTAAAATTTACGTTATGGTTATTTTTTTCTGTCATTAGTTGCTTGAAAAGTGCCTGTTCTCAGGTATATGCACACACACACACAAACAGCAGAGTGAAGTCATGTAAAAATGTTTATAATCTGTCAAAAAGTTGTTGACGCCATTCTACCTCTGCAACTATCCAAAAGAGAGAAGCGATCTGCATCTGACTAAAATTACCTCATGATTCAAATTAGCTCGTACATTAAACGTGCATTGATGACTGCAAAAAGGCTATCCACATTTTGATGATGAATAAAAGTAACGAGCTGACCTACAGATGTCGTCTCCAACGATCCATCAGGTATGTTCATGGTTTTAATAGGGATATTGTTTGGTTCGTTAGTCCGCTGTGTCAGGTTTCATTCTCACCACAAGCAAACAGCTCCAGAGTTCAATCAGTGCGAGACCACCTTGTTCAAGAAGATTTGGACCGATTGCTTTGGTGATGATTGTGTGATTGCTATGTTCACATATACCTAAATGCGCAAATTTAAGGGAGAAAATGCAGCATGTTTCGAAACAAATGCTCCAAATGAGCCAGGTGTAAAAATGTTTACCAAAATTGTATCCACTGCCCCCAGTGGCCTAAGTGGGAAGTGTTTTTAAACCTACAGTTGGGCATGTGTGAGCTCGTTTCCAGGTTAAATGGCCACAGAGTGCATCAAAAGCTAGTTTAATTTCTACTTTTAAATAATATAATACAATCAAAAGAAATGCATATTTTATTAATTCACCCTCTGACCTAAAACCCAACCCTACTTTTACAAAAAATCTTTAACTTTCCGCAAATTTGCAAATCTTTATTTTCACATGCAAATGAGCTTGTGATTTGCTGCAAATGTTTGCCAGATGCTTGCAGCTCTTCACCAGTAATGGTGAACCTCCAGCAAACCTTTGGCAACAATGGACAATTTGCCGTAAGTTTGCCGAAAAGCTCATCTGCATGTAAAAGTTATCAGTGGCGAATTTGCGGCAAGATTGCAGAAAATTTGGTATGAACTCTCGATTTTTTTAAGGGTAAACCTAACCACCAGTGTTACCACTAAAAGTCTGCCGATTCCATCTGGGCATGGTGATAAGCTGTTCACTAATGCAACCTATTATTCACCGTCTACTGCCATGCAGAATCAGAAAGAATGACAATATACTGGTGTTCAGAAGATGACAAAGTGACATGTGCTTTATGATTTTGCATTTTCATTCCACTTTGGCTTCATAAAGTCTATGGATCGAGAGTCTCATGAAATTCTCGATATGGTCCACCAAACCAGGGTTAGGTATCATATACCCTGCATTAATTGGCTGTCAGATTGAGTTTTTGTTCGAAATAGGAAGTATTTCACAGAACCAATAGAAGACGATATGCCGCTGTGCTTTATGAAGAGTCATTCTCATTACTGCCCAATTTTTATAGCGAGAGAGTCCATTCCAATCTAAAGAATGGACTCCTTCCAAAAACCAGCTGTGAATCTTTTGTTGAGGTTGAACCTTTTTTTTCCACCGCAGGGAGTTTGGGAGTGAAATGCGGGATGCTTCCTCCCCTCTTGCCCTGATGGGCTTTGCAGGTTTGGGGATCAGGACAGAGAGACAGAGATGTTTGTTGTGTTAGAGAGTGAGTTAGTGAGACAGAGGTTTAGGACTGGGAAAGTGATCAGGACACATGATATGGGGATGTAATGAAAGCGTCTTCCTTTTGCGATGCATCGCTCTCACTTTCTCTTCCTATCTCTTTTTTTTTACTTTTTATGTCTTGCATGTCACACCCGCTGCGTGTCTCATGTCTCAATTTTTCTCTCTTCTTCAGATTTCTCACTTCCTGTGTGTTTTTCCTCCAACACTAGCGTGATTACCATTAAGCTTATTTAAAGGGATAGTTCACCCCAAAATGGAAATTGACATAATTTACTCATCCTCATGTCGTTCCAAGCCCATACAATTTTCTTTCTTTCTTTCTTTCTTTCTTTCTTTCTTTCTTTCTTTCATACAATAAAAGTGAATGGGGACTTGGGCTGTCAAGCTCCAAAATGACAAATTGCACCATCAAAGTACCATATGTAATGTGATCTCTTCAGTATTCGTAGGTATTCCTACATGAAGAGTGGTTCTAGCACATGTCCATTTGCATAGGTTTAGACACTGAAATGTACAAAATTAAAGTATTCATTTGTCATATAAACAACTAGTAACTTACAAATGTTCACAATTCTTCTATTGAATTCATGAAATGAATTGATTGATTTTATTGTATTTACAATTAATGAGATTATTGAAATGTTCAATGCCATCACAATTATTTAACGCATTTAATGCATTGAATTTGACATCACTTTAACAAAGACAACATTTTTAAATGTTAAAAAAAATGCATATTCAGACATCATTTAGTGATCACTTATTAATATTTTTTTATTTTGTTTGCTGTGGGACACAAAAGAATTTTTATGAATATGCTGTGGCTCCAAAAAAAAAAAAAAGACCACAAAAGCACCATAAAATTATGATTAAAAAAATCCACTCCTTTTATGCTCTAAATTCCGAGTTCCATGTTCCATGGAAGAACAAAATTATGGGTAAATGATTTTAAGAACATCTCTGCCTTTAACTGTCAATGAACTTCTCCTCGCACCCCACACCCCCAGTTCCTCTCTCACCTCTTCTTTTCGTGTCAGTTAAAAGATGAAACGGAGAGGATGTGGATGTTAGGTCACCAGTGGGTGGGAGTATGTATAACGTTCTCTGCTTACCAGAGGCAAGACACGGCAATGGCACAGCCAATCCCACAGAACATAAACCTGTCACACACCAGCTGAAGGTGATGGATTGCCACTGCCAACATGCAAGACCATCACAAGATATTAAATGCTTAACATGAAAATTGTGTAGATAGTCTGGCTACAAAATCTTTCTAGCAATAAAAGGAGGGTCAACGCTCCTAAAAATGACTATTACTTACGAATTTTATGACCTGTCCAATAAAACCAAAATGCTGTTTTAATGTGGATTTAGTCTAATGAGCATGTGCTCAAGCAATCCATACTACCAAAGACTGATTTATCCATCCAAGCTGAAAAGTATTAGGATAAGTTTATTCTCATTGACCCGTAAGGAAAAGGTGCATGTTGTAATGAATTGAATCAGTTGTATGCAAATTAAGGCAACACTGTAAATCATCTACCTCTTTAGTGAATGGACCACTTGAAAACAATTAGCCCCGTTGTAAGTTTCAAAAGCCCTTTGGCTCGTGATGTCATGCCACCATTAAGAACAATGTTTATCATGTGATTTCACCATCAAGGCCCAGCTTTCAGTTGCTTATTTCATTAAGACAATACACACAAGTCATGTGAACTACTTTTATGGTTATTAATAATGTAATTTTACTCCTTTTCTTTTTTATTTTATTTAATTTTCTCCTTTTTTCTCCCCAATTTGGAATGCCCAATTCCCAATGCACTCTAGGTCCTCGTGGTGGCGTAGTGACTCGCCTCAATCTGGGTGGTGGAGGACGAATCTCAATCACGTGGCTTGTTGAGCGCGTTACCGCAGAGTCCTAGCACGTATGGAGGCTCGTGCTATTCTCTGCGGCATCCACACACAATTCAACACACGCCCCACCAAGAGCGAGAACCACATTATAGCGACCACGAGGAGGTTAAACCAACATGACTCTAAAGACCCTAGCAACCGTGCCAATTGGTTGCTTTGGAAGCCTGACTGTAGTCACTCAGCACGACCATGATTCAAACTTGCGACTCCAGGTGCGGTAGCCTCTTTAATTGCTGAGCTACCCAGGCCACAGTGTTAAAAATCTTTAAAATTCTTCTTTTGTGTTCCAGAAGAAAAAGGGGGAAAAAACACACACACAGCATACTTGTTTGGAACGGAGAGTGAGTAAATAATTACGGAACTTTAATTTTTGGGTGAACTATTCCTTAAACTCATTGTACACATCTTTAACTGTCATTCTCACCTGCTGGGTAATTCATTCATGTTTTTTAATGCTGGTTCCAGGGTCAAAGGGAACAAAGATGTGTGTGATGGAATGACAGCTCTAAATGAAAACTCCATCTCTATCCTTCACCGCCTCATCATCCCTTGGGGGTAAAGAGGTGCTCCTAGGGCCGAGGTCCTACTGCCCCCTTTAAGTGCTTCTTAAGCTTCCTGCCATTGCCTATCTTTGTTCTGCTGTTGTGAGAACAGGGGCTGCACACAGAGTGCAGTGTCTGTGAGCATATGTTCTTCTAATTTTCTTTAATAACTGCCAGATGATGGGGCCAGAGGCCCCTCTGAGTCTGTGCTGAGAGGGCTAGGACAGGACTCGTCTGGAAAGAGGGACATTGGAAGTCTAGAGATCTATTCCTGTAGTGAGGTCCCTCTTTCTCTTCCTGTGACAGGGAAGCAGTTTCGGTCAATTATCTGTTGGTGAACCTGCATCTGTTGAGGTAAAGTAACAAGGAACAAGAATGAAATGCTGATCCTGTTAAAGGAGATGATTACTAAAAAGTTTTACTCACCCTAATGTTGTTCCAACCACATTGTTTTTCCCCTTTTCTTCTGCGAAACACAAACAGAAATGTCTGAGTTGCTTGTTTCCATACAAGGAATAAAGATGATGATTTATCCGGCCAAGCTAAAATAAAATGATTAAAAAGCATCGTATACTGAGTCCTTATTTTTTGTGCTCCAAGTCTTCTGAAGCTATTTCAAAGCGTTGTATGAGGAACTGACCAAATCTCTATTCGCTGATAATCTTTCCCTTTGCCAGAGCTCACAAATGTAATTCGTGCTTGGGTCAATACATTTTTTTTTTTTGCTTTTAAGGCCACTGAATACAAGAAATCAAAAAGTAATTTAGAACAAAATCTGTCCAAAAAGAAGGTGTATCGTTTCTGTGGTTCATAACATCTCACCAGGGCAAACTTCCAGCCAAACTTCTTACTGGCTGCTAAACACCTTCTTACTGCCATTGGTCCATGTCATTAGTAGGTGTGACCTTGAGCTCCACCTACTTTGTGGCAGACATCCAATTCCCATTTAGTCAGTTAAGAGAGTTAACATGACCAAATAGATGTGCAGAGCAAATTTACCTACATCTGTGTGATTGTTTGCGTAAAGAGAAATTTTCCAAGAACGTCAAGCGATTTCGTTTTTTTTTTTAAATTAGACTTCAAAAGGAATACAATCTGCTTAAATAATCCTAAATACCAATTCACTCATTCGCCACCTGCAGCAAAAGCTATTCACACATCTGCCCATACTAAGATATGTCTATTATTCTTTTTTTGTCTGTATTCTACCCATTAACATTGTTTTATACACCCATTTTTGCAGTATCAATGTCTTCATGAATTACAGTAACAGAATGTAACCGGATCATATTATGGTCACGTATAGCCCCAGATAGCACACGTACATCTCCGAGATGTCTGTTTTTCATATCATCTGGAAAGCATCGCATTCGAATTATCATCTGCTAAACATTTTAAAAGGATCAGATTTAAAAACAATCTAATTTAGAAGTGTCTTAAAGACATTTGCTAAATGTCTCATTGACTTCTGAGAGGAAACGTCTTATAGACACATTGCAGATGAGCAAACAACCAAAAAATACATCTTCCAGATGTAAACACAAACATCAAATTGACGTCTGGGGGATGCACGTGTGCTATCAGGTGCATGTTAGTGCATTAGCTCAATGAATTCAGAATGTAAACAAGACAATTTACACATTATCTGCTGTATATATATTATTTTAACTCATCATCAAAAAGTTAAAACTACAAGTGCTATATGAGGACATTGCACTAGCAACCACCCAGAACACCATGGCAATACACCCCAACACAGTTTTGAATGAGCAAGTATCACTCCGTAATGTAAAAGTCGGGATTCAGTCTAGACTTTTTTTATTAAAGCATTCTTTATGTAGTTTATTTACTTACATATTTATTTATTCAGAAATTTTGGTCACAGATACATTTGTAATATAATTAATTTGATATCTGTAAATCTGACATTTTAAACAAAATATGACATACAGTATATGACAAATTATATGACAAATATGACAATGTTACCTTGAGAGACATTTTGATTATTAATCAGTGACAGTGGTTTTATTCCATTTATGCACTGCTGAAGACTTTGGCTGTGTCTCGTTTCGAAGGCTGTGTGCTAGCAAGGATGCACGCGTCCTTCGAAGGCAGTGATATATCGAGCGTCCTCCTTTAAAAAAGTCTAATTTAAACGAGACAGAATTTGTAGGACAAACTGAGAAAAACTTATCATGGTTGATATGACAGCAAGCTTTAACAAGGGCGAGCACTTTGCTTGAGAAGGGAACAAAGTCCCTTTGGAAGGGAATGTTTGAGGTAAATTTGAGGAGAGTTATAATGATGTTACAGGTGTATTTTTAGTCTATAGTACTTTAATTTCATTATATATTACTGTAATTATTCATATTATATACTCTGCACCATCTACTGAGGTACTTCAACTTGGGAATTAACATTACTTGCATTTGAACATCATATTTAGAGCAAATTGGCATAATTTTATTTATTTTAGTTATAGTTATTTTATTTAGACAAATTATGTTAATTTGTGAGTGCCCACGAAGGATGCACCTCATGCATCCTCCAAATTCCTGTGAAAGAAGGTCGCATTAGAAGTTTGCTTTCAGAGCGTCCTACTCCCATTTCTGAAACATGACCTCTGGAAAATGCAGCCTTCAAAACGAGATACAGCTTTTGGGTTAAAATTAATGCTTACAATAAACTGCTGCCGCTTTCATTTACTGCCAAAATGTGTTCCTTTTCTGTGTTATAGTTTCAGTAGGCTTCAGTGGTCATGAATCTATTACTCGTGTGTCCATTATGTTCTACTGTGGACTTTGAATCTGCACTCTAAGTCAATTCACTCTGCATATATGTTTATTTTGTTTTATATACCATTCTCCTTATGGTATAATTTGTAAAGGGGGTAGCTGAAGCTGGGGATGGGGATGGGCTTTTTTAAGAGCTCTGTGGAGAAGTAGATGTACTTCTGAGTGTGTCCATAACTCATCATGCTGAGCTCATGCTTCTCTTCACTCATGCAGCTGTCTGGGCAATTAGGTCCTGTACACCCTCACACACATACAGAGAGTGGAGATGAGATTGTAAATTTGAGCAATCAGTGACAACCCTCCACTATGTAATTTAGTGCTAATGTCTATTTCAGAAGTGAGTCAATCCAACACACTGTGTAAGGCAAGGTCATGTCACCCAGAGATGAGAAACGGCAGATGAGCCCTGTCGATTTCTTCAGCAAAGACAACTAAAAATGAGATGCATTTGATGTTCTATCTTCATATACAAAGTCAATACTAAATTTCATGTAAGAATTGATTTATTCTTTTTTTATTTACCATGCCATTCACAAGCATAAATGCATAGGGTTCTGTATAACCCGTAGGGTGTATATATATATATATATATATATATTGCTTGTGTATTGCAATCATACTGTAGTGTCTGTAATATCTTAAGTATCCATTTCATAGAAAAAAATTACAACAATGCTTTAATATTTTTGTCTTTAGGCCCCCAGTGAGCAAGCCAATGTGACTGTGGCAAAGATCAAAAACCTTCATAAGAATGGTGATTGGACAACTGTATCTCCATATCAACTTGCATTGATTAGTTTACAAATGCTTTTGGACAAACTAAGTTATAATAAAATGTAGTCTGCATTTTGGAAGCTGTATGTTCTCTGTTCAATGTTTTAACCCTCTAGAATCTGTTTGTGTGCATTATGTATTGTTTATTTCTCCTAATTAATTTACTGATGCAATGTAACATATTTCTTTTTTATTTCTAGTTGTTCCCCTTCCCTCCATGAGCAGGACAATATCCTCTTACCTGGCCATTGTTGTAAATAAGAATATATAATTGGCAAATTAGAGTAAAAAATTGTTGAGGGCAAAAAAAGTGAAAGAAATGATAGATTGCCTTTATATTTTCCACATAAATTACCTTGCAGATGCACCTCCTGACATGATCATTTGAAACCATGACCAGGAAGCAATTAGTTAGGGCTGTGAAGTCTGGACTTTGGGTGGGGGACCACATTCAGAAAGTATTCAGATCCCTTTATTTTTTCTCATTTTGTTACGTTGCAGCCTTATGCTGAAATATTTTTTTTTTAAAAGTTCTCACATCAATCTACACTCCATACCCCATAATGACAAATCAAAACCAGATTTTTGATAACTCTGCAAATTTATTACAAATAAAAACTGAAATATCACATAAGATTTCAGAACCTTTGCTATGACACTTGACACTTGATGCTGAGGTGCACCCCATTTCTCTGGATCATATGAAATGATTCTAAACTTTGATTGGAGTTAATCTGTGGCTAATTCAATTGATTCGGCATGACTTGGAAAGGCACACACCTGTCTCTAAAAGGTCTCACAGCTGAAAATGCATATCAGAGCAAAAACCAAGCCCATGAGGTCAAACGAACTGTCTGCAGAGCTCAGAGAAAGGATTGAGTCAAGGCACAGATCTTGGGAAGGTTAAAAAATATTTTGGCTGCATTGAAGGTTCACAAGAGCACAGTGAACTCATAACTCTTAAATGGAAGAAGTTTGGAACAACCAGGACTCTTCCTAGAGCTGGCTGCCTGGCCAAACTGAGCAATTGGGGGAGAAGGGCCTTCGTAAGAGAGGTGACCAAGAACCCAATGGTCACTCTGTTTGAGCTCCAGAGATCATATGTGGGGATGGGAGAAACTGGCAGATGAACAATCAACACTGCAACACTCCACTGATTTGGGCTTTATGACAGAGTGGCCAGACTGAAGCCTCTCCTCAGTACAAGGCACATGAAAGCCTACTTGGAATTTGCAAAAAAAGCACCCAAAGGACTCTCAGACTGTGAGAAACAAAATTCCCTGGTCTGATAAAATGAAGATTGAACTGTTTGGCCTGTATACCAAGCATCATTTCTGGAGGAAACCAGGCAACGCTCATCACCTGCGCAATACCATCCCAACGATGAAGCACGTTGGTGGTGGCATCATACTGTAGGGGTGTTTTTCAGCGGCAGGGACTGGGGGACTGGTCAGGGTTGAAGGAAAGTTGAATGCAGCAAAATACAGTGATATACTTAATGAAAACCTGATCCACAGTGCTCAGGACCTCAGACTGGGCCTAAGGTTCAACTTACAACAGGACAATGAACCTAAGCACACAGCCAAGATAATGCCAGCGTGGCTTAGGGACAACTTTGTGAATGTCCTTGAGTGGCCCAGCCAGAACACAGACTTGAACCCAATCGACCATCTCTGAAACCTGCAGAGAAGAATGGCAGAAAATCCCCAAATCCAGGTGTGCAAAGCTTGTTGCATAATTCCAAAAAAGACTTGAGCCTGTAATCGCTGCCAAAGGTGCTTCAACTAAGCACTGAGTTAAGGGTCTGATATTTTAGTTTATTTCTTTTTAATAAATTTGCAAATTCGATCCTAAAAAAAAAAATCAGTTTTTGCTTTTACATTATGGGGTATGGAGTGTAAAGCATTTTAGCATTAGGCTGCAACATAACAAAATGTGAAAAACATAAGGGTCTGAATACTTTCTGAATGCACTGTAAATATCACCTACATATCCCATATAGAAATCCCTTAAAAGCGGTATGTGTAATTGAAAATATAGTCAAACCTGAAATAAAGTTTGATCCATTATTCTTACAGGTATATATATTATGATTCTTTTTTTTCTTTTTTTACATAGTAACTAGTAAACATATTGTCCTGATTTTATTGTCTTGAAGACAGGAAAGCATTGGAATACAACATTTTTCAAAAAAAGAGTTCATGGTGTAAAAAAAATATAAGATGAATCCTGGGGGGAAAATGACCCATTTGTAATTAGAAATCAGAATAAAAACATGGTATTTTATAGGACTGCATATAGCTGTCAGCACAGTGATAAAACTGAAACATTTACCTTCTCTTCAGCCCTCAAAGGACTTCACTCAGCACTGATGCAGTGGTGGTCAGACTGTTGTGAACCAGGATATTGGAAACAACAGCAAAGGCAGCCAAAATGAGGCCATTAAATGCCCCATCAAATAAGTTTTACTGTGACTTATTGGGTAAACACTGTATGATGAAAGGCAATAATGATGACAAAGCTCTCTATTGTAAGGTACAGTATTTGAAGAGCCATGTTTTTTGTTCTCTTTCCAAAAATATAAATATAAAATGTTTTGATATTGTGATTTTAGAAACATCTAATTAGAAGCTGCTTTTAGTATATACTATTCTGGATATTTGCAGAATGGAAATCCAGTGGCTAAGTTTGATATAAGTTAACATATAAGTTTGTTAACTTATAGATATAATATAAGATATAAGTTTGATATGAGTTTAGGGCGAGACAAGCTGTTTGGTTCATTAAAGGAGTGTTTGAGTGTTTACTTGAATGTTGTATAGCCTCCATAGTGTTAATTTTACCAGGAAACCGTTGCGATATGTTCAACGAACCACGTAAAAATAATTTAGCAAAAATGTAGATATAGTAATGTGATTCTATGAGACCAGGTTGACTACAGAGCAAGCTGTAATAGACCTGTATGTCACGAGGAGGGGGCAGAGGTAAGAACCCAAATGCAGAGGTCAAGAAACAAAGTAATTTATTAATATAAAAAATAAAAGCCAAGGCCAACATAAAAACTACCACAAGGGGGAAAACAACAGAAACTACCCCATAGGGGAAAACAGGAGTCCAGGATGGGGCAGAGGGAAAATGGGGAATCAGGACCAAACGGACCAGGCTACGGGAACAGGGATTCAGGATCAACTGGAACACAGAAACACATACAGGATCGACTGGAGAACAAGAAACACGGCTGGACCAATTGACACTAGATATCAAACTCAAGGAGCCTAATATAGGGAGAGAAATCATGTGGGTTAACAGCCAGGGCAGGTGTGACTAATGAAACAATAATGAGCAAACAAGGAGGCGGGGTATGACGTCAGACAGAGAAACACACAGCGATACAGAAACATAATAAACATAAAATAACAAAGCCAAATTTTCTAACAAGACAGCAAACACCTGAATGACATGAGCACACATCGACAAGACAATGAAGCGATATACTCTCATGGCAATCAACAAACAAGACGAGAGAATGCAATGCCACGCATTCTCACACAAAACAAGCCCTGAATGTGCATCGCGAGGCAAATAGCATGCGATGCACGCAATAGCCTACAAAACGAGACAGGACACTTGTGAGAGTTTGGCCTCAAACGCACCTGATACCGAAGAGATGGAACCTCAGCACAACATGATGACTGTTCCTGACCCAGGCATACACGAGAGACAGAATAAAACAGAGAGCTTAAACTCACACAAAGACAGACATGGGTGGATAATGCCATGACCCCATCAGACTAAAACCCAGATTGACAAAGTGACGGGAACTATGACAGTACCCCTCACCTGGCATCCCAAAACGGGAACATCAAACAAAGATCAGACATACCGAAAGAGAAATAACACAGACCAGAAAACACAGAGAGGGAGGAGGAAAACTAGGGAGGGAACTTAGAGAAAGTGGTGGGGTCCAGGGCTGAGGTAGGCTCTGGGGGCCAGGGAGGCAACCTTAGGCCAAAGGTGGGTTCAGGCAGCCTGCAAGGTGGCCTCAAGGCAGAGAGAACAGAGCATTGGGCAGCGGCCGCTGAAAAGGTACCAGAGCTCAGGGCAGCGGCGGCTGCTAGATAGAGACCAGTGTTCAGGGCAGTGCAGTGGACAGGAGATAAGGGCTCAGACGGTGAAGGGGAAGCAGTCTCAGTGGCCGGCAGCACTGGCAACCACTGGGGAACAGCCTTTTTGACTGGGAGCGCTGACTCTGGGACAGACGAGGCATCAGACACTGGCTATGGGACAGACGAAGCTTCTGGAACCAGCTTGTTGACTGTGGCAGGCGAGGGGTAGGTACCCTTCTCTTCTTTCCCCGGGCATTGAGGGGCACAGCGAGTGACTATGTACCCTTGAGCAGGAGCAGCCTTTGTGGCTATGGGTGCTGGCTGCGGCAACAGGGGAACAGCCTTCGTGGCTCTGGGTGCTGGCTAAGGCAGCAGGGGAACAGCCTTTGTGGCTCCGAGTGATGGTTGCAGCACAGGGGAACAGTCTCCGTGGAACAATGGAATGGCAAGTGTGGGAGAGCTGCCTGTACTGCGGGGTAAACCACTCCTTCCGATGATGGACGTAGCCCACAAAATCCCAGCGAGAGACAGGCCACGAGAGACAGTCACAAAGACAGACATAAGTTATCGACGCGAGTGCATGCAGCCAAATTACACAAGTGCAATGCACCCATGTCAGTAACAGACAGACAAGGAGTATGGATGTCCAGGTACATGAAACACAACAGGCAGAAGAGCATGCAGCAGGGAATAAAACAGAGACTGCGCACTCACACAAAGACAAACATGGGCGAATAATGCTTTGGTCCCGTCAGACCAAAGCCCAGACTGACAAAGTGATGGGAACCATGACACTGTACTAATGTAGATCGTCAATTCTTATTTATTTGTGGTGGTGGCATAGTGGGCTAAAGCACATAACTGTTAATCAGAAGGTCACTGGTTCGATGCCCACAGCCACCACCATTGTGTCCTTGAGCAAGACACTTAACTCCAAGTTGCTCCGGGGGGATTGTCCCTGTAATAAGTGCACAGTAAGTTGCTTTGGATAAAAGCGTCTGCCAAATGCATAAATGTAAATGTATTTACTTTATAAACTGCTTACTTTCTGGATGCAAATCATGCAAGCGTATTTTGCAATGTGAATGAGATGCCCTGATTATCTACTGTCTGAGGCTGTAAGACCCAGATGGTACAGCCTCCATACAAAACATGTCTGCACCCTGGCTTTGAAGTCTTACCCTACAAGTTCAATACACCAATGATTTCGCAAGAAGACAGGATAAATTGGACTCCACAAATGAGAGAATCAATAAAGCAAGAACCCAGGCATGGGCAGTCATTAAAGACTACATTAGACGTAATGTTTTCACCATGTGCTTTGTATTTTAGCCCTTGGATGAATCGAAAATAATTATAATTTCAATCTTTAATCCATATGAAATGTATCTTATTGCACTGAAGTTTTACTGACAGATTTAAAGCCAGTTGGACCATTATAAAACTAACTACTCTTGACAAGATGCTTAGAATTATTTGTACTTTTTATACTATGTCTAAGTAAATGGAGCTTCCATTAGGCCACATGGTCAGGCACATATTCTCTCTCATCCTCTGTTTGATATTGTGGAATATTCAAGCAGTTTTGGAGGAGATTAATCTTCACATGAATGGATTACCACATACCCCCCCTCATTCTCTGGAACAAAAAAACAGTCCGTTTAAATTACAATAACAACTAACAATTGCCCTGGTAATGTTCCAGACTGGTAACAGAATGATAATACATCTGTTACTTTTTCAAATTCACAAAGTTAGAATGTGGAAATGGATTCAAAACTTCAAAGGAGGCAATTAGTCGATGCACAATTGAGCAATGACAGTAGACAGTAAAACCAACTGCAGAAGATCTACTGGGAAACATTATTTAAAAGATGTATATGCTTTCATCTGGGAGATGACTGACTCTGTGTCGTGCTCAGCGTGTTTGCTTAAATTCATCCTTTCAGTGGATGAAGAATGATACTTTCATTTTTTTTTTTTTTTTTGATGTCTGAATATCAAGGTTCTTTTGATAGTCTGATATGTATTCTGTATTTGTACTGGCATTTTTATCAACAGGATATCCCTTGCATCAACAAAAGTGCCACGGAAACTCTATTGTTTGTACATTGCTTGTTCAAAACTGGATACTATATTGTTTTATCCTGCGTCATGTCAGTATCTTATATACTTTCTTGACCTCTTGTCCTTGAATGCTGGCTCTCAGTAGACCTGCCCTCTGTAATCACATTCAATTATATAACTTTGTTACTCTTCATATAGTTTTCCTATAAGGCTAATTAATATTCTGTTTATAGCACTAAAATTGACCACGTCATGATAGAGATAACTTTTTCCCAAAGTTCCCCTATTCAGTTTTGAATTGCATGGTGTGGATTAGGAAATACCCCTTGTTTCACCCAGGTCCACCCTCTATGCTAGACAGCATTGCAATTCATGCCATATGTATTCAGAATTCTATATTAAATTTAAGTTATAACAAACTTTAATATTTGAAATGACTTCCCCCAAAATAGATGGTCAGTACTATAAGAAATAAATAGGGATGGAATATGGTTATCTCATGATTTGGTTTTATATACGATATGAGGTTCACAATTCAATATGATGACACTTCAATGACAAAGTATGGAAGAAAATTGTGTTTATCTTTTAAAAAATGTTTGCGCAAAATGCCTATTATAATTTCTCATCAAAACAAAGTTCTTTAATACACAATATAAATGCTCAAAGTTTAAATAATAAGAGTTTCTCATATACCTTTCACTATAAGACCACAAACAAATGAGCCTTAAAAATAGTGAGCTGTATTCAGGCTGATCTGGTGACAAGCAACAGAACTGAACAGAGCCAGTCCTGAAAAAGTATGTGAAAGTGTATATATATATATATATATATATATATATATATATATATCGTCTCGGTTACGTATGTAACCTCCGTTCCCTGATGGAGGGAACGAGACGTCGTGTCGAAGAAGCGACACTAGGGGTCTCTCTTGAGCGCCGAAAGATACCTCTGATCTATGAAAAAAGGCCAATGAGAGTTGGCGAACAGTATTTGCATACTCCGCCTCCGGATACGGATATAAAGGCGAGAGAAATACGCTCGTTCATTCAGGATTTTTCTGAGGAGCCGGGAGTGTTCCGGGCATCTCAGCGGCTCGGCTCAGCGACGTGGCCGGGAAGACACGACGTCTCGTTCCCTCCATCAGGGAACGGAGGTTACATACGTAACCGAGACGTTCCCCGTCTGTCGCTCACTTCGACGTCGTGTCGAAGAAGCGACACTAGGGGTCCACTTCAAAACTCGCCATGCGCTGAGCCGTGTACGTGTACTGCTGACACAGAAGCGGGCAGGTATTTTGCACGTGCGCAAGCGACCAACTGTGTTCAGGCTGCACGTACTCTTCCCCAATGCCCCGAAAAAGCGTCAGCATCCTTTTGGTTACCCTAGGGGGGAACAAGGTGACGCTCCCAACTAGGGAACGGGCCAAGCCTGGCTGGGCCTCTTTTCTCTCTATGTTTTCTCGGCATAGAGCAAGAGCAGCCGGGGCCCTTACCGCATCGAGGGAAGGGGGTCTTATTCCGAATTCCTATTCTTAGGGGGAAAAGACCCTGCGGAGGCCACACCCGCCCAACAGGGGAGGTAAAGGTGGCAAAAATACATCACATGGCCACTTGGGGCATGTGGGAGGAAATGGCGCGGTGGTAGATCCAACCTCAAGGAGGGGGGAGTTGCTACAACACGGCGACCGGAGGGCAGCAAAGGGCTGCCTAAGGGAGACGCGGGTCAGCTCGTAAGGTGACCGTACCGCGGAAATACACACAGGAGGAGTCCCATAGGAGGCCTGATCTGTGGAGCACTTATTCCAGTAGGGGTAGCCGGAGGTACCCGTAGTGGACTGGACCAGCACGTTCCTCCGATGAACTGCTGCGGGTCCGAAGTGCTAGGGAGGAATCAACCAGGGACCTGGGTCCTCTGGGACAAAAGCGCACTGTTTTGCCTCGGCAGAGGGAAACGGCGCTGGTACAAGCGGATCACCCGGTCAGATCGTCGACGTGTACCGAGTTCTACGGGCTCGGACCTGAGAGAACACGGGACGAGACTGACTCAACCCTGAGATCATAAGGGTGTTAGGTGCTGCCCAGCCCGCAGCTCTGCGAATGTCTGCTAGGGAGGTGCCCCTCGCCAGTGCCCATGAGGATGTCACGCTCCTAGTGGAGTGGGTTCGAACCCGTAAGTGGGGGGCATGGCCTGGGTGTGATAGGCCAACTGAATGGTATCCATCACCCAGTGAGACACCTCTGTTTGGAGACAGCGTTCCCTTTCTGCTGGTCCTCCAAAGCAGACAAAGAGCTGCTGAGAGCGCCTGAAGCTCTGGGGGCGGTCCAGGTAGGCACACAAGGCACGTACCGGACACGACAGTGAGAGGGGCTGGGTCTGCCTCCTCCCGGGGCAGCGCTTGTAGGTTCACTACCTGATCTCCAGAGGGCATGGTAGGAACCATGGGCACATAGCCCAGTCGAGGTCTTAGGATCACATGAGTATCTGCCGGACCGAGCTCCAGGCAAGTGTCGTTAGTAGGGGACGCTTGCAGGTCCCCGACCCTCTTGATGGAAGTGAGCGCAATCAGCAGGGCCGTCTTTTCAGGAGAGGGCCCTGAGCCAACTGATTCTAGCGACTCGGGGGGGATCTCTGAAGACCGGCAAGGACCACCGAGAGATCCCCAGGAGGGGAACAGGTTTGGCCAGGAGGGGTTTTTAACCTCCGGGCACTTCTTGGGAACCTGACGATTAAGTCGTGCTTACCCAGAGAGTTGCTGTCTACTGGGTTGTGGTAAGCTGCAATAGTGGCAACATACACCTACGAGGTGGATGGGGACAGCCTTCCCCCCAACCTCTCCTGTAGGGACAGGAGCACAGACCTAACTGCGCACCTCTGTGGGTCTTCTGCCCGGGAAGAACACCAATTCACGAACAGACGCCATTTCAGGGCGTAGAGTTGCCTGGTAGAAGGGGCTCTGGCTTGGTTGAACGTGGCTACGACCGTGGGTGGTAGACCAGCTAGATCTTCCGCATCAGGGACCAGATGTGGAGGTTCCAGAGGTCTGGGTGCGGATGCCAGAGCGTGCCCCGTCCCTGAGAAAGAAGGTCCTTCCTCAGGGGAATTCGCCAGGGAGGGGCTGTCGCAAGGAGTATGAGGTCCGAGAACCAGGCCCGGGTGGGCCAGTAAGGAGCCACGAGAGTGACTTGCTCCTCGTCCTCCCTGACCTTGCACAGCACCTGTGCAAGAAGGCTCACTGGGGGGAATGCGTACTTGCGCAGCCCCACCGGCCAGCTGTGTGCCAGTGCATCTGCCCCGAGGGGAGCCTCTTAACGGGCGTACCAGAGCGGGCAGTGGGAGGTCTCTCGGGAGGCAGAGGGGTCTACCTGGGCCTTGCCGAACCGTTCCCAAATCAGCTGCACCGAGTGGGGGTGAAGCCTCCACTCTCCGCCAGACAAGCATTGTCATGACAGCGCGTCCGCTATCACATTGGGGTTGCCGGGGATGTGAGTGGCACGCAGCGACTTGAGTCGGTGCTGGCTCCAAAGGAGGAGACGACGGGCGAGTTGTGACATGTGACGGGAGCATACGCCGCCTTGGCGATTTATGTACGCGACCGCAGTGGTGCTGTCCGACCTGACTAGGATATGTTCGTCCCGAATTAACGGGAGAAACTTCCGCAGGGCAAAAAGGACGGTCAACAACTCGAGGCAGTTGATGTGCCAACGCAGCTGGGCCCCTTTCCAACGGCCTGAGGCTGCGTGCCCGTTGCATACGGCGCCGTGGCGCCATGCTCGTCTCGGGACTCGGGTCTGGAGCCAGTGTTGGAGCGGTCTCATATGCATCAACCCCAGCGGCGCGACCGCCGCGGAGGACGCCATATGCCCCAGGAGCATCTGGAAAAGTTTTAAGGGGACCGCTGTGCCTGGCCTGAAGGCGGCGAGGCAGTTCAACACTGACTGGGCACGCTCGTTGGTGAGACATGCCGACATTGAGACCGAGTCTAACTCCATCCTGAGAAAAGAGATGCTCTGAACTGGAGTGAGCTGGCTCTTTTCCCAGTTGACCTGAAGCCCCAGACGGCTGAGGTGCCTGAGCACCTGATCTCTGTGGATTTTGCATAGTAACTCTCGTGAGAGGACAGAGACAGGCCAAAGGGGAGGACTTGTACTGATACACCTGGCCCCCGAACGCAAACCGCAGGTAGGGGCGGTGTCGGGGCAGGGTGGAGACATGAAGTACGTGTCCTTCAGGTCTACCGCTGCGAACCAATCTAGATGCCGGACGCAGGTTAAGCGTGAGCATTTTGAACGGGAGTTTGTGCAACGCTCGGTTGAGAACTCGCAGGTCCAAGATTGGTCATAAGCCGCCGCTTTTCTTGGGTACGATGAAGTAAGGGCTGTAGAAACCCATCTTCATCTCGGTTGGAGGGACAGGCTCTATCGCGTCTTTGGCCAGAAGAGTCGCGATTTCCGCGCGCAGGGAGTGGGCGTGTTCGCCGTGTACTGCGGAAAAGCGGACGCCCATGAAGGGGGACGGGGGCCTGGCAAACTGAATTGCGTAACCGAGTCGGATGGTCCGGGCCAGCCAGCGAGACGGGTTGGGAAGTGAAAGCCACGCGTCCAACCTCTGCGCTAGGGGCACCAAAGGGACGATTAATTTGACGTACCCGGCGGGGCTTCGCAGCGGGGCGGAGCAGGTAGGGCAGCGTTGGGCGGCGACGGGGCGACCCGCAGCTGAGGTGCTGAGAAAAGACTCAAGCACTTACCTTGCTCCGCACACCCGGCAGGGGGCGGGTCAGCGACTGAGGAGGAGGTCCTGGGTAGGCGTCCTCTAGACTCGTCGGAACCGGCCGGCCGGGGGACAGTCGTGGGGCTGAAGACGGGTGGTCCGTGTCCAGGAAGCCAGGACTGTTGATATCTGAGGGCAAAGTGCCGTGAGAACGGTATTTGCGGGCCAGGTGACCCAGAGACAAAAGGAAATAGCTCATTACAGAGAATATGAGAATGTGAAAATTAATTCAACAAGAAAAGATTCTCCTCCCGGCCCTCCACCGGGGACGGAGCGGTCTTACCAGCCTCCGGAGCTAACATCTTGGTCCCTGGGTTGAACGTCTACGGACAGCCTGGGAGCCTTCCGGGTCCTCGAGGGGGTCCGTGAGACGGGGGCGTCCGTTCCCTGCAGCGTGCTCGACGCTGGGGCTGAGAGCTGGGCCCGGGTTGAGGCGGAGCAGGGTGTTTCATAGCCGCAGGAGGACGCCCTCGGCGAGCAGACGGGGCATGGCCCATGGCGGCAAGCTTGCGGCGGGGCAGGATGTGCAGTGGCCTCCGTCTGCCTCACCGCTGAGGACTGCTGGGCAGAGTCGTCAACGGTGGCGCCGAATGGACGGAGCTGGGAGACGGGGGTGTGAGAGAAGGTGTGCCTTGTCTGCCTCCCGCATTTCGACCAGGTCCAGTCCACAGGTGTGTTTCTGGACCACAAGGGGTGGCCATCGCCTGTTCGAGTGCCAGCGCTTCTGACCTCCGTGGCCCGGGGGCGCGGTTGGTCATCCAGCGCAGTTCCTGCAGCACATCAAGAACAGGACTACCCAAGGTGCAGGTTTTGAAGTGCCTTGGCCTGGCATTGGTTGCAGGAAGGGCCGTGGCGTGCAGAGTGGAAGCGGTCTGGGACCGTTCCACCACGAGGGTAGTGAGAGCGGAGGAGCGAAAAAGCCTTGGCTTAGCTCAACTCGTCGTGCACGTCCGGGAAGAAGGGAACGGGGGGGGGGCGTGGCTGTGAGCGGCGCACCTGCCCGCGGAACCGATCAAGTAGCCCGGGAAAGCATAGCGGATCTCCGTGCGTCAGGCTCAGGCTGGGCGGCAGACCCGAAGGTGGCGGCCCAGGCGAACGATCAGCATCCGATGCCGCTGTAACGCTCTCCGATGCAGCGGTGATGTCATCCAATTCTGAGGCAAGCAAGCGTGCCGGGGAGGCGGGCGGTTCGAGGGGGTTTACCCGGCGAACAGAGCCCGTCATATTCCCCAAATCGCCTTCATCGCCCGCAGCGCCTGCGCCGATCCCGTAGGAAGAAGGCGGAGCGCGGGGGGCGGTTGAAGTGGCTTTCTCTCATTACAAAAGAAAGCTGTGCGACCGCAATGCTATAACGGCCATGTTCTCACACTGAGAAGATGAACCATTGGAGAGAATACTCATCCCGAGCTCAGACGGAAGCAAGCAAGCAAGCGTGCCGGGGAGGCGGGCGGTTCGAGGGGATTTACCCGGCGAACAGAGCCCGTCATTGTCCCCAAATCGTGTTCATCGCCCGCGGCGCCTGCGTCAATCCCGTAGGAAGGAGGCGAGGCGCGGGGGGCGGCTGAAACGGCTTTCTCTCATTACAAAAGAAAGCCACACGACCGCAATGCTAGCAAACAAGCGTGCCGGGGAGGCGGGAAGTTCGAGGGGATTTACCCGGCGAATAGAGCCCGTCATTGTCCCCAAATCGTGTTCATCGCCCGCGGCGCCTGCGTCAATCCCGTAGGAAGGAGGCGAGGCGCGGGGGGCGGCTGAAACGGCTTTCTCTCACTACAAAAGAAAGCCACACGACCGCAATGTTGCCATGGCTATGTTCTCGCACTGAGAACATAAACCATTCATAAAACACTGCTTGCATGTGATCGCAGCCCAGGCATGCAAGATAGTGTTTTATGACCGAGAGAGGTGGGGAGAAAACACCGCATCCAGAAACTACACAGGGGCGGAAATTACATCTTTATAAAGACGCGTCCTGAAAAGGACGTTCAACGCCGCTGTGTAATGCTCTTTCAGAGAAATAAACTCTTTTATGGAGAGAATCACTCTTTCAACTCTTTTAACTCTGCGCTGTCGAAGCGCCCAGGGGCAAACTGCACGCCGGCAGTGAAGAGAAAAGCCGCTGTAGTGCGCCGTAAATCCAACAGCAAAGCAGAGCGTCAGAGGATCAGAAGCAGGATCAGTTGTGTTACTCGCAGCTGACTGCATACACACGACCATCGGCTCCGAAGAAAATTACTGAATGAACGAGCGTATTTCTCTCGCCTTTATATCCGTATCCGGAGGCGGAGTATGCAAATACTGTTCGCCAACTCTCATTGGCCTTTTTTCATAGATCAGAGGTATCTTTCGGCGCTCAAGAGAGACCCCTAGTGTCGCTTCTTCGACACGACGTCGAAGTGAGCGACAGACGGGGAAATATATATATATATATATATTATAATAATTTCTTTGTGTTGATTATTATAATCACATTTTAAAAATATAAAAAAAATCTACTTTCTATCAATTAATATTATTTCTTGAAATTGCATATATAATAATAATATGAGCTGTCCATGTTTGAAATAATGTGTACAATTTACAAGTAGAAACATTAAATTTACATTCTTTTGTATAACAAGTGCTATAATTATATTGTCACTTTAAGAGTTTAACATGCATTTTACAGTCTCGCACAGGTGTTGTGGTTCATTTATATTTCTTTTTACTTTTAAACTGATTGTAAAGAACAGAGAGGATTTTAAAAGACACATTATTCAATTAAATTGGAGTGCAGGATTTCATCTTTGAATGAAATTATTATGACAAATTATTACACATACGAAATGGTCAGTTTTTTAAAAAGATATAAATGAATAGAATCAACAATTAACCCCTTTTAACCCACATAATTTCTCTCTAACCCTCAACAAAAATCCCTGTGGTCAAGAGTTACAAGAGTTTGTATATTTATCACCAACTTTCACCCACCCCATCACCCAATATACAGTACATAGTCTAGGGCAGAATGCCATTTGAGTATCTAAGGCCTCACAGATACAATTCTGGACTCCTACCCTGATTTCTTGACTATAGCACACAACCACAGAGCATGGGCTATGTTTCTGTCCTCCAACTAACATCGCCAGCAGGTAAGTGTGTCTTTTAAACCAAGCTTAAACAATCTAGGAGTTCAGTAGAAATAATGCAAGATCTTAAACTGAATAAGACGTACCCATGCATTCAGTGTCTGCAACCATAGGGGGCTGTGTACTACCACCAAAAATCGATATTGATATATCATCTCATCCCTAGAAATAAGACCTTTAACTACTTTTACATTATAATTTGAGCAATTTAAAAAAAATTTATGTATATGTACCAGTATATAATACATTTTGCAGTGGCTTGCTGTGCATAAACCGGGTACCCCTTCAATCCTTCACAATCCTATTTTGAAACGGCAATAAATTGCAATTGCACACAGCGCAGGAAATGTGTCAGTTACTAAGATCGTTTGAAGAAAATATTGTCATTCAGATTTTTCCCTGTAAATAATCCACAGATTTAATACTGCTTGCTCTGCCTGTAGCTGGACATGTCCCACTGTTCATTGTAGCCTCAGGTAGAGACAGAAACATGGCTGCAGGAAGGGAAAATTTCCTGACTTTTCCGGCTACATGGACAATTTACAGTCTAGTTTCCGACCGCATCATAGCACAGAGATGGCACTCATAAAGATTCTAAATACTGATTCAGGCAAAATATCAGCACTGGTATTATTAGATCTCAGTGCTGCTTTTGACCACAACATTCACCTAGACAGATTGAAAAACTGGGTAGGGCTCTCTGGGATGGATCACAGCTGGTTCAGGTCATATCTAGAAGGTAGGGGTTACTAAATGAACATAGGCAATGGGGATGTCATGATGTGAATTTTGATGGTACGATTATTGTCTGATAAAAAAAATCACGATTATCTACAAATGTATCTATTATGCAATAATAAAACCCTCCACAAACATATCACAACTTAAGTTTTATTGCAACATTTAGTAGGTGCAATTTTCTCTATCTGCCCTGACACCAAAACGTACTGTATCTTTTCAACAAAAAGTATGTATACCCTTTCAATAAATTACAATAAAAAATAAAATATAAATTAAAAATAAAAATAAATAGCCAAAAACCAAAAACAACTATAACTTAAACCATATGCTTAAAATAAAAAGGTGTTAGACTAGGAATCTCTGGATGGTGATCCTTCAGATGCTGGAACATATTAGATGTGTTCGCCGCTTTTGCTGACACTTTTCGTCTGCACGTTTTGCATAATGGATACCCTTCTTCAACAACTACGGTGTAATTTTTTTAGATAGCAAAAATGCTCACAAATAGCTGATTTAATTTGCTTCTTCGGTGGATACAAATCCGGGATATCGCATTGTTGTTCAACCATGTTTTCATTTTGAGAGTTTCACATGCGCTGAAAGTTCACATTCTGCACGTGCCCTGCCTTACCTAGACAATCACCTCATGAACTCCGTTACCATAGTAACAGCCTCACAGACCAGCCAGGCACACGCGCACGCAAGTAGTTAGACCCACACTGAAAGTAATTAAAAAAAAAAAAAAAAAAAAAAATATATATATATATATATATATATATATATATATACACAACATAGTTGTTTTCCCCCCCAATTTTTAACCGTAGCTTCCAAATTCTTACGTTTAACAACCGTGACTATTTTAATCGTGGTTAATTGTGAAATCGGGTATTTGCAACATCCCTAATAGGCAACTATGAAACTGGACATCCATGACGCGCAGAGTCCCACAAGGCTTAATTCTTCACTGCTCCTATTCAACCTGCTCCCACCAGACTAAATTATGAAAAAGAACCAAATTGCATACCATAGCAAATTTCATACACAATGGCAATTCAATGTGCTTTACATATACATTTGAAATGAAATACAAGATACATAAAAAAAAAACTATTATCTTGAAATAAAAATAAAAAGTAATACACACACATTGAGAAATTTTATCTAAAAATAAAAAGAATAAAATGACTTCAGTGAATTGAAAAAGTGAAAATAAAATGATCCAAATCCATATTGAATTTATTGTTGTTTAAAGGTTCAATATGTAACAATTTTCATGTAATATTTTGCCTTTTTTGCCAATGTGTGTATGGCTTGTAACGCAATTTAAAAAATGAGCCCTTCCCAGAATTCCTAGGTTGCCTATTAAAACCTGATGACTGATTTAAATGTGAAGGGAGCGGGTCGCTTTTGCTGGGAAAATCTAAAGGATGTGACGTTTATGCGTACTCCCGGGAGCCTTGACTCGGTGCTTCCGCTATTCAACAGTGACTGCAACACTAGGTAACGTTATCTTAGAGATGGAATCCAACAAAGTCCAGCTTCCAGCACAACACCGACTCCTACACAAACTCCAAGTAATTGTAAGCTACCTTGCTTCATAACTTTCAAATTATTTCAACGATCTTCTCTTTATACTAAAAGTCAGGTATACAGGATACATTTAAGCAAATATGCTGGTTTCGTGATCGTAGTACAACATATGACATATGAAACACACAATAGTGCAACATAGTGCAGTGCAACAGTAAACTGTCTGGTATAGTTCAGTAGTATGCAGCTGTATATTGATCAGTATATCAGTATAATATGTTAGCTGATAAGTAGTTTTAGTTTAGTCTTAAAGTTTGTAGTAAAACAATCATAACAGTGTTATTTTAATTATGCTACCTCATCTGTCAGCATGATGACTATGAATCACGTTCAGTCTCTTTGTATGTTACGCCATTGTTTTGGTTGATGCTCGCTCGCTCGCGTCCCTATGGAGTGTGTACACGAGCACGAGCACGAGCAGCAGGTAGCTGGCTACAGTTCACTTAATGGCCACAGGTGTCATTAATAACAAGGGTTTATGAATCTAACATACTGCACCTTTAATTTTAGTCTCAAAAGCAGATCTCAGTGTACCCATGATCACCCAATACCTACAAGTCTTAACAGGATAAAAACATCTAATTCTGGCTATATTGTCTAGATGATAGTAGGCTGATTTAGTTATTGCTTTGATGTGACTACTGAAACTTAGGTCTGACTCCAAAATGACACCAAGATTTCTTACATAATTTTTTGTCTTTAGACACTTGGAGTCAAGGTATGTATTCACCTTTGGTATGTATTACACCCTGGTGGGATCATCCGGTGCTCCCCTCCAAGGTCTGTAGTATGACATCGTCACTGACTGCCAAAGCCTACAGCGCCACCGGACAGGCCACCTCTGCCCTGCATGCCATGGCCCTCCTGCAAGTTCACCAAGCCAAGGCACTTAAAGATCTGCACTTTGGTAGTCCTGACCCCGATGTGTTGCAGGAACTGTGCTCTGCAACCGACCTCGCCCTCCGGGCCAGGAAGGTCACAGCGAAGACACTCGGGCTGGTGATAGCCACCCTCCAGAAACGTTGCCTGTGGCTGAACCTGGTCGAGATGCGTCACAGTCTCCCAACTTGGCCTATTCGGTGACACCGTCAGTTTTCGGCGGTGAAGAAACAGACGAGGCCATTTCCCACATCATGCCCCACCACCGTTCCAGCGTGGGCCGTGCCCCATTTGCTCGCCGAGGGCATCCCCCTGTGGCTTTCAAACACCAGGCAGCTCTGCCTCAACATGGGCCCAGCTCTCAGCCCCAGTGTTGAGCGCCCCGCAAGAAGCGCAGGCCCCCCTGTCTTTCGGACATATTCGAGGACACGGAAGGCTCCCAAGCACTCCTTTGATGGACAACCCAGGGAACGAGACGTTTGCTCTGGAGCTGGTAAGCAGACCAATCCATCTCCCGGTGGAGGGCCGGGAGGAGAATCCTTATTTACAAACCTTATTTCCTTCGGGCTGCGATACCCACATTCTCAATAAAAAAGCAATTTCCTCATTCCCTGGGTCATCTGGCCCGCAAATACCATTCTCACGGAATCCAGGTGCCACAAGCCGGCAGTCCCGGCACCCCAGACGTGGACCCCTTGCCTTCAGACCCACGACTGCTGTCCCCCAGCCGGTTCTGATGAGTCTAGAGGACGCCTATATGGGAACTCCTCCTCAGTTGCTAGCCCGCCCCCTGCCAGATGTGCAGAGTAAGGTAAGTGCTTTGAGCCTTCTATCAGCACTAAGCCTCAGGACACGGTTTTTACTCCCGATGCCACATTACCTGCTCTGCCCCACTGTGAAACCCTGCCAGGTACGTCAAAAATGATTGTCCCACTAGTGCCCCTTGCACGGAGCTTGGACGCATGGCATTCACTTCACAACCCGTCGTGCTGGCTGACCAGGACCATCCAACTCGGCTACGTGATCCACCCTGCCCCCTTTTGGTGGCACCTGCTTTACCTCGGTGCACGGCCCTACATGCAGAGTTTGTGACCATTTTACTCAAAGACAAGATAGAGCCTGTCCCTCCAGCCAAGATGAAGAAGTGTTTCTACAGCCCTTACTTCATTGTACACAAGAAAGCCAAAATGAAGAAGGGTTTCTACAGCCCTTACTTCACTGTACCCAAGAAAGGTGGCGGCTTACGACCGATCCTGGACTTGCGAGTTTTCAACCGGGCCTTGCACAAACTCCTGTTCAAGATGTTCACGCAAAGACACATCCTTACATGCGTCCAGCAACATGATTGTTTCACAGCGGTAGACCTGAAGGACGCGTTACTACCTTCTCTATCTTGACTCAACACTGACCCTTCCTACGGTTCACGTTAGATGGCCAGGCATATCAGTAGAAGGTCCTCCCCTTCTGCCTGTCCCTGTCCCCTAGTGCAGAGGTAGCCCTTGCCCCGCTAAGGGATGTGGGCATCCGCATACTCAATTACCTCTTCTTAGTAAAGAGACCCAGCCACGTAATAGTATTTGGTGTCCTCCGCGGTGATTTCCTTGAGGGCGAATTGAGCCTCAGCCTTTGCAAACCATGCTGTCACGTTTTGTTCCAAAAAATACAGTGAGTTTGAGTGTAACTGCATTTGCTGTCATATTCATGAAACTCTGGAAACGTCAAAGAGTAGAATGGGGTCACCAGTGTAACCTAAATAACAACCAAAAGTTGTTATACACTGATAATCTTCACCTCGACTAAAGCTTATATCTAACTTTGTCCGTGTCCATTTTAAAAAATGATGCATTGACTTTACAATATTTTTTAGGGCCGCTTTTTGGCCTATGTTTGTCGTTTTTGGATTTTTACAATCATGGTCACTGCCATTTTATGGCAAGAGCTGTGTTAAGATTCATAAAAAGGTTCTCCTATTGTGTTCTATGTGGGCAGGTTTGGAATGGCATGAGGGTGACTAAGCGAAAACAGAATTTACATTTCTGGTTGAACTTTAAAATCTATGTATATTTTTACATATACAAGTTATCTTAATTATAACTAGTCATTTTTAACAATATACTTTAAAATAATAAGATATAATATTAAAAAAGTAACATATATCATATAATTGAATTAAAGTTTGAAGTTGAAGCAAAAGTAATAATGATGTTAATTAATAAATGTAATGGTTTTAAGCATCAACACTGAACTATGCACAACAGCATAACTTTTAAAACTTTCTTATTCACATGAGTATCAATTGTTCCTTTTCGATTATGGTCTCTCAACATTGCGTCGCTGACGCTATGGGAAATTCCTTTCTAACCAACCTAGTTGAAGCCCTTTGTACAATAACACCAATGAAAAAACTGCCAATGGTGTTGAGCCCCGCCCATTTAAGCATGCAGTTTGCCTAAATAAGCAGGTGCGAAAACACCATTTCGTCAGAATTATTCTCCTTTAAGACAGCAAGTTCATCTCTCGACAAGCCCTCTCTTTTGTATAGTGTCCTTTATTATTGCTATGATATAATGTGTACAGTATAAATTAATTTGTATATCTAAAAGAGTCGTTTGTGCATAGCGTGTTTTTGTAAAGATGCCATTCCACAAGTGTTGTCTATGTGAAAGACACATGCTGCCATCAGACGGCATGAGATGTGCATCTGCTGCCTGGGCCGCACCCACACTGAAGTGCGAGGTTGATCTGGAAGACTTCGAGTAGGATCTTGCATTGGTGCAAACCATCACAGCATCCTTAGGATCCCTCTGTCAGAGCACATGGTCTCATGTCTTACTCTGTGCGCACTTATGTTGGAGGGGCAGCTTATTTCATGTTGTTCAATTGCACAACATAACAGTAGTAGATTACATAAATCTTCTGGTCAGGATCCGATCACTGCTAATGTTTAGCCTTACAAGGGGCCTCCTCCTTTCCTTATGTGCAGCAAATATCCCAGGCTGCCTGAACTGCACCGAGGATCTGATATCTCACCAGAGAGCAATGACTAGGGAATGGAGGCTTCATTCTCAGATGGGCCTGAGGATTAGAAACCTATCTGGCAAAGTGGAAGTGGATGTGTTTACCTCCATGGAGACATCCCCATTGTGCCCTCTGGTACTCCATTTCCCAAACCCTGCCCGGGGTGGAATACCATGGATCACAAATAGCCTGCAAAAAGCATGTATGCATTTCCATTGGTAAACCTCCTCCATTCTGTCATCTGCAAAATTCAAGTGGACAGGAAAGCGGTTCTACTGGTTGTTTGTGAAATGGCCCAATCAGTCATAGTTTCTGGAGATGGTGGAGCTACGGATCGGCCCCTCTTGGGAAATACTACTGAGGAGGGATCTCCTCTCTCAAGCACAGGGTACGATCTGACCTCCCCAACTGGAGATCTGAAACATGTACATTTGGCCCCTGAACGGAATCCGCCAAACGTGCCAGGATTAGCTCAATCGGTTATGAACACCATCCTGCAGGCTAGAGTGTCGTCAGATGAGAAGATGATCCAGGGCTCATTTATACGAGCAGACTATCTGCTAAAATTTTGATACAACTACCGATACGTAGGCCTCTGTCAAAACTGAGAGCGCCCCTTATTAGTCTCTTCCTTCCCAACCCTGGTTGTGAAGTACTGATACTGTGTGTATTAGATTAGATATTATATATAAGATTTAGATAAATTCCCAGTCTAGATTAATTTTCCCTTCTGGGTTTTCACTATGTAGGGAGATTGATCATTACTATATACACTTTGAGGCATATTAAGGCCTGTGACATCCTATACATACCATTCCTCAAGTGTCTATGCCTCGGATGAGGCCCCTCTGACATCACATCAGTAGTACGGCATGATTGGGTGCTGTTCCCACAGTGTCAGTGACACAATGTTAAGAGGCCATAATCGAAAGGGAACGTCTTGGCTGTGCATGTAACCTCAGTTCCCTGAGATGAAGGAAATGAGACATTGCATAAGCTGGCCATACTACTGACCCAGAGCTTCGAGGTGAAAGCGCTGCACTCCTCACACCTCAGTCAAAAAATTCTGAGGATATGGTGGTTTCGCTCCCTCTTATATAGGCCAACTTTGCGTCTAAAATGCGGGGCTGAAACACCATTGCCAATTTTAGAATTGCCGTTATTGTACAAAGCGCTTCAACTAGGTCATTGAGAATGGAATTTCCCACAGCGTCATCAATGCAATATCTCGATCCCTTCATCTCAGGGTACCGAGGTTACATGCATAACCAAGACAATTTCTTTTCCTCTTTCCTATGGCATTTGAGTGCACTGCAGCCTATTACTGTAACGATCCACACTGTCTTTTGTTTGTGTACCTATTTATTTAAGTTTTTGGCACCTTTTATGTTCCATATTGTTCTTTGTTTATGCACTCTTATTTTGAAAGTCTTGTCATGTCCTGTTTTCCCTCTTTGTCTATGTGTCTGGTTTTCATTGGTTTATTGTTTGATTACTTTATTATCAGTTCTAGTTTTGCCATTGGTTTTAGTTAATTGCCTTATTATCTTGTTTTGAGTTCTGTTCTCCCATTGGCTTTTGTTTCCCCTTTGGTTTTGTATTTAGGCCCTCATGTTCACCTTGTCCTTTGTTGGTCGTTGTTTGATGTTTGGAGAATGTTTCATGTCAATCCTGCCCTCGTCCGTGTTTCTGCCTGAGCCCTCCTTGGAAGATTCCCAGTGTTTATCTTGTGTTTATACCTTTGTTTTCCCCTTGTGGATGTTTCATTTGTTCCTGTGTTTATATTTCCCTTTACTTTGTGGTATTTCAATAAAGCTGTACCTGGATCCTCACTCCCTTGTCTGCCCACTTCGTTACAGAACGACCAACCGCTATGGATCCAACGGCTTTTTTCCTGGAGCTTGCTAAGGCGAACCTAACCATCCGCGAGTTCACCTACTTCTTTTCCAACGTGGCCAGCTACTCCGGTTGGAATGACCATGTGCTGAAGGAAGTGTATAGGGTCGGTGTACCCATCCGCCCATGGAGAAACTTGCCGGAGACCGGGGATTGCACCTGGCAGGAGTATGTGGACCTAATCCTGGAGATTTACGCTGCAGGGGAGCCGCCTCTCTCAATTCCGGGCAGGGCTCCAGGGAAGGCCTCCACGCCTGCCACGGCCAACGAGCCAACGCCCACGCCTGCCACGGCCAACGAGCCAACGCCCACGCCTGCCACGGCCAATGCGTTGCCAGCCTCGTCCGTCCCAGCGCCAGGGTTGCCAGCCTCGTCTGTCCCAGCGCCAGGGTTGCCAGCTTCGTCTGTCCCAGCGCCTGCGTTGCCAGCCTCTTCCGCCAGGAGGAGGAGGAGAGGAGGAAGGTCTTCCGCTCACCAGTCTCCGCCTTCCACGGCTTCGTCCTTAGAGCCAGAGCCAGCGCCTGTAGCCTCGACCGTCCAAGAGCCAGAGCCAGCGCCTGTAGCCTCGACCGTCCAAGAGCCAGAGCCAGCGCCTGTAGCCTCGACCGTCCAAGAGCCAGAGCCAGCGCCTGTAGCCTCGACCGTCCAAGAGCCAGAGCCAGCGCCTCCCGAGCCTCGACCGTCCAAGAGCCAGAGCCTCCCGAGCCTCCCACGGCTCCGCCTCCCGAGCCTCCCACGGCTCCGCCTCCCGAGCCTCCCAGAGCTCCGCATCCCGAGCCTCCCAGCGCTCCGCCTCCAGAGCTTCCCAGCGCTCCGCCTCCCGAGCCTCCCAGCGCTCCGCCTCCAGAGCCTCCCAGCGCTCCGCCTCTCGAGCCTCCCAGCGCACCGCCTCTCGAGCCACCCAGCTGCTCCGCCTCCTGACCCTTCCACAGCTCTGCCTTCCACGGCTCTGCCTGCTCCACCTTCTACGGCTCTACCCAAGAGGGCCTTCATGGTTCCGCCTTCCACGGCACTGCCTGCTCCACCTTCTACGGCTCCGCCCCAAAGGGCCTTCATGGTTCCGCCATTTCACGGCACTGCCTGCTCCGCCTTCTACGGCTCCGCCCCAAAGGGCCTTCATGGTTCCGCCCTCCACGGTTCTGCCTGCACCTGCTCTGCCCTCCAAGCCTCCAGAGCCTTCCAAGCCTCCAGAACCAGCCTGGTCTCCGCCTACCATGGCACCGCCCCTGGAGTCCTCCTCGGCTCTGCCTACAGAGCCTACCGCGGCTCTGCCCGCTTTCCCTGAGACTCCTCCCAGGCCTTCTGACCCTGCCTTGTGGCCTTCTCCCAGGCCTTCTGACCCTGCCTTGTGGCCTTCTCCCAGGCCTTCTGACCCTGTCCAGTGGGCTCCTCCCAGGCCTTCTGACCCTGTCCCGTGGGCTCCTCCCAGGCCTTCTGACCCTGTCCCGTGGCCTCCTCCTAGACCTCCTGACCCTGTCCTAGCCCTGTGGCCATCCCCTAGACCTCCTGACCCTGTCCTAGCCCTGTGGCCATCCCCTAGACCCCCTGACCCTGTCCTAGCCCTATGGCCATCCCCTAGACCCCCTGACCCTGTCCTAGCCCTGTGGCCATCCCTTAGACCTCCTGACCCTGTCCCAGTCCTGAGGCCTCCTCCTGACCCGGTCCCTGCCCTACGGCCGCCTCCCTGGCCACCTGACCCGGTCCCTTCCCTACGGCCATCTCCCTGGCCTCCTGGCCCAGTCCCTGCCCTATGGCTACCTCCCTGGCCCCCTGACCTAGTCTCGACCCCGCAGCTGCCTCCCAGACTTCCCGACCCGGTCCCCTCCTTCAAGTCGTCCCCTTGGTCCCCTGGGCATCTACCTGGCCCCCTTGGTCGCCTGGCCACCCTCCTGTTCTGTCATGGTCTCCCTGTCCTAGTCTTGTTGCTTTGTTCCCCTCGTGTCCCCTTGATCTGCCTGTTTGCCCCTGTTCTCCGTTGTTGTTTTGCCCTTCCTTTTTTAGGAGCGTCTGGGATCCGCTCCTTAAAGGGGGGGCTCTGTAACGATCCACACTGTCTTTTGTTTGTGTACCTTTTTATTTAAGTTTTTAGCACCTTTTATGTTCCATATTGTTCTTTGTTTATGCACTCTTATTTTGAAAGTCTTGTCATGTCCTGTTTTCCCTCTTTGTCTATGTGTCTGGTTTTCATTGGTTTATTGTTTGATTACTTTATTATCAGTTCTAGTGTTGTCATTGGTTTTAGTTAATTGCCTTATTATCTTGTTTTGAGTTCTGTTCTCCCATTGGCTTTTGTTTCCCCTTTGGTTTTGTATTTAGGCCCTTATGTTCACCTTGTCCTTTGTTGGTTGTTGTTTGATGTTTGGAGAATGTTTCATGTCAATCCTGCCCTCGTCCGTGTTTCTGCCTGAGCCCTCCTTGGAAGATTCCCAGTGTTTATCTTGTGTTTATACCTTTGTTTTCCCCTTGTGGATGTTTCATTTGTTCCTGTGTTTATACTTCCCTTTACTTTGTGGTATTTCAATAAAGCTGTACCTGGATCCTCACTCCTCGCCTGCCCACTTCGTTACAATTACTTAGTGTAATAGGCTGTTTTTCTACAGCTCCTAACACATTGTGAGTGTTGTCAGTGCTACTACTTAAATGAATATAAGGGCCTAATAAGCATGACGTAGCCACGTAAAAGTACAAAATGTTATGTGCCAAGTCCAAATGTTCAGGAGGATATTTCAAAAACCATAGGATTTTTTTTCTTATTATTTTTATTGTTATTATTATGGGTAGCATATCTTTGTGAAAGCATTAAATGTGGTGTGACATCTCTGTGTTATATGTGTTTTTAAATATATAATAGGTGGTGTGACATCATCAAGTCACATGACCAAGAAGTTATATAGATTTGAAAATGTCAAAAATTCATAAACAATATACAAAATCATATTTACAATTTCCAAGTCAGGTAAGATGTGTGTCAGATGTTTGTGAATGCATCGCAGGTGGTGTGACATCACTAGATCACATGACCAAAAACGTATATAGATTTGAAAATTTCAGAAATTCATAAAATAAAAAAATAAATCATATTTTCAAAATCCAAGTCATGTAAGATGTGTGTCAAATGTTTGTGAATGCATTACAGGTGGTGTGACATCACTAGGTCACATGACCAAGAAGTTATATACAGTAGATTTGAACATTTCAAAAATTCATAAAAAATACACAAAATTATATTTAAAAAAATCCAAGTAATGTAAGATTTGTTATAAGTATTTGTAAATATATAACAGGTGGTGTGATGTCATCAGGTCATAAACAGTTTTTTTTTTTTTTAAATAAATAAATGTTAAAAAAATAATATAAAAAAATCTATATATATCTATATATATCTATATATATATATATATATATATATATATATATATATATATATATATATATCGATATAGATATAAAGTTACTATTTTAAAATAACTGAAATGTAAGGTGGAAAGTTGTTGTGTATACATGTGCTATTCATCCTGACATTCATCTTTTTCTGTGAGCTATAAGTTAAATGCAATTTCAATTACATTACATTGTTATAACATCATTACATATCCTATGGAATAAGCCCTTTGTGGCTTTAAATGTTTATTTGTTTACCATATATTTCTACTTATCTTGTTTGACTATATTAAATTAAATCTGGATAAGTTTTTATAGCCACAGAGTAATCTGTTTTTCACCAGCCTTTGTCCGTTTCACACTTTAGAGACACTCCCTAACTTTGCTTGCCGAATATCCAATATACACTACCGTTCAAAAGTTTGGGGTCACTTGCCTGAAATGTTTCTCATTATCTTAAAAACCTTTTGATCTGAAGGCGTACGCTTAAATGTTTGAAATTCTTTTTGTAGACAAAAACATAATTGTGCCAACATATTAATTTAATTACAAAAAATAAAATGTTATTTAAAAAAAAAAATGTTTTTGGAAAAATGGATGACTTGGACCGAATAAATAAAAGCAGCCACTATGTGCCCAACATATAGATGGGAACTCCTTCAATACTGTTTAAAAAGCATCCCAGGGTGATACCTCAAGAAGCTGGTTGAGTAAATGCCAAGAGTACATTTCTGTAAAATCTAGGCAAAGTGTGGCCACTTTGAAGACGCTAAAATATAATATAGTGTTTAGTTATTTTATTTAATTTTTTTCACAGCATAATTCCCAAATTTCCATTTCCATTATTCTATAGTTTTGATGACATTACTATTATTGTAAAATGTGAAAAAAAAAAAAAAAAAAGAATGAGTAAGTGACCCTAAACTTTTGAACGGTAGTGTAAAAACAACTTAACTTTCCTTGAAGCACCATTTAAATTCAGTTGTACAGCAAATGAATATGATAATCATATATCAAAGAATCTGGCTTCTGATCAGAAGCATCTAGTACATACAGAAATACAACAGCTAGACAGAATTACAGGATAAGATTAATAGTATACAGCAATGTGCAAATGAAATTATGTTCAAATGGACATGGGTTTGTAGAGATAGTATAAATATAAAAAATGTTGATTTTTCATTTTGACCACATGGCTTTGTATGGGTAGCATGTACAAATATCAATTTACATGTTTTTCCCCCTTACACATACATTTTATATTGCATATTTTATTGCACTATATTGTAGCATGGCTTAGACAAACATCATGTGATTAGTATTTTAGATGACAGTGTGTTCTGTGCATCTGGTTGAAAAAAAATTGTAAATAAAAATAAGTAGCTTAAATGTAGCAAGCTACTTTTGGCATGTAGCTTGTATTGTAACTTGCTACTTTCTCTGAGGTGTAGCTTTTAGCTTAGCTTAACTGTTTTTTTATTTATTTATTTTGAGTAGTTGTTAGCTTTGCTAGCTATTTTTTTTAAGTAGCTTGCCCAACACTGATAATATTATTCTGAAGTTAATTCAAACAAAAAAAATTAAAATAAAAAAGTGACAATTGTTAGCTCTGAAATAATGATTTCCAAAACATGGATAAAGTCTTTGAATGTGCTAAATAACGTTTCTGTATTCCTGTAATTGCACTTCCCTTTAAAAAAAAAAAAAAAAAAAAAAAAAAAAAAACATTTTACAGCTACAAGAAATTAAGAAGGAATTTAGAAAGAAACCATAACCTCTTTACGGTCTGCCATCATCCGCTTCCCAATCGTCCCGCTTTCAGTCTGTCCTCGTCCTACAAAAGCCAATCACGAGAGATTCGAAGAGATGCAGCCTATCAATACAGGATTTGGTCAGCAGCCAATAGCATTTGTTAACAGAAAGGATTGTGCCCCGCCCCTGAGTGTCAAAACTGACTTGAGTGCGTAAAGATTTCATCTGCTCGTGTGTACAGATCTGCATGCGTGTGTGAGACCTATCATGACTCGTGGTTTTGTTATTTCTGCTCACAAGTTGTTAATTTGTGTACAATCATATATTTTGTGCTCGAGTTTGTGATTTGCAAGTTCTGCAGGTTTCCATTTTACGTGCGAGCTGTGTCATGGTGCTTACACTGTAGTAATTCACTTGCGCACTGTGTTTATGCGCTTGTGCTATTTTGTCCAACATTTAACGCTATATTGATCATGCCTAAGTCTTATTCCCTTTGAAGACATTACCATTCACTGCAAGAGCTTTGGAGGGCTAAAAGGGGTTACAATTTTTTTTATTTGGAACTCCCCTCTGAGTAATTTTGTAAATTCAGTTTAAAGCAATCATACAGCATGGCTACTATGGTTGTTCTCCTTTCGAAGTCCCTTTTGGAGGCTGATTTAAATATGGTTTGTAAAGCTGGGACACATGGCGAATTATAGAAATGTACATTTTTGGACCAATTAGCAGTCTGTAAACCATTCACACTTGTGACAAATTGATGTGCCTCTAACTACTATTCTTTTGTCCACTGACTAATCCTCCTATCTGTTTGTCATACTAACACTCATACATGTTAATGTTTAGTATAAATTATCACCCAACATTAATACACAAATACAGGACTGTTCAAGTATTCAGACAACAAATATACTGTAAAAAATACCAGTGATCGGCAAGAAAATATAAACAAACCATATATTTTTTTTAATCATCTATATATTCACAACATCTATCCTCAGTCTAAATGAAATTATTACACTTTACACAGAGTTTAAGTGAAGCAAAGCACAGCTCCATGAGCAAATTGTGTCATCTTCTGCCTTCGGACATCACCATAAACACAATGGATAAAGTACATCTGATCTTAACCAAAATCAATGCGTAAAGAATGTAAGGAATGCATGTGGATGTAAAGTCCATGTTGTTTTTGTTGTGACTGTTTTGTGGGTCTGCTTTAGCTGACTTCTTCAATGGTCACAATATGATGACACAATAGGTCAACAGGAAAACATCTAAGTCACCTCAGCTGACATAATTTTTTTAGGGTTTTGATTGTGTTTGGTGTCATGTGTACTTGGACAGAGAGATTAAGACTGTAACTCGACAACACAAAAACATGTGGTGGTTCGATTATAACTGCTCATGTAAACATTCTCAATATCTCAAACAGTAGATGGCCATTGCTGTGATGTTTCATAAGCCAACTGGTTATGTAATTTACTGGTTCATCAGTGGGACACCCATTAAGTGCTCTCCTCTTAAGGATTGCGTGTGTTTTTCACAACCCAACAAGACTGATCACATTGAACTCACTTGGCAATGAACCATAAGTTATTTTCCCTGAAGCGTATGCGTGAAAGGAATGATTGCAGCCCATACTCTAGCTAGCCCCACTGAAGACATTTAACATTTCTCCAAATGTCACTCAGGTCCCGATAGAGAGGGAGAAATGGTTTACAAAAAAAGCCAACAAGCTCTGTCCTCTTTGCGCAGTTTTACCTCAGTAAATGTTCCAATTGCTTAAGTTGGTGTAACATTTCTTCACTCATCACTCCGAGAGAGATACTTGCTGACTGTCAAGTCCAGTAAGATTAAGATGTTAAGAATGTCTTTGAAAAAAAGTACCACCCACCAACTACTGCAATGGTCATTAATGATAACTCTAGCACCTGTGTCAACAGCCTCTGTGCCTGGGCATAATGAGCGTCTTTAGTTCAAGCGGTTTCGTCAAGTCAAGTTTAACATGGCTGCAATTAACCACCATTTACATTCATCTAATGGAACAGCCCACTCCCCTACGAGTATTTGTGTTTTTCTCAAGGAGCAAGGGAACACAACCTGATTTGTTCTCTTTCAGTCACACGGTGTGATTAACAAAAGGCCTAGAGGAATACTTATGTTTTCAGACCTGTTGCTGAACCATCAGTATGTGTGTGGGAACTGAGCTCCGCACCAGTAGGTGTAGCAGAAATTATTTCAACCTGTGCATGACGACCAGAGAGTAGTTTATTAGCTTTGCTTAAATGTTCATGTGGTGAATTATAACCAGATACTTGGAAAGGTCTATAAAAGATAAATTTTTGGAGAAAAAAGGGAAGTGCAATTACAGAAATATAGAAATGTTATTTAGCACATTCAAAGACTTAATCCATGTTTTGGAAATCATTATTTCAGAGCTAACAATTGTCACTTTTTTATTAAATTTTTTTTATTTGATAAATCTACATTTCAGTTCACTTCACTTCAAATCAATTTATTTGTGCAGTGCTTTTCACATAAAAAGTGCAGTTAGCAGGAAAAGTTAGCAGGCCAAAGTAGACAAGGCAAGGAAAATCTAGCAGTTAGTAAGCTAAAGTTAGCAGTTAGCAGGTCAAAGTAGACAGGGACAAGAACAAAATTAGCAGTTGGTAAGCAAAAGTTAGCATTCATCAGACAAAAGCAGAAAAGGGCAAGGAAAAATCTAGCAGTTGGATAGCCAAAGTTAACAATTAGCAGGTCAAAGTAGACAGGGCAAGGAAACATTTAGCAGTTGGAAAGCCAAAGTTAGCAATTAGCAAGTCAAAGCAGACAGGGACAAGGAAAAATCTAGAAGTTAGCAAGTCAAAGTTAGCGGTTAGCAAGTCAAAGTAGACAGGGACAAGAAAAAATTAGCAGTTAGCAAGGCAAAGTTAGTAATTAGCAGGCCAAAGCAGATGAGGGCAAAAGAAAAATCTAGCATTTGGCAAGTCAAAGTTAGCAAATAGCAGCCCTAAGTAGACAGGGGCAAGGAAACATTTAGCAGTTGGAAAGCCAAAGTTAGCAGTTAACAGGACAAAGCAGACAGGGGCAAGGGAAATCTAGCTGTTAGCAAGCTGAAATTAGAAATTGTCTGTTCTAATTTACATAAAGAAAGAGGACGAGAGAAAATCAGATATATTTTTTACAATATATTTAGATTTTGTGTTTGAAAAAATAAATGGCAATGATAATTCATATCACCATGGCTAATACAATGGATTCAGTTAGGAGACCATAGTGGGTTATCGGATAGGATGCAAAGGAGGATCCGCCTTAGTAACAGATACCAAAATGAACAGATTGCTCAAATCAGCTTTGTTTGTTTCCCATATTCTAACCAGTTATATAAGTATTTTGAAGCATTAATATGCTTTATGATACCAGAAGTGACCAAAGTTAGCTGTTAGTAGATGGGGTGAAATAAAAATTCAGCTGTCAGAAAGCCAAAATTACATGTTAGCAAGCCAAATCAGACAGGTGCAAGGGAAAATCTAGCAATAAACAAGGCAGATTTAGCAGTTAGCAGGCCAAAGTAGTGAGCGGCAAGGAAAAATCTAGCTGTTAGCAAGCCGAAATTAGCAGTTAGCAGGCCAAAGAAGACCGGACAATTAAAAATTGAACAGTTAGCAAGGCAAAGTTAGCAATTAGCAGGCCATAGCAGACGGTCAAGGAAAAATCTAGCAGTTGGCATTTAGCAAGACTAAATTAGCAGTTAACAGATCAAAGCAGACTGGAGTAAGGAAAAATATAGCAGAAAGCAAGCCTAAGTTAGCAGGTAGCTTGCCATTTAACAGAGGCAATGAAAAACCAAGCCAAAGAAGACAGGGGCAAGGAAAAAAACTTTGTTTAGAAACGTATGATAGCCACCGAGCCTATACTTTTGGGGAAAAACAATCTACACATGGCTCTCTCATAGTTTTCTCTGCATAATAATCTGGGATATGAGAAAACATTTTAACATAAAAAACATTACACTCATCATCTTAAAAAAAAGTAACTGTGCTACATTTGTTTGTGCCATTAAAAGTTTATGCCTGCCTGTTGAGGTCATTGATGCAGTGAGCAAACATATGAAATTCATTTAAATGCTTTCGTTTTTTGTGCACCTTTAGAAAATACCTTCTTCTAGGTATATCCTGAACTGAACTTCTGAACCTTTGCTGCACACAAACTGCCCTGTGTCCATGTTTCGACACTTTCCCCCTGCCCCGATGGTGTACTATCGATACAGACTTTGCACTTCCTCCCTGTGTTGTTTTGGGCCCCTCTATCCTGTACCCTCTGGGGTTCAATAAGTCACTAATTTTGGATTCAGAATATTTTCTTACCACCCGCTTTCGTCTTGACCTAAGCTCTGTTTGACGCTGTTGTATGTTTGCTTGGCTAAGTTGGCTGTCCTTGTAGTTAAACTGAATTAAAGATGAGGTAATCAGAGCTGCACAGTAGCAGCGATGCTGCTTAGCTTGGGGAAAATTAAGTCTTTGTGTACCATTAAAATCTCATTATGCCGTGACCCTAAACCCCAAACGGATCCCACCCACTTTGCCAAATGAGGCCAGTTGTGCACAACACCGAAGACATTAAAGAAATTTGTAAATTCTTTGTTTATTGCCTTGAAAACACTTAACCCTCTTTTTGACCCAGTTTGGGCACCACATCCATCCATGTGGAATGACATGCTGATATTCAGTGACCCAGCTACTGGGGGGCATGTCGCAAGTTCGAATCCAGAGTGTGCTGTGTGACTCCAGTCAGGCTTCCTAAGCAACCAATTGGCCCAGTTGCTAGGGTGAGTAGGGTCATGTTGGGTTAACCTCCTCGTGGTTGCCATAATGTGGTTCTCGCTCTCGGTGGGACACGTGGTGATTTGTGCGTGGATGCTGTGTTAAATAGCGTGAAGCCTCCACACATGCTATGTCTCCACAGTAATGCACTCAACAAGTCACGTGATAAGGCAAAGGCAACTGAGATTCATCCTCTGCCACCCGGATTGAAGCGAGTCTCTATGCCACCACAAGTACTTAGAGCACATTTGGAACTGGGCATTCCAAACTGGGGAGAAAAGGAAAAAAAAAGTGACCCAGCTACTGCAGAAAATGAATGTGGGTAGTATTCACCACTATAGAGCATTGTGATTTTGATTGCTCAATATACCACACTGTTCACCCCATTAGTGGAGCTCACGCAAATACTTTTGAGAAAGCAAGATGCTTTGTAAGTAACAAAGTAAGATAATGATTTTTCCAAATTACCACTTAAGAAAAGGGTGCACCATTTCCTGTTACATTTCCTAACATCTCAAGTATTCTATAATCAAATAATCATATATCTAATGTGATTGGATTGGTCAATGTGAGCCCAATTGAACATTGTTCATAATACATCTGAGAGTTTTATGGTGGCTTTTCACTTATTGGACAATTACTAAAAAACTTTTGATTTGTTAATCTTAAAAAAGACTGAAAATGATAAATAAATATGATAATTTTAGGGATTCTTGCTAGCTACATACATTTGCAACATTTTAAAAGTTATTAAATGTTGGATCAAAGTACCTCAAAATCAACCTATATACATTGCACACGATGACATCATGGATCAGGAAAATTTTGCAGAGCTTTTTAGTGAAAAAAGTTTTTCAGAGAAAATTTACATTTATGCATTTGGCAGAAGCTTTTATCCAAAGCGACTTACAGTGCACTTATTACAGGGAGAACCCCCCCAGAGCAAGGACACAATGGTGGTGGCTGTGGGGATTGAACCAACGACCTTCTGATTAACAGTTGTGTGCATTAGCCCACTACACCACCACCACTCCAGAAAATAAAATCAAAAGTTCACCTTTAGCCCCATTGTACCTGAACTGCTTATATTTTTCTTCTTCTTAGAAATTGTAGTTTACCTGCCAATTAGCAAAGGAATAAATGGCTCCTCTGTGAACACAACTAGCATAGTTCCAAACATGTGGCACCTCACCCCACGGTCAAAATCTTTGGGGGCGTTCTCATTTAGAATCACCACCACACCCCCTTTTGTACTGTTTTGCACTCTAGCGCATTAATGCTGCATTTCCCACTCTGTGAATGGACACACCAATATGCATGAAGAAACACCAATAAAGCATGAAAAACTTTCATGCTTTACAATATATTACAATACAATGCGTGTTAGCTGGATTACATTTAAAGGTATGCTACACCCTGGTAAAACAGCCACGAATTTTCATTTATATTTAATGAAAACAAAATTTGCTAATCAAGACATCTAATATTCATACACACAAGGAACGCATGTGCACACACGCACACACACACACACACACACACACACACACACACACACAAAACTACTAGAGGTATTGGCCAGTAAGACTAGTACCTGTACTTGGAATTTGAATCCATTGAATAAGTTGGTATTGGTGCAACTGTATACACAACAATGAATATACATAGGCATATACACTATTGCATAGTCTTACTACTGTAATATCTAATATATCTGTCTGACCTTCCTAGCCCTGAGATTCAAGAGCAAATTGCACAGTCCTTCACCTGCCTTAGTAACACAGACCCGTATGGATGGTGATATGCATTTCTTAAGACAGTTTAGCTTCAGAATCAGCTGTTACTGTAAGAAAGACCATTTGATCTGAGCTTGTCAAGCTATGCACGGACTGCCTATTGATTGTAATGTAAATAGTAAAATAGTTTAAGATGCTGCTATAAGCAATTCAAAACCACTCTTTCATGTTTCCGTCTATCCTTTAGACGGTTAATGAGAATAAGGTCAGTTTTATGAATGCTTATAAAGCAAGGGTGTTCAAAATTGCTGCTCTTTTCTTTTTGCTGCCAAAATTTGTGCAAAGCATCATGGGATATAGCAATGTTGTGGTCCTTCTGAGATAAGATGACACAACATGCTCATAATTTATATTATCATTTTGTTTACTTATGATAGAGGTTTGTAGAAATACTCAGCTTTTCTTATTGCAATGCTGTGATGTGCAAGACAGCTGTCTGTAGTCAGTTTGTCCACACCCTTAAATAAAAGGGCATAAAGCAATCTGAGATGGGAAAAGTCCCTGCATTTTGCTTGGTTGAACCATTCCCTGTGTTGGTGGAGGTAGCACTAGTCTGAAGATGTGAAATAAATGTTAGCAGATATACTGTATATCTAAACTGCAGTCAGAGTAAACAACAGAATGAATCATCACTCTTTAATGTTAGGCATCTTTAATTTCCAAGAGTCACATTTGCTGCAAGGTTAGGGTAATAATTATGGGTAGGGTTAAGGGTAGGGTCACTGTGGGACTCCATATAAACGCATATATAAATATCACATGAGAATTTTGCAAGGGAATGGGACTGAAGATTGTCTGTTCTATTTTACATAAAGAAAGAGGACGAGAGAAAATCAGATTTATTTTTTACAATATCTTTAGATTTTGTGTTTGAAAAAATAAATGGCAATGATAATTCATATCACCATGGCCTTGAATAATACAATGGATTCAGTTAGGAGACCATAGTGGGTTATCGGATAGGATGCAAAGGAGGATCCGCCTTAGTAACAGATACCAAAATGAACAGATTGCTCAAATCAGGTTTGTTTGTTTCCCATATTCTAACCAGTTATATATAAGTATCTTGAAGCATTAATATGCTTGATGATAACAGAAGAGACAGTTGTTGAGTTGTTCTGTTAGTCAGTGACTTTAAAATATGGAGAGATGGGTTGGCAGATGAGAGTTATGAGTAATTATTGGACCAGACTTTACAACAATATCAATGTGTGAGAATGAACTTTATACTGAGAGACACCTTATAGCAATAAAGCTCAGCAGCACCTGGGCTTTAATAGTGAATCGCTGTGAACTCTGCAGCAGGTTGGATTTCTCTGGGCTCTAAATTTATGGCATTGCCCTTATTTTGCCTCAACGCTAAATATAAACACTGACAGCTGAAGTGGGATAAAGAGAGTGCTTCTAGGAGTTTTGTGGAATTTGATTTATGCCAGTTGAAGACTAACAAAGTCTTTAATTGGGTGTTCTGAGGGCAAGGAAAATTTATAGAGCAGCTGCCTGTTACACAACAAAATAGTGGTTTATTTTCTGAAATCCAAGATGGCAGGGGGCTGATAATACAAACAATCTACATTCTTAAGGATCTGCTTCTCATACAGAGAAATAACTTGCAACAGAAGTGCTAGTATATACAGCTTAGACATATAATGGTTTATACTATAGTTCCCTATCTGTCACTCACTCAACGTTGTGTCGATGAGTTGAGATTAGGGGTTGCTCCTGCAGAGCCCAGATATCTCTGATCTTGAGAAAAGGCCAATGGAAATTGGCGTGTGGAATTTTCATGCCACTCCCCCAGACATAAGGATATAAAAAGAGTGACGCTGCAAACACACATCAGATATCTTCTTCGGAGCCGAGCGAGCAAGTTCCCAGAGCTGAATTCCTCTGCCGCCTCCATTCATCTCTCTACACTGTTGGATCTACGGCGCATTCCAGCGTTCCTCCCCCTCGCACACCACGGTTGTGCTGAGCAAATACCCCTCTGTAAAAAACTACAGAGTGAACAACTTTGTTTTTATATATATATATATATATATATATATATATATATATATATATATATATATATACACTCACCTAAAGGATTATTAGGAACACCATACTAATACTGTGTTTGACCCCCTTTCGCCTTCAGAACTGCCTTAATTCTACGTGGCATTGATTCAACAAGGTGCTGAAAGCATTCTTTAGAAATGTTGGCCCATATTGATAGGATAGCATCTTGCAGTTGATGGAGATTTGTGGGATGCACATCCAGGGCACGAAGCTCCCATTCCACCACATCCCAAAGATGCTCTATTGGGTTCAGATCTGGTGACTGTGGGGGCCATTTTAGTACAGAGAACTCATTGTCATGTTCAAGAAACCAATTTGAAATGATTTGATCTTTGTGACATGGTGCATTATCCTGCTGGAAGTAGCCATCAGAGGATGGGTACATGGTGACCATAAAGGGATGGACATGGTCAGAAACAATGCTCAGGTAGGCCGTGGCATTTAAACGATGCCCAATTGGCACTAAGGGGCCTAAAGTGTGCCAAGAAAACATCCCCCACACCATTACACCACCACCAGCCTGCACAGTGGTAACAAGGCATGATGGATCCATGTTCTCATTCTGTTTACGCCAAATTCTGACTCTACCATCTGAATGTCTCAACAGAAATCGAGACTCATCAGACCAGGCAACATTTTTCCAGTCTTCAACTGTCCAATTTTGGTGAGCTCTTGCAAATTGTAGCCTCTGTTTTCCTATTTGTAGTGGAGATGAGTGGTACCCGGTGGGGTCTTCTGCTGTTGTAGCCCATCCGCCTCAAGGTTGTGCGTGTTGTGGCTTCACAAATGCTTTGCTGCATACCTCGGTTGTAACGAGTGGTTATTTCAGTCAAAATTGCTCTTCTATGAGCTTGAATCAGTCGGCCCATTCTCCTCTGACCTCTAGCATCAACAAGGCATTTTCGCTCACAGGACTGCCGCATACTGGATGTTTTTCCCTTTTCACACCATTCTTTGTAAACCCTAGAAATGGTTGTGCGTGAAAATCCCTGTAACTGAGCAGATTGTGAAATACTCAGACTGGCCCGTCTGGCACCAACAACCATGCCACGCTCAAAATTGCTTAAATCACCTTTCTTTCCCATTCTGACATTCAGTTTGGAGTTCAGGAGCTTGTCTTGACCAGGACCACACCCCTAAATGCATTGAAGCAACTGCCATGTGATTGGTTGATTAGATAATTGCATTAATGAGAAATTGAACAGGTGTTCCTAATAATCCTTTAGGTGAGTGTATATATATATATATATATATATATATATATATAAATATATCGCCCCAGCGAGTTCGCGATGTGACCACTGGCTCGTCTCAGGTCGAGTTCGTGGCTTGCGAAGTGGATGAGCTTTTGATTACAGCATCGGAGAGTGGGTTGGTTCAGTCTGTCGCTATGCGCAGCTGACGGCCATGCTTGCCCTGGCGGCTGCGAGTGTCGGGAAAGAGTGGAATCCTCTGCACCCCCCTGAACCCTCGCGGCCCGGTGATCAGTCCCGGGGCTCCGAGCGCCACTTATGGCCGCGCCCCACCCTGTACCTTTCCTCCCGGAAGTGCATGATGAGCTCACGTGATCACAGCGGGCACCTTTTACTGCCCGGACCCGGTTCGCGGGCTCGTCCTCTCTCACTACCCTCGATGGTGGGGCTGCCAGAGGCTCGGTGACTCCCCAAGTTGGTAAGGCGATCACGGTGCACTTGTTCCCGCAGAACGCCGCCACCTTGCGAAGTCGTCCAAGGGCCCGTGGGTTTATGTCGTCACTCACGACTGGTCCTACAGTGCCACTGGACAGGCCGCCTCCGCCCTGCACGCCACGGCTCTCCTGCAAGTGCACCAAGCCGTGGCGCTCAAAGAACTGCACGAGGGTAGTTCTGACCCGAGATTTATGCAGGAGCTGCGCTCAGTGATTGGTCTCGCCCTCCGAGCGATGATGGCGTGGTCTCTCGGGCAGGCGATGTCCACCTTAGTGGTCCAGAAGCGCCACCTTTGGCCCAACTTGGTCGAACCAGTTTGGCCTATTCGGAGGCACCATAGAGGATTTCGCCCAGCAAACCTCAGTGGATAAAAGGCAGATGGGGACCATTCAACACATCCTGCCCCAGCGCGACGCAATGTCTCGCACCCCCGTCTGTTTGTCACCAAGGGTGTCCCGCTGCGGCAGCAACACTGGCTCTGCCACAGCCCGCACAAGTAGGCTGGCATCGAGCCACCCACAGAAAGCAGATGCCAACCATCTCATGGCCGGTCGCCAAGTACCCAAAAAAGGCTTCAAAGCGTTCCCCGAGAAGGGCAGTCCACGAAGTAGGAGACACGCTGCACAGCAGCTGGTAAGAGCACCACTCCTTCCCCCAGTGGAGGGCTGGGTGGAGGTTCTTTATTTCCTTTTCTTACCTCACCGCATGCCCCAAGGGCCACGGTACCCACATTCAAAGAAAATCACCAATGAGCACGTGCAGTCAGTGCTGAACTGTCTGCATGTGTTCAGACAGAACACGTTGGTCCCACTTAAATCCTTTCAGAGGCACCTGGGGCATATGGCATCCTCAGCGACGGTCACGGTGCTTAGGTTGATGCATATGAGACCACTTCAGCACTGGCTACAGACCCGAGTCGAGAGACACACCGCGTCACACACCGCGTCCTTGTCACACAAGCTTGCTGCCATTTTCTCAGTGCCTGTTCAGACCTATCATTCCTATGGGCAGGAGATTCCCTAGGCCAGGTCCCCAGGTATGTCGTGGTTACGACAGATGCCCCCCAACGGGTCTGGGGCGCCGTTTGCAACGGGCACTCAGTTGTCGGCCCTTGGACCAGCCCACGACTGTGTTGGCACGTCAACTGCCTCGAGTTGCTGGCTGTACTACTTGCCCTGAGGAGGCATTTCTCAAGATCAGAGATGTCTGGGCTCCGCAGGAGCGACCCCTAATTGACACAACGTCTCGTTCCCTCCATCAGGGAACGGAGGTTACATCACGACATGAGGGTGTGCAAATAATCACACTATATTCATTTTTGGGTGAACTTTTCTTTTCACACTAAATCAAATTAGGCCTAAAGTCACAGATCAGTTACGATTAATTGAACGTGTGCATACTTGTCAGGAAAAGCACAGTGTCCTCTATAACAAATGCTTTAAAATTGTTGCAGAGGATGAATGTGGTCAGAGTGGATGGCTGTAGGCCGGTATTTTACTGATCCCTGCCAATCTAATTTGTTTCTCGGGGCATCTGATTAGCCCTTGAATTGCTGTGATTACGAGACAAGCTCTCATGTTTTCTCAGCTGACAGTCTTTCGTATCTAGCTGCAGGCTAGCAATTAGCCATCCTCTGCCCTCTAATAGTAAAAACATGGCCCGGCATTCGAGGACTGCATTTAGCAGGAATTATGTCTTTGTAAAAGGGAATGTTTACTTTGCATCCCTGAGTAACCCTACAATACAGAGCACATTTGGCTAAATGCAGATGTTTCTGTTTTGCGTGATGTCTTTATTGGTGGAAAACCAATTTTCACTAATTTATTCACTTTTCACTTTCAATTTGAAACCTTAAACTATTCTGATGGAGCTTTTTACTTGTTTTTAAAAATGTTCCTTTTATTTTAGATTGCCTTCAAACATCTGTGCCATTAAATTGATGTGCTATTCTAGCAAGTTTCTATAAATATATTGATTTTAACTTGCTCATAAATATTTTCTTCAAACTGATGCTTTGCAATGACAGCAGTTGGCCTTAAAGAGAAAACTAACTCTAGAATCGGACAGTTCACACTAAACTCATTATAGTACCCCTTGTGGCAGTGTTGAGAACACATTCTTGCCATCTGACACACTTTGAAATGCAACTATACACAAATTCGAGCTTGTAGAAGCATCTGCGTTTACGCACATGTAGAGAGTGATCCATTATTGATTATCAATTTGATATAATCGTATAGAACAAGATGCTGCTCATTGCCGCACTGGGATGCCCCAGGACTGCTCTTCAGACAAGATACCTGACAATGCACCTGTGACGCATCTATTTATAGCCCTGCTACAGGTGCATCCAATGATGTCACCGGCAGATGTTATAAATTCCAGTCAATTTTCATTGACGTGTTGCTCACATATTCACAGCTGGTCACACCGAAAGTTGTTCCCAAAGCACTAACTCAGCGCAGCATCATAAGTGTAGGTTTTTGACAGGGAACATGAACATTTGAGTTATGTAAAGACATGTTTATATTTTAATACAAATTATATTTGTCAAACCTAATTTTATGCATGTAAGCATATGTCTTCAGATCAAAAGGTTTTAAGATAAAATATTTAAGATATAAATTCAGTTGAGTCCACACATTTGACTGATTGTGTATAGAGTGCAACCCAGCTCTCCTCCTTCCCAAAAGTCATCAGCAAAACCTTGGGCCGTGATTTCAAAACCAGCTGGGAACAAATGTGTGCTTTGTCTCTGCTGCTACAAAAGGGGAAAGTGGCTATGACATTATTTATTTAAATTGCATTAAAAACCCCTTTCTCCCCTGCAACACAAAAATTGTTGCTGAGTGCCCATTAAGAGATGGGTATGGTATTTGGTTTCAAATTGTCCATTTATATTGGCAAAAGTTACAATTACTCTATGCGTGTACCTTTAATTCTCATGTATCAGAATACTGTATGTGTGCACCTCTGAATTACCCTTATATATCCTCATCTGACATCTAGAGAAACACAGAGGGACCTCACATTACAAAATACAATTTGTATAAAGACATGTAAAATATATACTTCTGAGCAAAATTGTGTGTGTGTGTGTTTGTTTTTTTTTTCATATAAACTTTGTGTTTGAGATCCCATTACCAGGCCCAGATGGAATATGCAGCCTTTTTTTGACATCTGTGGAATGGATTTACAGGAAAAATGGTAAAATGTGCTAAATGGTATTTAGAGTAGGAAACTAAACTCTTCCTGATAGTTGAAAGCCTGAACATACTTATTAAATGAACACATTTATTAAAGAGGTGGGAGATGAGTAGAAAAATGCAAGAGAGTAGAGCATTACTTTTAACAGCTCTACTAAGGTCATAGATCATAAATGGACACCACTCAGGAAACATTACCATTACTTATGACAAATTTTGCAATACTCACAGAAATTGAAGAAACATCAAGATGGAGAGGTAAACAACAAGGTTGTCATTTCCATAAATTAATATCCATGTCTCCCCACGACCCGTGCTCGTCAACTAATACAGTACATATGGACAGTGTATAGGCAAGGTTGTGAGGCTGAGATAAAAAAAAAAAAATGCAATGAATACAAAAAACACTGCCTACATATTTGTTGAATGACTGGGCAGCAAGTTAACTGTCTTAGGTTTGGGATACAGTCTTAGAGTCCTTTCCTCTTTTTCTCCTTCTTTTACTGACTGGATTCAGAAGACGATGCATTTCACACCTGGTCATTACCATGGGCGGTGAGAAATGGGTTTGGCTCACAGCTAAGAATTTTTATTACACTGTGGAAGAGACAATCTAATCTTTTCATTGAGAAAATGTGTATTACAAGTCAACTGCCCATTTTTATTGGATCTTTTGTCAATTCCACCCACACAAAGTTCACACAGGTGTCTTTGAAGAGTAACCACAGGAGTAGCTTGTCACCTTAACTGTGAACATGTCCCACTAAGTTTGACAACCAGTATGAGTCCAAATAACTTTTAGCCTTTATTCGGATCAGTATCCGTATCTACTCTTTTATCATTTCCGTCCGTCCATCCGTCCGTCTCTCTCTATATCTCTCTCTCTATCCCTCTGTTCATCAGTCAGTCAGTCTGTCTGTCTGTCTGTCTGTCTGTCTGCCCGTCTGTCCATCTCTCTCTATCTCTCTGTCTGTTGGTCTGTCTGTCTTTCACTCTTTCTTTTCTGTCTGTCTGTCGGATAATCTTTACGTTTAGATATTGTGGAAACAGCACAGGCTCGGGCAAAGACTTCTCATGCCAAACTTGGATTGTCTGCTTTGCCAGACCAGATGTAATGACAACTTAAATTTCAACTTCTAGAACCCATATTATATTCAATCATCAACTGCAGTTTGAAATACCTAAGTGTTTGCATTGGGTAAACTAACAATTTAACTCCACACAATAACCGCTAAAGTGGACTGACCCACGAGGAGGTGCTATAGCTTTAGCCACGGGGTAAGAGATCACTGGAAAAAACACAGCTGTGAAAATAGCCAATAGATCACATGTTACCAGACAAATAAACTGAGTGATTCAAAGGATGCACTTTGACTTACTATAAAGGATAAACAGTGTGTTAAATTGTAGCAACATTAAACAAACACATTGATCAGGTTTAAATGATTTTTACTCCACTCTATGATTGTTTTTCTTTCTTCATTAAAGTAACTATTGCTCCACATCTGCACACAAGGACCTAAGGGTACCTGCTTTTAATTTGTTCTTCCACACATTTTGTTAAAGACAACTAGACCTAACTAGAACAAACAGATGTATGACTGAAGGAGGGAGGGTGGGAAAATCAGAATGAATAGTGATGGTTGTGGCGATTAACTGCTTTAAAGGAATATTCTGGGTTTACAGTAATACAAGTTAAGCTCAATCGACAGCATTTGTAGCAGAATGTTGATTACCACAAAAATGTATTTTCGACTTGTCCCTCCTTTTCAAAATCAAGCAAAAATCAAGGTTACAGTGAGGCACTTACAATGGAAGTGAGTATTTCTATACATTGAGTATTTTAACATTTACGGCCTGGCCCCATTTACTTTGATTGTAAGTGCCTCACTGTAACCCAGATTTTTGCTCATTTAAAGAAAAGAAAGGACGAGTCTAAATTAATTTGTTATAATTAGTGATAATCAACATTATTCCTCAAATGCTGTCAAGTTTAACTTAAGCCCAGAATACATCTGTTATTTGATAAATTTAATGACATTCCCTACTGTATATCTGATCTCATTATTTTATAGTAATTAGAGTTTACCCAAAAATGTACTCACTGTCATATATGTTTCAAACCTGTATGACTTACTTTATTCCATGGAACACAAAAGGTTATGGACTGCATCAGTCTTCATTCACTTTCATTGGACCTTTTTTCCCCATGCAATAGAAATTAATGGACCTTTAAGACCTTTAAAATGCTTCAGGTGAAAAGAAAGTAGTGAATGATGTCATTTGTTTTCTTGCTGTAATTCTTCTTAACTTCCAACATGATAGATGTGCCAATGAGTGTTTAGTCCAAAACTGCCTATTGGTTTTAAGTCAAGTTATTAGTTATTCTGTTAACCGTCTACTTCTATTTTATACAAAGGTGTTGGCATATGTTCTGAGCACTTACCGACATGCTAATTTGTACAGTAAATTAGGAGCAGGCTGTGTTTTGTAGATCATTTTTTAGGTCAATTTGTGCCACAGGCAGACAGGTGCACACATTCACTGAGTACAGCAATGAAGAAAACCTCTCCATCTTACCCTCGAAAGAAAAAAAGATGAAATTACCTGACCATAAGTGCTCTTAAGGCCTGTAATTTATTTTGATGTGGATGTCAGCAATACTTTAATATCCAAAAAGAAAATAAGTTTGAGGGGTGGAGCAGGGGCCTAATTATAGATGTGTGAGTGAAACATACAGACCAAAAAGGGGCCTGAGGCTTGGGCTAACTGCCATAAACCAGGAGCAGCCATCCTTTGCACCTCATATCATTTAAAAGAGGGCAGTTTTGGCCAAGGGGAGAATGAAACGAAAGAGGTGGGCATTCAGTGTTGCAGTAAAGCTTGCATTCATTATTCATCCGCACAAGGGATTAGAACAATTTTATAACACGTGCAACCCACAACAGCCCCAACATGCCATAATGCAGAGCTGGAAACCAGGATAGTAATTTTGATTTTTAAGAGCCACATCTGTTTGATGGGCTGGTTAGAGTCACATGACAATGTAGAGACTGGAAGATCAAAACTTTATCTGGATGGTCACTCAGCATTAAGTGAAGCTCAAAGGAGTCTTATCATGAGGAATCTCATTGCCTTTGATCCATTGAGATAAAAAGAGTTCAATATTTAGTATAGTTTCGGGACATAAAACTTCCTCTCCAGTTAATGCTTTACAAATAAAGTATTAACTGAAACTGCAAAAACAATTAATTCTAACTTTTCATTCTGAATTCAGTCTGTCCATGTTTATTGGGTAATTAGAAACTTGGACCATCCAATCACTAATATAAGGAAAAATCAGGAGAAAAATTTAGTTAATCCTACAAAACAGAATAAATATCAGTAATTATTGATTATGCTTGTGCTATTCCAGTACACTGCCAATGTATGACCAGAGCTGGAGAAAGTGTTGTTGCTCATTTCACATATGAAGGACAGTGGTGTGCAAAGAAGGAGGGCAGCAGTGTCCCAAACCCCTTGTGTTCAAAAAAATCATTGTTCATTAAAGTAATCCATAAGATTCCAGAGGTTAAATCAAAGAAGCAATATGATAGGTGTGGGTGAGAAACAGATCAATATTTAAGTCCTTTTTTACTATAAATTCTCCTCCCTGTTCAGTCAATCTCCACTTTAAACTTTCCCATTCTTATTTTTGTGTTTTTGGTGATTCACATTATTCTTGCATATCGCACCTACTGGGAAGAAGAAGAATTTCTAGGAAAAAAGGACTTAAATATTGATCTGTTTCTCATCCACACATATCATATCACTTCTGAAGATATGGATTAAAACACTGGACTCTGGATCTGAAAAAACAATGGATTCAATTTATGATGGCTTTATGTGCTTTTTGGAGCATCAAAATGTTGTCAGGAAAGAAGTGTTTCTTAAAGGTAGCAGTCAGTGATGGGGAAAATAGTAAAGAAAACAAAAATATTACTGTTTTTGGCACAACTTTAACAACATAATCATTGGACCTCATGTACAAATGTAATGAATATGTGAAGCCTTTAATTTTTTCAATTTTAGCAATAAAATCCTTGGTTACATGTATGAAACATCACTGCAATGAGATATTGTATGTTTCACACAGCACTGAAAGAATTGACTTCAAGAACAGTGGTTCTCCACCAGGGGGCCAGGACCCAATAGGGGGCCTCAGCACACTTCCAAGGGGGCCTCAAGTTGACTTCAAATGTATTTAAAATAAGAAATATTAAAATAATTCAGCATTAAAGAAACTATTATTTCAAGAAGTGTGAATGAGGAATAATATACTGTAGTTTCTTTAATGCTGAATTATGTCTGAAAATTCAGTTAACTTTTATCAAGATGAGTGATTGAGAAATAATGTAGGAAATTAAACTACATAGGTACATTTTCTGATGACAGAGTAGACGATGATGAAAAAGATGACAAAGAAAACAACAATATAGGTGACAACAAAGATGATAAAGAAATTGAAGACAACAAAGAAGACAATGAAGAAGGCAAAGAAGAAGAAGACAACAAAGAAGATGAAGAGGATGTAGAAGACAATAAAGAAAACGAAGAAGATAGAAGAGAAGGAGAAGATGAAGACACTGAATTAGATGGCAAGAAGATGAAGACGATAGCAAAGAATGGGACGAAGAAGAAGAGGACGAAGACAAAGTAGACAACACAGAACACAAAAAAGACGATGACAAAGAAGACATAGAAGAATAAGATGACAAAAAAGAAGGCATAGAAGAAAAGGATGAAGAAGAGGATAAAGAAAATGAAGTAGGCAAAGAAAAGGAAGACAAACACAAAGATGAAGAGAGTAAAGATGACGAAGTAGACAACAAAAAGATGACAACTAAGTCAAAGAACGACAAAGAAGTCGAAGAATGAGAAGACAGCAAAAAGACAAGAATAAGACAGAGATGAAAAAAACGAAAAGAAAATTAAGAATAAAAAGATGACGAATAAGATGACAAAGATGTCGAAAAACAAGATGACTAAGACGACCATTTTGAAGACGAGGAAGAAGATGTAGAAAAGGATAAAGATGACAAAGAAGATTAACAATAAGAAGTCAGCAACAAAGTCGAAGAATGAGACGATGAAGAAGACAACGACTAAAAAGACTAAGATGAAGGTGAGCAAGAACATATAAAGAAGACAACAAATAATGGAAAGAAGACAAAGATGTAGATAACGAAGAACTAAAGGATGAAAAAGAGCAAGAAGATGACCAAGAACAAAAAGAAAAAGAAGACAATGATGACAAAGAAGACGACGAAGAACAAGGAAGATGAAACCCCCCCCCCCCCCCCCCCCCCCCCCCATCATTATTACCTTAAGTCACATCAGCATCAGTAGAATCAAAATATGATTTTCATAATCATTCAAACTGATCACTACATTCAAGAAGGAAGCAAAACCACTTGCTAATAAAATTAAAAGTCAGGTGACCTCAACAATTGCTACTTTATGTAAGGTGCAATTTTTTAGGGCAAACCATCTGGGACATTAATTCTGTTTACTGAGAGCTAATCTTAACTGGGTAACAACTAATATGTGATTACATTTTAATAAGATATCATCAAGCGCATGTGTGGTTAGTGAGTCACTGGCCACATTTTGGAGGCATAAAAAAACCTTTGAAAATCACTTCCCATAATATTCATCCTTCAAGGCCACACTCTAAAAGATCTCTTTAAATGTGACCACACAATAAATGGGCCACAGTTCTGATTTCTCAATTGCTAAGAGTGCTCTTGAAGAAGTGTGTTTATTAGTTTAGCTGCCAAACACTTGTATAGAGAGCTAAATCAGTCACAAAACATAACGGAGAATGACATATCAAGAGAAAGATGGAGAGAACGATGAATTACACTTTTCCTTCCTCGTTTGAAATGCAATGTTGTTGTAAATAGCTGCAGTAAATAAGTGGAATCAGACAAATGGTGTCTGGAGAAATCATGCTTCACATGAGATGCTGTTCATACCTGTTCATCCCTATAAGGTAATAAGTCATAAACATTAGTTCACTCAATAGGTCATTAACATTAGTTGTTCACTCAATAGGTCTTGCTTTTGCAACATCTCTTCTGGAAAAGGGGCTTTGCTCTCAGAACAGAATAAGGGACTGTTCACACCAAACATGTTTTTACATCTATGCTGTTTTCAATGTAAACATAAACTATATGGACGTCTTTGACTGTTGGACATGCCTCTCGCTGTTTTTCCAGTCTCTTGCACAGGAGTGCTGCATTTCTTTGATAATGTTGTCAGGTTAAAAAGAATGTCAACTTTTAAAAATGAGTCTTGAGACACCTGGTGTCTGTTCTATCCATTGCATTGAGTCTAACCTCTTGTTAGTGCAAAGAATGTCTGAACTGCCCTTAAGCTGTGCACTGTAACTCTTAAAGAGGTCATATCTTATTTTATTTATTTATTTTTTTCCCTTTTAGGAATGTTTCTAGACCAAAAACAGTACTAATTTTGTTTTACGTGACCATTTTCAAGCCTCTCTTTTATCCTTAAACCCTGTCTACACCAGACACTGACGCGATGCAACGGCTTGAGGCTGTCTACACTGGATGAGTCAACATGAACATTCAAAAACTGTTTATTTGTATTGTTGGCAGAAGTAGTGCCAGTGCGTGCAGCGCAAAATGGAACAGGACTTTTAACTGAGAGCATGACACGATGCGTCGCAACAGACGCGTCCAGTGAAAGCATCATTGATTATAATGTGCTCTATTGCTTCCGGTGTAGGCAGGGCTATAGAATTATATGGTCTATTTTTTGTTGCTGTGCCTTTAAGACTCTTACGTAAACCCCTTCTACAATTGTGAAATGAGTAACAGCACTTTGGTGCAACCTGTGGGTTTGATGTCAGCTCCAATGTGGATTTTATCTGCCCCATCCTTCAATAATGGCCTCTTTGAAAAGCCTGTATTACATTGACAGTTTTAAAAAAAAAAAATCAGTACTGAATTGTGCCACACACAAACTGTGACAGTCAGACTGAAATGATCAGGGACTTTGTTAAAAATAAACTTCTGCTGATCATTTATAATGACTGTGCAAGCCAAGTTTCTGCCAATGGCTTTTTGGACTGGGAAGGTCATTGTTTTTGATTTATGAAAGCTACATGTCTTTTAACTCAAAAGATCAAGTAAATTTGATTCTGCCATGATATGGCCCATTTAAAAAATACAATGTAGAATGACATAACTTTTCTGGCTGTCCTTGTAGGTAAGTGGACATTATGAGTATAGCTCTATGGAACATTTACTACTTAGAACCAGGAGATCATGAAAAATATTTTCTAATAAGTCTGTTTGGGATAAAGTTATTCCATATATTTTTTATCATCACCTATGATGACATTTACTACCTTCTGCTGCAACTCATATGGTGAATTAATAGTAGTAAATGAACAAGATTTCAGAGAATCGTCTAAATTTAGAGGGTGAACACACTGTATCTTTAAAGATCATTCACTGTCAGTGCCCATACAAGGATGCTGAGCTCAATGCATGATTACTAAGTAGTTGACCAGAAAATTGTCATGTTTAAATTGTGTCCAGATGCCCTTGCGTTATGGTTAACCAGATGAAATGACTTTGCTCTAGAGAGTGCTCGGATGTTCTTGAGTGAAAAAACTAATGACAGGGCTTTTCCCTCATGCGTTGATAATCAGTGTTGGGAATTTGAGCTGGTCTGTTAAAAGACATTTTCTAAGTTTCCACAACCTGTCACAAATGTCATCTGACAGTTTGTGTTAACATTGTCTGTATTCCTTCGAAATTGGCCATTGATGCCTTTCTTGCATAATTGGCAGGGTCTGGGCGCAACATTGCACAACAATGTTAGATCATTTTGAACAGGAAATCCATTGCACACATCCCAATGCCATTTTTCACGCTAAACTCAACTGGCCGTGTAATAATTACATTGAGTTCATTCATTGTCAAGGAAATTCTCCAGTTCACGTGTTCTAAACCCTCTGTGGAGCCATCCAAGCTTCAGATTTGTTTGATAGTGGAAGGACATCACCTAGTTTGACTAAAATCACAGCTGGAAACGTGGGCCAGGAAATTTTATATTAGCTTTTTAAAGCTTTCTGTGGGCCTGTGGAAAATGTACTATAATCTAATCCACCCATGTGGTTTTGTAAATATAATTAGAGCAGTCGCTGCTTGAGGTCGGCAAGCTTGATCTGCTCAGTTAAATGCAGCTTATTTGCTACAGACAGCAAAACTAATGAAATAGTATTTATGACTGTCATGACCTTTAATTTATAAATGAATGAAAATCTGCTAAAAGAGATATAACGCAACCAACGTAAAAGCCTCTATGACTGACATGAGAAATACATGCACGCTCAGTTTGACAGACAGCAAACGGATCCTTGCACGTGGGCGGTCCTTGCATCAGGAGTAGCAGTAGGGGTTAAGATGTCGCCCCGGTGATTTAGATGCCTAAATCTGCCACTGATGAGTAGAATTAGATATCATTCAGTCAACTTTATAAGCTCTTTCCAATAGCTGTGCTGAGCCTAAAACTCCACAGACAGCCAACTCACATGTGCTTTGTGGACAGCGGACAATTGTCGTTTTGTCCTCATTCATGGTCTGTTCCAATCTGGCTCCTTTTTAAGATGCTACTATTTTGTGTCCCATTGTGGTTTAGCCTAGAAACCCATTTCTTCTTTAAAGCTGATATTTGGAGTTAACAAGGTGTACAGAGTTTGATCAGATGGGACAATTTTCTTTTCTTTTCTCAAAAAAAAAAAGAGCCTCTCCCTCTCCAACTCACTCAACACAGATTGCGATGAAAGGAGGGAATAATCAAAGAGTTTGTGGAGGAGGTGGAAACAACTGATGAGGGGGGAAGCTAGTTTGTTTTACCCCTTGCTGATAAAGTTTTCTCAAACAGATCAACCAGATTCATGAGGAATTTACAGCCATCTGCCAAGTCACAAAAACAGGTCTCCTGGGGACACAAATTGCTAAATGTTTTGAAAGGGCAATGGGAAGCTTAGATTAACACCAAATTGTATTCATTAATCACTGATATAAACAATGAACCAGGGCATTACACTTCACTGTTTTGACTGCCTGATCTACAGTATGATGCCATGGCAAAGTTATCAAGATTTAAGCTAAACATTATTTTAAACAAATGCATTGAAAGGTTTATCCCTTTAACATTTGTCTTGGAAGTAAATTGGCAGTTTATTATTATAGTATTAAAATGTATGGAGGGTGGTAATAAAAGCTGGTCTTGTAGCTAAAAGGTTGCAGGATTGAACCCTTGTTCCATATTCCATCACCTTTATGTAACCCTAGACAGTGAAAAATTTCACTGTAAGTCACCGCATATAAAAGCAATGATAACTATTCAAAATGTGCTTATTTAAAAAGTAAATAAATACAATGCAGGAAACATTGTTGGCATGCGCAAAACACATGCACACCATGGATAATCTGCCAGAATAGGCCTACCGCAAAAGGTTCTTCAGTGCTGAGAGAAATCGGGGTAATGTGGCAAAATCTATTTGTGCCGATCAGTTTTGTTAGCCTTTCCCTGATTAGAGAACACTGTTTAAAGGGATGGTTCACCTAAAACTGAGGATTCAGTTATTGTTTACTCACCCCTGTGATGTTATAATCCCATATGACTTTCTTTTTTAACATAAAGGGAGCAACTGTAAAAAAAAAACCTGTTGTACTCAGTGATCCCATTCAAGGGAAGCAGAAGTGGCAAAACTATATATGCAATATATGCATCCCATAGGGGCGCCACATCAAGGTGGAAACTAGCAGCTGCCCATTATGCCGATTTCGCATAGCACGTAAATACCATAACAAGGTGCACATGTGTTGTGCGCATGCCTCGTTTGACGTCAATAGGAATAACCCAATTTATTTCAAATGTCATGTAAACACAGATTTCTTGCTTTGTCAGATTTTTTAAATAAGCTGACTTTTGGGAGTAATCAGCATATTGATGTGCACGTGCTCAGTGACTGAGTTTTCATTTTTGGGTGAACTATTTCTTTAAGGCGTTTATATTGGCTTACACTTTGCCGGGTTATCAAACATAATTCAGTGTGAGATCAAGCATGTAAATGCACTACACTGGCCTAATTATTTAAATAACACATTATAATCAGTTTTATCTGCTTGGATGACTGTGTTGTGTTTCATGTCTACTTCACTCGTAGATTCACTGCACCTAAAAATATCGTCCACCCCACCGGAGTCAGATCTCGGATCAAAGCAGGGGTCAGTCAGCTCCTCCGTGAATCCCGCCCTGCCGTTTAGCCTAAATAAACCGAAAGGATGGGCTTATCCGGGACAGAGAAGCGCAGGGTCCTGCCGTGCCGTGTGTAGAGTGTGTGTCAGGTTTCATTCTGAGACAGACTCAAGCGCGCAGCAGTCAGAAAAACCCGTCAAATGGCACGACTCATCCGCGCGGACTCCCATTAGACCGGACCTTACTGAACCACAATCTCCATGCACTTGAACCAACAGCATGCCTCCGTTGAGGTAACTTTGATGATATATATATTCAGATGGAAATGAGTTATGCTTCAGTGAACTTTTAATTACCCGTAAGGAGAACTTTTAATCGCTTCATTTGAACCCCGACCCTGCTCAGCCTGATTAAGTGGTGGATAAATATTAACTATATAAGCTACGTCTCACAGGACATGGAGGACATGAAATTGAGAGTATCACCCCAGTCCAACCATGGCAGGACTTGCGTGGAGCATCCTTGGCAAAAGCGCCTTTGGATAAACAGGAAGGACCTGTATGGTACATGCGTGTGCACCGCACTGTGTTTGATCTCGTTTGGAGTTTGCGTGTTGCTTTACCTGAAGACGTCCGATCTGCAGTCCAGGGTTCTCAGTTTAGAAAAGGACAGAGATCCCTTAGTCTCAAGTTGGATATCTCTTGAACAGGTGGAGCCCGTCTTCTGGAGTCGAATAGATCAGATTTTAGAAGAGGTGAGCGGCCCCTTTTATACTTCAGTTTATTTATTTTTATTTATTTATTATTATTTTTATTTTTTTTACCATTGATAATAATAATAATAATTAATAATGTCACTGCACTTGATATCAAACTGAGCTGTGAAAACGTTTTGCTCCCTATGCTCACAACAGTGGGATGCTTTGAGCTACCTTGTCTTAAGTCTACTAAGGTCTTCTTAGGTGCACTTATACAAGGTTTGTGTGTGTGTGTGTGTGTGTGTGTGTGTGTCTGCATTGTGTCCCAGGACAGAGTGAAAGTAGAGATGTTAATGTTGTCCCACCTTGAGAAGCGTTGTGTCTCAATGGGAGGGACTTGTTGAGTCTTTCAGAATGTGTGTTCTGATAGTTCACTGAGTACAGTGACTTTGAGTTTTCTGGAACTACAATGTGTATTAAAATATGAATTTAAATTTAGAGAAGTTGACGTGGTAAACTCTCATCCATCGCCTGGGACTTGTCAGTGTTTCTCCTTTGTTATACTTACTGGCCCTTGTTTGTTTTCGCACTTTTTACTGGACACATTTTGCGCTCTGGGGACATTTATTTTTATTAATGAATTAATAGGCATTTTTTTCAATAATTATTATTTTTTTCTTTTGATTGTATTGTTGTCTGTTTATAACGTTGCTGTTTTTGCTGCCTTCTTGACCAGCTCAATCTTGCAAATGATTGTCTTTTTTGACGGATAAATAGCAACTTCTACAGAAAATATGTTCTCTATTGCAAACATCTTCAAAATATGCACTAAACCGAAGTTTAAAAAAAATCAGCATCATGATAGGTGAGAAATAATGAAATGCTTATAACACTTATAAAATTAAAGTTAGAGTTAAAATAGCTAAATAGTTAAATTAGCTTTCCAAATCAAATGTAAAGTTCACCCTAATCAAACTATTGCATTTGATGCTTCCAGATCAGATTCTTACACATGGCTCCTTATTTTTCACATCATGTCCTGCAAAGATCTAGAATGAGTGTCTGTAAATAACAAGAACATTGCTAAATTTCCCTTCACATTATTAATTTGATCCTGTAGATACAATCCAATTATTCCACATTTTCCTCATTTAATGCAAGATAATTCTATTCAATGATCAGCATGTCTACTCCTGCACACTACTGCATCATTCAAAGCCTGGTGAACACATTGTGTCACCTTACGACCACCTGTTTTTCATCAGCAGTCAACCAGTTAGGGCTCTCACCAGCTTCAGCACTAGCTGAACACACGTCGCCTAGTGTCGCTGTGAGCCCAAAGTGGTGAGGTGGAGAAAAGTGAGAAATACTGTCGCCTGCGGCCCTGGTCCATTCACACTGGCCTCTGGTGGTTCATCACCTAGTTACATGAAAAAATATTTGCAATGTTAAATGTGCATTAGATATTCAGAATTTTGTTGGAAAATGGCTGCCATCTTACTACCTGAGGTTTGTAAAGTAATTGAGCCTGTAGAGGATGGTGCAGTTGAATATCTAGTGTGTTAATGAGACAAAACAGGCTGGAGCAGAGGCAGACAAGTCACATCACAGTTAAAGGGATAGTTCACCCAAAAACTAAAATAATCTCATCATTTTCTCACCCTCATGCCATACCAATGTGGATGACTTTCTTTCTTCTGCAGAACACTAACAAAGATTTTTAGAAGAATATTTCAACTCTGTAGGTCCTTTGTAATGCAAGTGAATGGTGGTCAGAACTTTGAAGCTCCAAAAAGCACATAAATGCAACATAAATTTAAGCGATATGACATTAGTGGTTCAAGCCAAGACTTCAGAAGTGATATGATAGGTATAGGTGAGAAAAAGTTAATTATTTAAGTCCTTTTAATACTATATACTTTTAATGTCGCGAGTCGCGAGTACAAGCGGCCGAAATGGGCTTCCTCAGAAGGGTGACGAGCTTCTCCCTTAGAGATAGGGTGAGGAGCTCAGTCATCCGTGAGGAGCTCGGAGTAGAGCCGCTGCTCCTTTGCATCGAAAGGATTCAGTTGAGGTGGTTTGGGCATCTGGTAAGGATGCCCCCTGGGCGCCTCCCTAGGGAAGTGTTTCAGGCACGTCCAGCTGGGAGGAGGCCTCGGGGAAGACCCAGGACTAGGTGGAGAGATTACATCGCCACACTAGCCTGGGAACGCCTCAGGGTCCCCAAGTCAGAGCTTTTTAATGTGGCTCAGGATAGGGAAGTTTGGGGCCCCCTGCTGGAGCTGCTGCCCCCGCAACCCGACTTCGGATAAGCGGTTGAAGATGGATGGATGGATGGATGGACCTTTATTTTCACTTTCAATTCTTTTGTTTTTGGTGATTTGCATTATTCATGCATATCACCACCTACTGGGCAGGGAGGAGAGTTTATAATAAAAAGGATTAAATATTGATCTGTTTCTCAGATCATATTGCTTCTGAAGACATGAACTTAACCACTGGAGCCTTATGAATTACTTTTATGCTTCATTTATGTCCTTTTTGAAGCTTCGAAGTTCTGGCAACCATTCATTTGCACTGTATAGACCTACAGAGCTGAGATATTCTTCTAAAAATCTTAATTTGTGTTCTGCAGAAAAAAGAAAGTCACACACATCTGGGATGGAATGAGGGTGAGTAAATAATTAGAGAATTTTAATTTTGGGGGGAAGTAACCCTTTAAGGTGAAGTAAGAGTCAATCTGAAGTTGAGTGTAATGGTGTTAATTACATCACGGTGTCAGAATAATGATGAGTCACTCTCAATGAATCATGGATTTGTTTAAGACTAACTGGGCTTTGAAAGCATCTGAAGTGTGTTTATTACCAGGGTGTTCTGCTATCCAGAGCAGATGTTTCTCATAAACATGTTGATAACAAACATCTCAGCATCACCATAAAATTGGACCTATGGTTCTTCAGTTACTTACACAAAGTCTTCATTAAAGCTGAGAAAATTTTTACTGAATGTGCCATTTGAAGTTGAAAATAGTGCTGATTTGACAGTTTTAATAGAATGTGCCTGAATGTCCTTTCGGGGTGTAATCAAGATCTATTCGGGGAGAAGTAGCTGATAGAGTAAAAGAAGGAGATAGAAAGAGAGATCAAGCTAGGCCTCTGGGCACAAAGTCTGGGGGTCTTAGTAGTAATCTGTCACTGGAATTGTTAAATGTTGTTGTCATCCTTTCAAAATAGATTGTTAAAACCAGATCAAATACTTGGTATCGAGTTACCAATAAAGCTGGGAGGCAGAGAATGTCCCCTCCCTTCTAACCTGCCCCTGAAAGCTTTGGGGCATCAGCTGTCTCATATCATTACAGCAACCTTACTGTTTACATCACACAGGATGTTGTCATCACATAGGGGTAGTTCACCCTAAAATGATAATTCTGTCTTTATTTACTCCCCATCATGTCCTTCCAAACCCAGATGTCTTTCTTTTGGGGAACAACAAAAATGTTTAAGCCACACCCACTGTGGACAAGCTTCTCTCATAGAATTCATGAAAGATATTCACTGAAACATTACAAAAATTTGGGGGTTAATTCTCTCCAAAACCATAAGCTTTCAGAAGACTTGGCATGTGACTTAAAAGTTGCATGGACTACTTTTATTCTTTTGGATTCTTTTTTTATGCTTTAAAATGAGCCACGGTCAACTGCCAAAGATGGACCTCCATTTTTATTAAAACATCTCCTTATATTTCCAAGTGAAACTTGATATTCAATTAGAAAAAATACAGAGTGGGACTGAAACTTATCCAATGGGAATTGGATGAATTGTGAAAAGTGGGTGATATATACTTGAATAGTGCCAGATGGTCAAAGAGGAGGGGTTTAAAAAGGGATTTTTGACAGCAAAAAATTTAATAAATTCAGAGGCATAACAAGTTAATACATATCAATGAAAGATTACAAGGGCAAACATATTTTCATTTGGAATAATATCCCTGATGATTTGTGCACTATGTGACCAGGAACCTGTATTAAGAAAGTAAATATAGTAACATTCGATATTAACATTAAAGGAATAGTTCACCCAAAAATGAAAGTTCTCTCATCATTTACTCACCCTTATGTCATCCCAGATGTGTATGACTTTCTTTCTTCTACAGAAGATATTTAGAGGAATATTTCAGCTCTGTAGGTCCTCACAATGCAAGTGAATGTGACCAGAACTCAGAAGGTCATAAAGCATAGAATAAAGCATCAGCATAAAAGTAATCCATAAGACTCCAGTGGTTAAATCCATATCTTCTGAAGTAATATGATAATCGAATGAGAAACAGATAAATATTTAAGCCTTTTTTAACTAAAAATCCAAATTCTTGTGTGGAAGTGACTTTCACTATCAGCCACCAATGAGATTTATAGTAAAAAAGGACTAATATATTGATTTGTTTCTCACCCACACCTATCATATCGCTTCTGAAGACATGGATTAAACCACTGGAGTCTTATGGATTGCTTTTATGCTGCCTTAATGCATTATGAGGACCTACAGTGTTGAGATATTCTTCGAAAAATCTTCATGTGTGTTTTTCAGAAGAAAGAAAGTCATACACATCTGGGATGTTATAAGGGTGAGTAAATGATGAGAGAATACACTTTTTTGGGTGAACTATCCCTTTAAGAACACCTTTACTGCAGTCATTCACACCGAACATGTTTTTCTATGTAAACATAGGTGTCTTTGGCTATTGTGCTGTGCCTTTTTTAGACAGCTTGCCAGGTTAAAATGAGCGTTTACTTTTAAAAAGCATTTCGAGCCACCTGCATTCTGTTCTGTTCATTTCTATTCCATTCTAGCCTTTTTTTAGCACAAGAACGTGTTTAGTCTGAATGAGTTAATCACAAAATTAAACACATAGAAGCTTCAAAAAGAAAGCTGAGTAATTGTTTCTTTAGACCTTGTTCAAGGTGTTCATAGTCAAGGTCACTTTTTATTCATCACTGGTTATTGTTTGCTCAAAATGACACACTCCTTATTTTTCAGGAGAGCACTTCGCTTGAAGTGCAACAGGCTTCTTACTTGCCGTGGTTTGATGTCAAAGCACCATTTAAAATGAAAATTCACAGTAGCCTATCTGTTTCTTAAAAATCTCTCATTTGGAAGTAACATGCATGGGAACAGGGCTCTGGTAAATCATGGATTAAAGCTTTGGCAAACCCTGTTTCATTTTATATGTATAGTATATTGCTCTCGTGGAAAAGTCATTTGCACACAGTACAGGTTTCTTTCAAATTGTAATTCACTTTCCAAAGTTTTTGTTCTTGCACAAAAAATTGTCTGTTGGCTAACCCAGCTGTCACACATAAAGTATATTTTCATCATAGTGTTCTACAGCTTTTCCTGTTCTATGTTTTACAATATCTATAGTGCTGTTGTGTTCAGTAGTGTGGAAACCTGCCACAATAGCTTGTAGTGTCTGAGAACAGTCTGAATAAAGACTTCTGCTGGGAAGAGGCTCTGCCAGTATCAGCCAAATAAAGCGGTTTGTGGTTAATATAAACTGGGGCAAGAAAAATGTTAGATAACAGCTCAATAATTATTTAGCTCAAGTGTTTCAATTTTAGAAGAAGAGGGCATGACCTGTTGTCCTTTACCATGTTTTACCCTTTACCACTGACAATACTTAACAAAACTTTACAATCTGATCATGAATTAATACAGTCAATAATTGTTCTAACAGTGAAATGGCATGGCATAAAATGGGTATGTCTGGGGGGGGGGGGGGGGGGGGGGGGGGGGGTCATGAGAATACATGCCCGGACTGAATGGGGCTAATCAGCTGGGTGGTGATAAAGACAAGCCGGAGGCGCCAGTTTGAGAAAGAGAGAGAGAGAGAGAGAGAGAGAGAGAGAGCGAGAGAGAGAGACATGTGTGTGTGTGTGTGTGTGTGTCTATGTGTTTTATGTTGTTTTAAGTTGAGTTTATGTCATTAAAGTTTACGTTGACTGTTCCTGCTTCCTCCTTGCCCATCCCTTAACCGTTACACTATTATAACTGCTAGTAGTGCAGTTTAATGTCATACACAGCTAGTGGAAATCTGTTTTTGAGAGAATCAACTGTTCTCTAAATCCTGTTCATCTTGTTTTAGTTAAACTGTGTTAAAAATGACATCAGTAATTTTTGGAATTACTTTGGAAGTACCAACTTGTCGCAAGGTCATTTTTAGTATGGTTTATATTTAGTATAGCATTTAGGAAGTAATATGTCGTTTCCATAAAGTTCACACAGGTGTCTAAGCTGTGTAGCCAATGTGCTACACTCAAAAAACTGAACTTGATTCAATAAATAGTGGTTCCACGCGTTTAAAATGAGATTTCTTAAATTAAAACTTCCATGTAATGTCAACTTTAATATTTCAAGTAGAGGAAACCTTACTGAATTGAGTAAATCCAATTAAATTATACATGTATTATTAATTAAATTAAATTTAACCGTTAAATTAATGATTCATTTGAGCAATATGGTGCATTTTCAACCTGCCCTTAAAACAAGCTCAATCTTGACTCTTTACCATGATGATAACCCCCAAAACTCCAACATAACAGAAACGCTTCAAAATAACACAACAAAACATTATACACCGCAAGTCTCCCAATCTGAATGAATCTGGACTTTGTCATGACAACAGCCACTGAAGCTGGCATCACATTAAAAACAATCAAACAAACAAACCTTCCTAGTTGTCACGTTTTGTTAATATGACTCATTGAATGTGTGGGAACTTTTCGAAAATGTTTCCATAAATATTGAAAACTGAAAAAACAAGGGACGCTGAAGGCTGGAGGTTTTATTATTATTATACTTTACATACATGGCTATTTTTTGCGCTTCTCACTTTAAATGTCCTGTTTGTTCATTTGCAGAAATTAGCAGCACATCTTCCGAAGATTCGGACGGCACGGGAAGCATCTCACAGCTGTCTCTGTCCACCAGGTATGCCTGTTAACCCCATTCATCCACAACCCTCCCCCTCTCAAGATTGCACCACACCTGTGCTAGTGTGCTCTGCCCACTTCTTCTAATATGCCATTGAATGTAGTTTGTGGTGAAGTCTTTTTGCAGTGGCCTTTTGAGCTTCCGCTAAAATGTCTCTTGTCTGCAGATATGTGAAGAGAGTGCAATTGTTTCTCCCCGCTGCAGGATAGAGACCCGATCACAGTCGACTAGATCCAATTTCCCCCTGTAACGTAAAAGATTGAAAAGAGTCCCTTTTTAAAAAAATAAATAAAAAACTCTCCCCTTCCCGGGCCTTCACAATCCACAGCACTGCACTTGTGCCCTTAGACTGGCATGGGTGAAGTGACAGGTGCAGTCGTATTTTCAGACGCTGTTGGCAGTCAGTGGTTTCAACGGGTTGTGATGCAAGCCGAAGTGCCGGTATGCCGTCATGCGTCATGTTTAAATTGCACACAGAACATTACATTGCGACACAGAATATAAAACAAGGTAAGAGTATAAATAGGTATGTCTATTTATACTCTTACCTTGTTTATATTCTGTGTCTTACTATAATGTTCTGATTGCTCTTGCTTGTTTCTCCTATCACCAAAAAAAAAAAGAAATACCTTGGCAAAAAAGCTCAATCAGATTCTGATGTGGTTCAAGGTTCACAGCATACTGCTGACAAGTCACATCCATACTCCCTGCAAGAAAAAAAAGAAAAAGAAAACAAAACAAGTAGCCTACGTTAGTTTGCTGGTCTTAGCTGGTCTCACAGCCTCGTCAGGCTTGTTTGGTTTGTTGGTTTCAGAGGTGTTTTGGGTATTTGCCAGCTGGTCAGGATGGGAGACCAGATGAAGACCAGCTTGACTGGGCTTGGAGATAGAGATCTAGTTATCCAATTTGCAAATGATTTGTACTTTTGCACCAATTTGTATTCTTTTAATGACTCCATACAAATATAAGGGATGACTTTGTTTAGAAATTAGGAGTGAAACTGTGAATTTGGAACAATAGGAATAATATAATTAATTGTTAATATTATTAGCAACTCTGTTGTTAATGATGTTCTCAACAGTGTTGTACACAATAATGTTGGAACGGTAAACAATATGCATGCAATCTATATGTAACAGAATAGTGAAAATACTGTAAAATGCAATTTAGCTACAAAATGAAATGTAAAATCCTGTGTGGGAACACTCTTAAGTGAAGACTTGGTTGTGAATCTTTCTACCTTCTTTGAACCAGTTTAATTAAACGAACTTTACAAACAAACTCATTTGCTGAAATAACTTGAGAGCTAAGATCAACAAATTGGCAGGGCCTGTTTACAATGTTCACAAAGTTTGATTTCTTTATAGCCTATATCAGTTTCTGCAAATAGTACCTTTATAAAACACATGAATCCTCTTATGCATGACATATTACATCACAGAAAAATTAATTAATGTTTCTTTTTAGTTCAGAATAAGTTTAGTTCCCCCCAAAATAATATATTTATAGATTTTAGAGATCTGATGATGGTAAAACATGCCCGTAATTTCAACGGAATGTAAAAATGCTAAAGTTAAAGAATGTTAATTGGTTAATGGGTTAAAATATATGGTAAAAAAAATTATATTATATTTAACAAAACAATACGTAATTTTACTGTAAAATATTGTTACAATTATGTGAATGTATTTTTTGATTCCTCAATGTAACCTCCGATGTCAGTCATTAGACAACAACATTGTGTGTTATTGCCTGCATTTGACTGTGTGTATGTGTGTGTGTGTGTGTGTGTAAATTTACACAGCTCTGAGAACCAGGCCAGATGGTACATATATCTCAGTGTTAATTAGGCTAGTCAGTACCAGTCATTGTTGTGTTAACTGAGTGGGAAGTGTCTTCAGACAGTGTACTGAATCCAGTTTAAGATGGACATGTCATGGATGGTCTCTTAAAGAGTGAAGCCTTTTGGGCCAGGTGTGGGCACTGTTTAACAGCAGGCGTCCCAGATAATGGCTGTGTTTGTTGTTGTTCGGACTTTATTGCTGTGCTGTGGGAAAGTGGGAAATCTCGCTACAAACTGTTCTTTTACTTATAAGAAAATTCTGTCATTTACTCACTGTCATGTTATTCCAAACCTGTATGACCTGTAAAGAGATGTTAATTGACTGTAGACGACAAGTACGATAAATGTTCAGTTTGTTTACAGTGTGCAGGGTTACACTTTTTTTTGCATGTGAGATGCATAATGCATGTATATAAATACTATGTATGGATGTTTTCACATATATGCCATTCTCCATAATGCCACCTGCTGCCTGTCAATCACTCCAGCACGCAGTGTTTGGATGGCTTCCATTCCATTGTTTATTTTGAGTGTTGGGTGGTGGGCAAGAGTGGCCCTTTCATCAAAAGCACAGACTCAATGCACGCATATAATATTGATTTATTGAAGAGGCATAACTTTGCTATCCACAATGGCATAATCACATCAACACCCCACCAAAATTTCCAGTGCATATTTGGTTTCTCCTCATCCAGGTTTATAAAGAATGCTATATGTCTGTCATGTGCAGTTCAATCCAAGGACAGAGTATTATTCTTGGCTTGGCATGTTTAAGAGAAGACTTGCACTGTGACAGACTATAAAGGTTCATGGTGGTTTTATACATATTTTTTCTTCTCTTAGTTAGATGCATCCCCTAGCAGAAAAAGCTTAAACCAGCTGTGACAGGGCGGAGGGTGGGGCCGGGTCGTGATTCTACACACCCGGTCCCATATCAGGCTACTCAAGCCTCCGAGAGGGATAAAGGCCGACTGCGGAGGATGGTGCGGGAGAGAGAGATCGTTTCCGTCATGTGTGTGTTTGTGTCTTTTGTTTAAGTTTCTCATTAAACTATTATTTATATCGTCAAGCCGGTTCTCGCCTCCTGCACCAACCTGACCCCGCCCTCCGCCCTGCCACACCAGCCTATGGTGGTCTAGCTGGTTTCCTAGCCTGGCTAAGATGGTGTTTAGCAGGATTAGCTAGTCTCCAAGCCTGACCATCTGAGAAGTGCTCAAAACCTTGTTTTATGAGTGTAGCACCACTGAGAGCACAACAACGCCTTCAAAACACCTGGCAAATGAGCTTTGGGAATGTTTCAACACATCCAAATGAGTTTATTTTTTCTGATTTTCTGAATCTCAAGGGACTTCAGAGGTTAAGTTTACTCAACTTGTGTTTAAAAAGTAATTTGGCCCATTTTCCTTCACACTGAAATCCTCCATGATTTGTTTTTGTTAACAAAGTCAGAGTTGGTTCATACACACAACTGTTTACCCTCCAGCATTGCACGTTTCAGCTGTAACAGTGCCACACATTCTCACTCACTGTGTGGACTATTAGAATATTTGGCACAATTTTAGAAATGCACTTCATCTAAGTGTGCCCATTTTCTCATTCAAGACCCTTGATTTACCACTCATTTACTTTTATTGTCACCACATACTAACAGTACTCCGAAGTTAATAACTGCAATGGCTTGTAACTTCAAGAAGGAATGTCCTAACTGTATATTTTTCTTTAGTGGTTAAACTAGATTTATTAACATCATATTATTCAGCATAACGATAATTATAATATTTAACATATTAGACAAATTCTATTGAGTTCAGATTAATTTAATTCTTTATTAATGCATTTTATAACAGTGGTTCTCAACTGGTGGGTTGCAACCCAAAATTGGCTCAAAGGTTTGTTCTAATTGGGAAGAAACAATGCTAAATACAAATTGCAACTACATAATTTAGCTTTATTAGGATAACAAAATAAACAGGCTTATTCAATTTTAACAGGTTGGAGAAAACATTTTGCAATTGCATATCTTTAGTTGTTGTACATCAAACAAACTACTGTATTTTGCCGCAGATTCATCTGTCACTCATCTGGTAAATGCAAACATGGAAGGTTATGTGACATGCTCTCATCCCTGAAAACCATGAACAAAAATGTCACCCCGACTACCTAAAATACAGCTTGAAATGAGGATAAACATGACTTTTGCTGACCACAATGTGTTTTGTGCGGTGAATTATTGGAGAGAACATGAAATCATGAAAATTCAAGAGACATTTAGAAACAAACACTCCAACTAGAAAAACAAGCCTTTTGACATTTTCGTAATAAATGAATACATTTGTACATTTTAGTGTTTTATTTTAAGGACATTTTTGTTTACTTCTGTACAATAAACAATTTGTGTTCTGTGTTGGGTCGCTTACTTTATGTCCAATGTAAAATCTGGGTCCTGAAACAAAACCAACTGAGAACCACTGTTTTAAAAATGGTAAATATTCACTGTGCGTATTTAGCTGCGATCCAAAAGGCCTCTGAACAGATGTGTATATATAAACATAATTTTAAAAAAGGCACCCTTGTCATAAATGGCAGGATGCGTCCCAATGCTGTTAACAGTGACTTGTGAGGCATTGTCGCCATTTTGCTGCCATAGGAAACAAGAACATATTATGTAAACATAAAGACAATGATTTATGGTTATGAAAAATGTACATAAAAGAGCATGTTTATATGCCATGCTTTTTTTTTGCTGGTGTGGTGGTCATGGAGAAGTGGAAACCAAATGCATGTTGCTCGAGGTGTGAATGAACACTGTAGAAAATTATAGCATGATGATGGATAAGATGCTCTTTTGTTCTTGCTGAGATTTTAAAAATGAACTCAAATCACTTGCTGCCAACAAATTTGTCAGTGTAAAGGAAAACTTCCATGACAGTTAGATTGAATCCAGGCCCAATCATCCAGAACACTCTTGAATCCACACATTGTTTTCCTAAAAGCTGAATGGCACTTTCTTGGATGCAATAGTAGGAAAAGAAGAGAAATAAGAAGACTGTCGGCCTCTCTGACTATATGCACCCCCCCACCCCCCATAGCTCTTGTTTCCACAAAAAAATTCCTGATTCCCTAATGGATTTAGCTTCTTTGTGAATGAATTCAAACCACAGGCCTGCATTGGTGGCATTTGTGGAGTCATAGAGGGTTGTAAGTGATGGTGTAAGAGTGCTATCTTTGGATGCGTGCATCACGGACACTAGTTTTGACTGATCCTCTGTTGGTCTTCTGTTGATTTCTATGGCAGCCTTAGAGAGCGGGACATCATGGGATTTCATTGCATGCCAATTTGAGGAGATTAATCACGAGGAAGCCATTGAGCGGGGCAACAGGAGGTGCCAGAGGGTAAAGGCTTTTAAAGCCCCAAGCTTTACTGGCAGGAAGTGACTTGACAGTTACTTGACAGTTTACCTGGAAGCAGTCCGAGGAGAAGCCATATCTAGTGTGTAACCTGAGCTTGATACAGAGGATCTTTACGAATGAGATATTTGCCATTTTTAACATCCCCACTATCCCAAAGAGCAACAACAACACAGCCCAGAGAATTGTTTTTATTGCTCGGGCATTGCTCTTTCAATGCTTAGGAGACTTCATTGAGTTGTCAGTTGTGTTTTATTGAAGTATCAACTTTGAATCAGAAATTTTTCTAAATTGGCATAGGAGAAATAAAAATAGACAAAAATTACACAATAATTGATGTGCATTAATAGAATAGTCCTATAAAATTATCATGGTTCAGATAATTTGGTCTTTTTTAGAAGAATCTGATTAGAAAGATTTTGAGTTCACATAAAAATCAGATAAACAGATAAAACAAAAACCAGACCAGTTATAGATAGTACACAGGACAGACTCAATGACTGCTGAGTAGAACTGTGTCAGCAGCTCCTGTGGCAGGTTGAACATCCTCAGCTGGCGAAGGAAGTACAACCTCTGCTGAGCCCTCCATTGTGAAGAAGGCTCAGCAGAGGTTGTACTTCCTTCACCAGCTGGCCACATGAGCTGCTGATACAGTTCTACTCGGCCGTCATTGAGTCTTTCCTGTGTACATCTATACTTGTCTGGTTTGGTTCAGCCACCAAATCAGACAGAAGGAAACTACAATGTACAGTCAGAACTGCTGAGAGCATTATTGGTGCCCTCCTGCCCTCCCTCCAAGACCTGTACATCTCCAGAGTGAGGAAACAAGCAGGTAGAATCACTCTGGACCCCACAAACCCTGCCCACTCCCTCTTTAAACTGTTGCCCTCTGGCCAGTGCTACAGAGCACTGAGCACCAGTACATCCAGGCACAAGAACAGTTTTAACCCTCAGGCCATTTTCCTCACAAACAATTAAACCGCATCAGAAATCCCCCATAGTGCAATAATGTAAATACATATCTCATATACATATGTAAATTCACATATTTCATTAAATAACTGTACATACCCCTACCTTGCACATACAGTACATTACCACTTGCACAGCTGCAAACACCATCCTTTTATATGTCGTATTATTTGTATGTCTGTATTGTCTGTTTATACTTTTACGTTTTATATTCTGTGTCTCACTGTAATGTCCTGTGTGCACTTGTTTCTCCTGTCACCAAAGAATTCCTTGTGTACGTGAGAACACTTGGCTATAAAGCTAATTCTGATTCGGATTCTGAAATCTCTGATATTGATTGCATACTTTGGTATCTTGCAAATCTAAGCACAGTTTGAGGCATTTTTAAGATTGCTTCTTCTTAAAAACTGTAAACATGTGTTGTGGCAATGCCGAGGTGAAATGTGCACTGTGTGGCGCTAAAAGCAAATTACAACATATGAGGTTTTAAGGTTAATGCTTTATCAAGTATTAAATGAACAAATCCTACCTTCCAACCCTAAACCTTAAACATAAACCTTACAAATACAGTCATAAAGAAAAACATATATGACATGAAAAACGCAATTGCTAAAGCAACTATGCAATTTCATGGTTCGCAATTTATCATTTTTTAAGCGCATTTAAATCAATGTGACTTAAGAATATATGAATCGTTGAGCATTTTGATCCACTACATAATGCACATGAACTTAAGGGAGATTGCCTTGTGATGATGTAGCATCTGAATGATCTCCTTGCTCCTTGCAAGACTGGAGCAATTTTAAGCGAATTTAGAAGTTTTAGGTTTCTTGTGCACAATTTCAAAATGCACATACAAATAGTTGGATCGAAACCCATCTTTTAACTCTTTCTACTTACATTTTGACACACATGCTCTTCAGGACTCGTACCCCGGTCATTTGTGATGCAAGTGCAAAGCTCTATCAGTTGAGCTACAGTGCAATTTGATAGCACCTGAAGAAGCTTGTAAATTTAGCTTGCTAAGTAATGCAAATGTTAAAATGTATCACTTTACAAATCATGGGTGAAAAGTAAGTTGTTATGACTTGAAAATGTGCCCTTTTACTCTAGATTTTTCTGAAAGAGAATAAATGTCCTTGTTGTTTTAGTGCCTCTAGTGTTCATTTCATCAGGAAACTGCCATGATGAATAACAGTGAGCCACGAAAAAGAATTATCCGTTGGGAGAGAATGTTCAAAACAAGTAATTGGGTTTTTACTAAGGTATTTCATAGTTTAGTTGTTAAAACTTCTCTGACTGTGTTTTGTTCCTACATTGTAGCCGTTGAATTGCGTAAGATGCACTATCAGATATCAGTGTGGCTCCAGAGCTCCCACATGGCCATGGGCTCACAACACATGGCATGCTGGGCACTTTGAGAATGCCCAATGCATTGCTTGATGACAGACCAATGTAGACCCCCAGGACTGGATCAAAGAGCACTGTGAAATGTGTGGGTAAGAGAGAGAGAGAAATACACAGAAATACAAAGACGCAACCTCACAGTGCCCATGTGGTTCAACATGCTCAAATTAACTCAGGACATTAAAGCCTGTTAATACTATCTCATGAGAAAAGAGGCAAGAAAAAAACAGCAGTTGAGGTTAAAAATGCTTTAATGTCCTTGTAAACAAGAGGCTTCCTCTAATCTTCACAGATGGGTCAGGTGAAAGGGTCTTGCGGCTGGTTATTTAAGGAGTTCCAAGTTCAGCTTGACATGTCTGCGGACAGGAAGAGAGGCTTTCGGATCTTGTTTCCTCACCCATGATTACTTTACACCGCAGCTGCCAGAGAGCAGCCTTACTGGGGCGAGATGTAGTCTGTGAGTCATGACCAACACCAAAGATCTACAGATGGACAGACAGAGCATGAGGAAGCAAAAAGGATAAGACAGTGTATGAGAATCAGGGTTCAGAATTTAAGAATTGGATCCATTTTAATTCATGAGTTGGAATTTGAATTGGAATGACAGAAAGAGGATTTTACTGAATTGTTTGCTTCCATTTTGAACACTTTGGGGAATATTAAATCATGTAGGTGGCACTGTCATCTAAGACATACCGCAACATACAGTGTGATGTACAAGCAGTTTTGATTCTTTTTTATTTTATCCAGATTTGCTTTGAGCTAATTAAGAACTAATGAGCACAACATGTTGAATTATTTGCAGATGTCAACTCACCAATTTGCTCTTCAAAGCTGCACAAATTGTCTGTAGTGTCAAAATAAATAATAATTATAGAATGCAACTAGTCGACTTATTGATGAGAAATCTGTGTTGACGGATCACGTGACTTCACTTGCACTTGTTGTAAATATGGATATTCACTCTCACGTTGTTTTCAACCCGTATGACTTTCTTACTTCTGTGGAACACAAAAGGAGAAGTTAAGCATAATATTGGCCTCAGTCACCATTCATTTTCATTGCATTTTTTTTTTCTCCATACAATGAAAGTGAATGGTGACTGAGTCGGTCATTCTGCCTAACATCTTCTTTTTTGTTCCACAGATGAGAGAATGTTGTGTGGGATTGGAACAACATGAGGGTGGATAACAATAAATGGAAACAGACTTGTCATTTCTGAGTGAAATATCCCTTTATCATCTCCAGTTTTGTACCAGGAGCAATAGGAGTGCAACCCTCAAAGGGGCATTTTTTTATTTCAAAAGTAGGTGATGAGAAGATATATTTCGAAAAAGATACAAATTCTTGGACGTTTTGATTTTCTTTGAAAATCAACCAACAAACACAAACATTTCCCACCAGGTTTGAAATTCAGAGAAATGTTAAGTACCTCTGCAGATGGCGATAAAAATAAGCAGTGAGCCGAACCAATACAATCTCCCAGCTGAACAGAGGAGTGATATCAGTGCAGTATAAATGCGTTGTGGTCACCTCTACTGCCCTTTATGAAATGGGACATTTTATTCACACGCTGGAGGCAAACCTGAATAGCCACGCTTCTAAATCTTTCTGGCTCCTAACAGTAAAAGTGTGTTCATGCCTCCTGTTGAATTCCACTCGTTACGCACTCTTCTATATAATCAGGAACGTCTGCAAGAAGCTTTTAGGAAATACACATGATTGAAAAAGTGCACTTTGAAAGAGCATTTATGGATAATTGCCCATTACTTGTGTTTGGCAGTAACACAGTGTATTACTTTGTAAATTATATATTAATAATACAATATGTTCATTTACATTAATTAAAACATTTAAATTTCCAAAAATTGAGTCATACAAGTTAGTTTCGGTCCAACAGCCAAATCATACTCTTGGCCATGTGATGTTGCATAAACAATGGTCATTTTTTGTTACAGCATGGACTGAGATCAGAATTATGTGCAAGGTACAGTTATAGGAAACTGTGGTTATTTTTACAATGTCCCATACAATAGATGTCACATTAAAAATCTATTGAAGGGGACACACAGCAAAACCAAAATGGCATAATCAGGAAATCAAAACCTAAAGTGTGTCTACAATATGTATCAAATAACTGGACTACTAGAAAGCATGTCTGCATGGACCATCATTGTAGACATAGGATTTACATTCAGTCCAGAAGTCTGATAGTCTGATATCTTAAACCATATGTCATGTGTGTTCTGTCTGCATATGTGAGTGTGCATCTGTGTGTATGTATGCATAGCCCTGGTTCCCGTTCTCCTAAAGCACAGTATGTATTGGCATCATCTGTTGAGGCCCCCTAACTTGCAGCAGACTTCCTGTGGTCATTAAGGTGCATTCTGCTCACTGCCGCTCAGAGGGAGCCAGTTCACTTCTTAAGTTAACAGCTCTGGGCAGATGTCCAAAAACAACAGGTTTTATTGAATTTGAAAGAAAGAAAAAAAAATCTCCTATTGGACTCTTTTTGTTCCGCAGGCTATTACTTTAACGGTAGTTGAAATTGTAGTAGCACATTTCTAAAGGTCGTGTGTCACCTTTTAGAGCCTAAGACTAATTAAGTGCATGGAAGTCTTTACAGAAGAAAATGTTACCAGCTGATCACAAAAGCATTGCCCCCCACTCAGAGGGAAATCAAAGTTTTTAAATCCTCAAACATTTCTTGGGTTTTTTATAGAATCTTCAGAAAGTATTCATACTTTACAAATTAGGCCTTAGATAATAGAATTTGATAGTGGCTGAAGAGTTTAGACTCTGCTCCATCTAATTTAAAGTTTCCATATTTTAATGTTAATTTCCATAGTCATGTGTTTCTGGAAAGCACAGGAGTCAGTTTTGAGAACTTACTCATATGAAATGGTTAAAAGAAAAGATAATCATGTAAGAGAGGAGTCTTCATCCTTAAACATCCAGGATTTCAATCAAAGTCCAAGTATAATGACGAAATCGGTTCTTTTCTTACTAACATTGGCATAAATGCTGCTTTTAAGCTAAGAAGGACTTAAACAGATGGCTCAGTATAAGACAGACTTATGTATATGACTTACCTCTCTCTTTTATGTCCACATCAGGCAGTTAATGGGTAAATCGGCCTTGGGGCTATGCTTTTGACATTTCCCCTTAAGCTCAGTTGCCTTTTCATATGAAACCAAAACTCATTAGATCAATCACACAAATATCGACATTATAATTGAAAGTTACTGAAAAGGGAATATGTCGCATGAATGCAGCAGTTATTGGTTGTTAATTTAAAGGCATGTCTGTTTAATATGAAGATCATTTGACTTACTACCAGCTATGTATTTCAAATCATTCTAAAGTTGAATTCCATCTACATGTAGTTTGTTGAAAAGACACAGAGCATTATGTAAATTTGTCTTCCCAGACATGTTAAAAGTTTGTTTAATTCATTTATTCAATTGTATATGTTAAATTGACTTCATTTTAATTAGTTTAAGCATTTAGGAGAGATCAAATTAGAATTTTGTAATACTTTAACTTGGTTGGCATCTCATATCAATGCTTATTTTTTGTATGTTGTTAAGAGCATTGTAATTATTTGTTATGCTGGAATACACTGAAGATCACTAACTAAATGGGAAATATAAATGCTGTCCTACATAATCCAGACCTCCAATGGACCGTTTTGCACAGACTGACAGGTTTAAAGTTGCATTCTCAAAACACTGACGACCGCTGCTAATTTAGAAGAATGAGATCTGTTTCAGACTGAAGAAACTCCTGGAGGCTCGCTTTGACCTCTGACTCCCCTCAACCAATGCTGAATAACTCATAATCCCTGTGAAGTATTTATGGATTGGACATTGGAGCCTTTGATTATGTCACAATGACACAAATCCAACACTTCTTTTTAACTTATAAATGTTTAAATGTTTTTCATCTTTTGACAGCGCTTTATTTGCCCTAAAGTGACTGAAGTGTTTTTCTGAAGTTCCACTTCACTGTTCCCAGCCCCCATCCTCCCCCAGCTTGCTCACTCTTCCAAGTGAAGCACTTAAGAACTAATTAGGCTCATTAAACATAGGGGCAGCATTTCTTCTCCGTTGTGCTATCAAGTCTGAGAACCACGTCACCTTATATCTTGGTGAAGTATTCTACTGTCTTTACCTAATCTGCCCCAACTTTCTCAATAGTTCTCTTGCTCTGTCCTTTCATCCTCCCTCCCTCTCTCCATTTTCTTCTCCAACTTTTGAAAGAGCTTTTTTCTCAGTTAAAATAATACTTCCACACATGAGGCAAAGTGATGTCAGAATCTAAAAAGAAAAGGTTCAGTTCACGTGTCTTGAAAACCTTTGATGTTTTTATCAGTATGCCCCAAGGAAATTACACGTTTATAAGTAGCAGTAAGCAATACATTTTAACTACATATTTTATGTGTGACATGACCAAGTAGTTTTTACATTTTTAATACAGTTTAGACACCTTTATAGACTCGACTGTGAAGCTTTTATTAAAGAGAAACATAATGAAGTGTGTTTAGAAATTAACTATAAATTAACTATAAATATAAAACAAATAAAAAAATCTACATATATACAGGTATATATACAGTGTAATTATAAATGATAATATATCATATATATTAAATTATTATAAATACATATAATACATAAATATAATCAGTTGGCTGATTAGTTGTATTGCTTAATGACATTGCAATGACTTGAACTATCAACTATGACAAATCTATGAACATGTTTATAAGATCTAACTTGCTAAGACAGATTCTCTTCAGAGTTTTGCTCTGCCATGACAGTTGTTGACCTGTGAAAAAAAAGCCATGGAAGAAGAAAATGTATGTTATGCTCTGACACATTTCACAATGTACTGAAATTTAGAAAGTCTCTGCATTCACATACTTGTGTAGAGTATGATTCGGCATTAAAGATGTGTTTGTTATTCCTAAACTCTTTGGCTCCAAATCAGCAGAAAACATTCTCAAGGTTCATCTTCTTCAAGGTATAGCTGTGGGATTTCTTCAGTGTTCAGCTGTGGTTTCTTGACATTTATCAAACTAAATTCATTGAATTGTAAAGTAGAAAATAATTGAGCCTCATTGAGGATTTGAATCAGTTACACTGGACTCCAACTCTAAAGTGTTTTTTATTTCATGTGATTTTGTATTCAAGAAAAACTGAAATACCCCCACAAAGGATTTGGTTTATGCTTTTGTCTTGGAAAGCCATTAGAAGATGAAGTTCCACAGATGAGTAACGAGTACACAGAGATGAGGTCTAAGTGTTTAACAGGGACACTGGATACTGACCTAACTTCCGTTCTTGTTGACGTCAAGAGGCTGGGGACCTCTGGTTGACTTCTTGCTGAAGGAAATGTGGAAGAAAGTATGAGGAAAAGAAAGTGGTAGAAACTGAAGGGAAAAGTTGCCTCAAATATTTTAGGATCCAAAAATCTTCACTCATATCATTGAGAGACCCGAATCACAGGGGTTTACACAGGATCCTGAACTATGGTAAATTTGTGCCACACTAACATGGATAAGGTTCGGAAAGGAGGAGGTGGGAACAATCAAAATAATATTTAATAAGAACTTAAACAAAAAGACACACAATTCACAAATGCACACATTGTAGCTGCATGTGGCTCTCTCTATCCCGAACTGACGCGTTCCTCTGCATTTATCCCACTCCTCGGCTGATTAGCCCAATTGTGGGCCGGGCGTAAAATTGAAACACTTTTTGACATTTTGATTGACAGTTACCAATTCCAAAAGCTCAGACAGGGACCAAGTTCACACAATGTAGAGTCAGACGAGCCTCCAGCGCTGTCAACATACTGCAGGCTTCCCAGAAATCTGCCTGTTTACTCTTTTTGTAAGAAACACGGCTCTTGCCAACCAGACTGCATTTTAAAGGACTCTGTGGGAAATTACGTAAAATACTCAAGTAGGAAAATAAAACTACTGCCAAATTTCACAGTATACTTTGCTGAACTGAGCGAAAATCAATTTGTTAATGCTTAACAGTTAGGTACGTAATTGGTCAAATGACGCTTTCTCGACACAGAGTTGTTTAAGAAATATTTACTTTAGACAAATTAGCTTTTCAACCTCTTACACAGCCAACAGCTGTTTTATCATTTGAATTGGGACTGAGGACCTTAAAGTTGCACTAAGTCATTTTTGTTGATGTTTCACTGGCTCTTATTTCTAATTCCTAATGTAATTACTTTTAATAACAGGCTGAGAACATTAATATTGGTTTGGTTCAGGGCAATGTAGACTCAGATGTCTTTGTGTTTGCTTGCTCCAGACTTTGTAGCATAGCTTGCTTAATTTTCTTTTGTATGTACCATGTTACTACAAATTTGGTATTCTTTGAAGTGCCAAGGAGTGCCATGGTACAGAAAAGGACAACCATGTATCTAGCAATGTACCATGGTACTACCATGTTTTATTTTTTGGCCATATAACATGTTAGTTTGATATTCTTGGAAATACCTTGGAGTAACATGTAAATACCATTGTACATGAATTTGAGGATAGTATATATAAAAGTAGCATGATATTACCATCTGACACCATCCCTCTACCATTGTACCACGTGGTACTTTTTCTAAAGGTATTTAGTTATCGTTAGGTACAGTATACTTATGAATGTGTCCTATACCTGAGGTCAAAGGTCAACTACAGTGCTTCATCAACCCACTGCTGTTAAAATATACTGTATATGATGATGAACAATCATTCAAAAAAAGTTTTGAATGTCTTTACCAGCTGTGAAACTGGAGTGTGAGTGTTCACTTAGTTTGTGTGTTGGGGAGCCGAGAGGATCAAACATGCAGAGTCCAGGAGAATTGGGGGTGGGGGGGGAGGTTGTAATCATCAACTCCTTAACCATCCTGCCTTACCCCAGCTGAGCCCCAGTTGGTTTGCTCATCATGCTATGAAGCATCCGTTTGATGTCCCCAATATAAACAGGGTTATTTGCAGTGCTGTGGGCTTTGACTGAGGTGCCCCACTTTGGGTTGTCAGGCAGAGGTGTGTGTATGTAAGTGTAGGATGGTGGGAAAAACTTGTTCTCGATTGCTATGTCCGTGGTCAAAGCAGACTTTTGTGTAGACTAGTCACGCAGACACACAATCCATCAACAATGACCTCAACTTGCCCTGTTGACCACAACCAACTTTGTACACAACATCTAGAACAACAAGTGGATTGTATAATGACTGGACAGTGTTTAGTCGGGTCTTCCCTTTAATCATTTTGCAAAGCAAATTAGACCAAACCTCAAATAATTGTCCAATTTTTGTTTTTAAGGATCTCAGCTCTTTGCCTGCTCTTAGATACTCCTTTTCCACCACCATGGTGTCATGACTGGAAAGAAAATCTGATCAGTTGTACAGGAGAGCTTTATTAACACTCAATAGAGTAATGCTGAAAGGGAGAGAATAAATCCTGGACAGGGCAATGGTGAAGTCAGACCAGTTGGTGGCACCTGGGACCAAGGTAGGAGAAGGAGGTGCAGAGTGAGGGGATCTGGAAGAGTGAAGGCAGTCACCTGGCCACGTGGGTGGCAGGAAGGATTGCTGCCTGGGGCTGAGCATGCTGGAATCCAGGAAGGACTAGTGAGGTGGGAAGACAGGGACCCACCAGTGGAGAGCTCTGAGGTAGCCTGGGCAGAGAGTCTGGAACAGAACAGCAGTAGAGTCTAAGGTAGGGCCGACAGATAGAACAAACAAAGGGAAAACAACTGACCAGAAATACTCTTAGAAACACTAATATACTAGCTTTCAGGAGAAAGACAGCTCTGGCCAACACACACAGGACAATCTGGCAGAGAACTGAAGCCAAGAGGGTGGTTATATAAGGAGTGAGTTAATCAGGGAGATGAGGAATAGCTGCTACTCATAGGTAAGCAGTATGAACAATAGCCCCTGCAGGGAAACACCAGTTCACGGCCAAGACATGGCACCTGTAAACAAAACAGACACAGGAGGGAACACAAAGCACACAGAAACACATGGCAAGACAAAAACCAGGCCAATCAGTCTGAAACCCCAACAGCAGTGCCACCTTGCGCTCCCAGCTGGACTGACCTCTGATACAGATGGAACTCATCAATAAGAGTGCAATCCAGAATGTCCCAGGCTGGGACCCAACATCTCTCCTCCAGACCAAACCCTTCCCAGTCTACGAAATACTGATGGCCACGACCCCTCTGCCTTGCATCCAGGAGCCTTTTAACTGTGTAGACCGGTGCTCCTTCAATGAGCCAAGGAGGACAAGTGGTGGTGGCTGGAGGATACAGGGAGGAGTGCAACACAGTTTTAATGCATGATATATGGAAGGCAGGGTGAATGCACTTAAATGAAAGAAGAAGGCCCAGACGGACAGCGACCGGTCTCAGGACCTTGTTTATTAGAAAGGTCCAATAAATTTAGGAGTGAGTTTCTTAGACTCTACTTTCAGAGGTATGTCTTTAGAACATAACCAAACGGTAAGGTACCTAGGTGGATTGGAGTGCCACTTGTCCACCCAGGCCCTGATGCCCTCCTCCAGGTGCATCAGCAATGCTGGATGAAGGCATGGGTGGAGGGCACTGCGACATCCAGCACTTGTGTCAGAAACAAGGGAGGCTGTTAGACTGGGCAGCACTGGAAAGGCGATAATACCATAGATGAATATCAAAATCCAGAAAAGGAGGTAGATCCATTTCATATTTGGCTCCTAAACTATGGAATAGTCTCCCTAACACTGTTGGAGATGCAGACACACTCCCTCAGTTTAAGTCTATTTAGCCAGGCATACACCTAATTTAGCCTTCAACCCACAATTAGGGTGCTTTAGTTTAGTCTGCCGGAACCAGAAACCAGAAAAACAGAAAAACCAAGGAAGGATTCTACAAGGCCAAACAGTGGAGCACACTTTCCAGGTCCTGATTTGCCCTCACACTGGATTACTGCAGACCAGATCAATCTAGAAACAAAATGTCATCCCTCCGGACATCCCTCGGGCACCATCTAAGCTCGTAGCGCCCCCTAACCTGTGACTCGACCTCCCAAGAAACTGCACAAACCACCTTGCTGGTAGGAATAATATTTTCATTTTCAAAGGCTGAAGACTTCAGAGATAAAGGGTACCTGTTCTTAACAGTGATGTCATTCAGCTCCTGATAATCGATGCAGGGATGCAGCAATCCGTCTTTCTTCTCCACAAAGAATCCTCCCTAGCCGGTGAAGAGGAAGGGCGGATGAGGCCGGCAGCCAGCAGACACCCTAATTTACCACTCCATGGCCCCTCTTTCAGGAGCAGACAGGGAGTAGATCCGACCCCACGGCTGAGACACGCCTGGCAATAGGTTGATGGCACAGGAGAGAGGGAGAGATTCAGCCTGTGACTGACTGAAGACCGCTGCAAGACATTGCCTGCCCAGCCAATGTGTGGATTGTGTTTTACCAGCCAAGGGTGACCCAACAACAGGAGCAAAAGGGGACCTTATCAGGTAAAACACAATCTCCTCCACTTGGTTGCCTGAGACTCACCGCAATCGTAGTCTGGGAAATCTTGGCCAAATTGGCCCCACTTAGAGTTCTGGCAGATAGTGGTGGCTCCAAGGGAAAAACTGGAATGCCTCACTTGGCAGCCAGAATTTGATCCAGAAAGTTGCCCTCCACTCTAGAATCAACCATTCTAGGGCTGAGACACTGTGGGCTGCTTCACCCCACTGCATGCCAGCTGGGAGAAGAGTGCAGGGGATGCTCACCAGTATGCCACTCTCTACTGATGATCGTTGGCTTTTACTGTACACAATGCAGAGAAATGTCCCTTTTTTCCACAGTACAAGCAGAGCCCTTGCACAAGACATCTTTGGCGCTCTGCCCAGGACAGTCGGGCTCAGACTATTTGCATGGGCTCACAGTCCGACACGGATTCAGGAGAATCAAGTCAATTAAATTGTATTTGTATAGTGCCTTTCACAACACACATTGTTTCAAAGCAGCTTTACAGAAGATCAGGCATTAACAGAAGATAAAACTGTAATGTCTATAATGTCGATGAGTCGTCATTGTGTAATTAGATAAAATACATTTGTGAATCGTGTTTAAAAATAAGTAAAATAAAATAAATAATAATAATTGTATTTATAACCCCAGTGAGCAAGCTGAAAGCGACTGTGGTAAGGAACACAAAACTCCATAAGAAGTTGGTTAATGGGAGAAAAATAACCTTGGGAGAAACCAGACTCACTGTGAGGGCCAGTTCCCCTCTGGCTAACATAATGAATATAATGGCAATATTACTTATGTATAGTGCAAGACGTGGTTTAAAATGATTAAACTAAGTAAGTGTTAAGGGACAGTGTTTAAACAAAGATTATGTATGAAATATAAGATTAATGACTAATGTCTTTGAAGTCCATCCTGGATTAACTGCAGAAGTTCACATAGATGGAATTGTCCTTGTTAATTGGCTGATGAAGACTTTAGTTGGCATTTGATAGTATATATATTCCATTTCAAGAGTGTAGTCCATCAAAAGACCAAGGTGATGCAGGCAGAGATCAGTGAGGTGCAACGTAGTTCAACCTGGCCAGTAATTTCGGTGAGGTTCGGTGTGGTCCATCCTAAATCCAAGGTTCAAAAAAATGGCATATGATGTACCCCATGCTTATGGTTGGAGTTGGCATCAGTTCATCCTCTGAAGTCCATCATAATAGACTGAAGTGATGTTTGGCTGGCACCGCCTGCATTTAGTCATCATCACACAGCGACATGTAGCAGTGGAGTCCAACATGAAGCAGGAATGGAGCTGGATCCAGCCGGTTCTGGTGACCTCAGGATAGGAGTTCCGAGGTTGAGACAGGGAAACAAATAAAATAATATAAGCATAGTTGCCATTCACTTTATTGCAGAGTTATAGATCATGATCAATATTTCTGGTTTCTGGTTCCGGCAGACTAAACTAAAGCAGCCTAATTGTAGGTTGAAGGATAAATTAGGTGTATGCCTGGCTAAATAGATGAGTCTTTTGTCTAGACTTAAACTGAGGGAGTGTGTCTGCATCTCGAACAGTGTTAGGGAGACTATTCTATAGTTTAGGAGCCAAATATGAAAAGGATCTACCTACTTTTGTAGATTTTGATATTCTAGGAACTATTAACAGGCCAGAATTTTGTGATCGTAATGAACGTGAAGGAATATAGTGTGACAGAAGGACACTTAAGTACTGCAGAGCTAGACCATTCAAAGCTTTGTATGTAGTTAACAAAATTTTTTAATTAATATAAAATTTAGCAGGTAGCCAATGTAACAATGATAAAATGGGGCTAATATGATCATATTTCTATGTTCTTGTTATCCCTCTGGCTGCTGCATTTTGAACCAATTGAAGTTAATTTATTGATCTTGCTGGACATCCTCCCAGTAATGCATTACAATAATCTAGTCTTGATGTCATGAATGCATTAATTCGTTTTTCAGCATCAGCAACAGAGCATGTGCCATAATTTAGCAATATATCTTAGGTGGAAAAATGCTGTTATACAAACATTGGTAATTTGATTTTCAAAGGACAGATTGGTATCAAATATAACACCTAAGTTCTTTGCTGTTGAAAATGATGTAACGGTACATAAATCAAACCAATCGCCGAACCAATCATGGGGCCCTAAACAAATGTTTAGTTTGTTTATTGGGTCAGGCCGGCCCTGAGCTACAGACACTATCCTTCCATGCACCACAAAATACTTCTAATTTTGTATTCGTCCACATATGCTCCATTTTCTGAGCTGCTCTCTTGAGATCATGAGTGTGATCATTGTACCATGGTGCAGGGCTTATTTCTTTAATTTTCTTTAATCAAAGTGGGGCGACACTTTCAAGAGTGCCAGCGAAAACTGCATTTATATTTTTTGTTATTTCATCAAGTTCTTCTGGGCTTTGGGGTTTATTGAGTGTATGAGATAGATCTGAAAGATTATTAGTGAAGCTATCTTTAGTGGTCGAAAGAATTGTTCGACCTGAACGATAGCGTGGTGTAGATTGAGTTACAATAGCTGATTGCACCAAACAAGAGATGAAGTAATGATCTGAGATGTCATCGCTCTGCTGCAGAATTTCTATATTATCAACATCAACTCCATATGACAGAATTAAATCTAGCTTATGATTATGGCAATGAGTTGGTCCTGTTACATTTTGTCTGACTCCAAAAGAGTTGAGGATATCGATAAATGCTTATCCTTATGTGTCATTTTCATTATCTATGTGAATGTTGAAGTCACCAACAATTAAAGCTCTATCTACAGTAACTACAAGATCTGATAAAAAAATTCACCAAGCAAATCAGAATAAGGCCCGGGTGATCTATACACTTTAGCAAGGGTAAAAGACAACATCGTTTTTTTATTTAAATCTAATGGTGTCACATTAAGCATTATTAGTTCAAAAGACATACATTTATATCCTGTCCTATGAGTAACACTAAAAACTTCACTCTAAATTGTAGCAACACCTCCTCCTCGACCCATCAGATGAGGTTCATGTTCATAACAATAACCTGGGGGAGTAGATTAATTTAAACTAATATATTCATCCGGATTAAGCCAGGTTTCAGTCAAACAGAGCGCATCCAATCTATGATCTGTAATCATTTAATTAACAATCAGTGCTTTGGTAGAAAGAGATCTAATGTTTTGTAGCCCTATTTTTATATGATGTTTATCTTTAATTTGTTTGCTTTGTTCAAGTTTGACCTTAATAATTTTTTTCAAAATTATTTAATAAGGGTTTTGTGGTTGGTGGTTCGGGGAACTGACACAGTCTCTATGAGATATCTAGCTGATATCTATGTGTTGTAGTTTATGTGACCTGTGTGATGTCTCAAGGCAGCTAGCCGACGTTTGGATTGACGTTTCCTGACCTGGGCCCCAGTTAGTCAAATACAATCATTATTAAGACTATGAGCCAAATTACTAGAGAGGAGAGTGGGAACTTCCTGGGAGTGATGGAGTCCGTCTCTCTTTAGCAGGTCAGTTCTACCCCAAAAACTCTTCAAATTGTCTATAAATTATATTCTATTCTCAAGCCTTGGAGTGGGAGGAACAGGCCCAGGAGAAATCTCCCTAGGAGGATGAGTCTAGTGTAAGCGCTGGCGAAGGGCAAGCTGGTTGTCCACCCTAATGGCTAAGGCAAAAAGTTAATCGAATCTTGCTGGAAGATCCAAGGCATAGATGTAATCTTTGATCTTGTCAGCAAGTCCACGCAGGAACTAGTCCCACATCGCCCCCTCGTTCCAATCACAGGAAGCAGAAAGAGTCCGGAACTCAAAGGCATAATCAGACAGCTTGGGATCCCCCAAATAGGATGCAGGAGAGTTCAGCCTGGGGTCTGAGCGTGCCACAGTGGAGTGGGGGGCAAGAGGAGGCTCAGGCGATAGGGAAGCTGCAGACTCTGATGCAGACTTGAGAAGCTGTTGGATTTGGGCTGAGATCTTGGAAATCTGTGCCACCATTGCCTCCATTGCTTGATTGAAAGCAATACATTTTTCAAAACAACAACTCAAAAAGCAACCAAAAAATTATCATTCCCATTATTATAAAAAAAAAAAAAAAACTGTCTACACTTCCCTTGCAAAGAATTCTGCATCAAACATTTGGCGACAATGAAGAGTTTTCCGCAGGTTTGCTGCAAAACTCATTTGCATGTGAAAACAATCAGTGGCTATTTGCGGCAAATTTGCCATAAACTCATGATTTTTGCAAGGGTTGGCATCCATTAACTGAATGCGTGTTGCAACATAATTGATAGACAACAAGTTTTTTTTTTTGATGGGATGCAAAGCTGCTCCAGCAACTTTCCTTTTCATTTGGAATAAAATATATAAGATGTGTCCTAAATGATGCTCTATACACTATGTATTCAGCCATCTAGTATATGAATTTGTGGATTTTCAAGTGAATTTTCAACACTTAACGTTTTTTTTTACTACACAGAAGCATTTTCCATTGATCTGCTGACGGAAGTGCCATTTAAGATGCATGCAATGTATTGCCGATAGCTTTAGCATGTTAGCAACCTCAGTTAATGAATTAAATTACTTTGGATTTTAAAATATGCTCCTAAAGGAGTAAGACCTAACAAAGACTATGATGTGCTACTGTATGTTTGTTTGTGGACAGATCAGCCATGTCATAACTGTGATGAGATTCTGCTAAATGTATCACATGTAAGGAGATATTATGGAGTTTCTAACTTGTAACACAGCAGTTCCGAGGTAAAATGTGCAGCGTATGCTGCTAAAAGCTAAGGAAATCTTCTCCCAAACAATGCCTTTTTAAGGTTAGTGCTCTATCAAGTTTTAAATCTACAGAACCTACCACCCTACCATAAAGCTTAAACTGAAACCTAGCTGATAGTGGCAATTGATGAAGCAATCACATTTTTTGTGCTTCTATGACACTTTTGTCTCACGTATTGACTGGCATGCACTTCTGGACTTGTACCCCAGTCTTTTGTATCACAAGTGCAATGATCTATCAGCTGAGCTACTACGCAGTTTGATTTTAAATGATTAAGCTTCTATATATAGTTGGTTACATAATACAAATGTTAAAATGCATGGCCTTACAAGTCATGCGCTGTAGTAAATGTGCTTAGCTGTCATAAGATAGCATTGTGTGAGGAACAAGGCAAAATGTATATGATTATGAAATGATAATCTGCACTTTTACTTACTGAGAAGTTCACAACATTTTGGTGGAAATGGGGCCTGAGTGGCAATGTGATGTTGGACCAGCCCAGTGCCGTATGGCTCTGTCGTGATTAGACAGTGGCCCCCCGCATTTACAGTGAGTGCTTGCAGATAAAACCATGCATGTTTTCAGACTACAAACCAGATATCATAATTTACTGTACCCCAGCTGACCAGTGCTGAAAGGGGAAGAGAAGGGGAGTTTGGTCTTTCATAGTCGCAGGTGTAAAGTAGGAGACGAGAAGCTTTTGTGTGTGTGTGTGTGTGTGTGTGTGTGTGTGTGGAGCCTTGTGTTATCAGCTCACCAAAGTGCACTATAGTAATTCAGGATTAGAGACACAGAGCAACTGTGTGTGTGCATGTGTATTGAGACTGTCTTTGTATTTGCCAACTGGTTAGATCCCCATGTTTGCCTTCTATCACTTAAAATTCTTATATCAGCAGAAACCTGGCAATTGAACTTGATCCAGGACTCAAATTAAAAATGGAATCAGGAACCAGTGTAGACTGGTGTTATACTTCTGCACTCTATAGACGCAAGATCTTTACACTAGGTTAAAGGTGAAGTGTGTATTTTCTTCACCACTAATGGCATCAAATGATTTTGCTGAATAAATTAATTTTACAACAATTGTAAAAAAAAACCCTGTGTTCTTTTTTTTTTTTTGCACACTTCATGTTTAAGGATTCTCATTCATAGAGTAAAATTTAAAAAAAGCAGAATTCCCAAATTAGGGTGATCTTTTTGATAATTCCAATATGGAGATCAAGGCCATCCTTTCCTCTTTAGTTTTGAATCCCTCGTACAGGGTTGATTTTTGTCGCCTGCCCTATTTACCATGTTAAAAATCATAGCAATGTCTCAATATAACATCTTCATACAGTTCGTGTAAGCAGGGCTGGACTGGTTATCTGGCATACCGGGCATTTTGCCGGTGGGCCGATGCCCTTTGGGGCTAATCAGGGGCGGACAGGCCGGTGGGTCAGCCGCGAAACGTGCCGAATGGGCAGCGATAAGCTAAAATGATCCGCCACGTTATGCAGAAAAGGACAGCAAACACCCTGCTCAACAACTTTTGGCTCATCCACCCCATAAAGACAGAATTTTAAATTGTATTTTTCTAACAATCTGTCACACCACACGTATTCTCTCTCATTATTCTCTCATTGTTAAAGTGCTTTTGTCAACACACTGTCTGCTTAACTCTTTTACCTGCTCAGTCAATCTGTTTATAGTAAAGTGACTTCCGAGTGTCTGCCCGCTCACATGAACTCTTACACCACCAGACTTAACATAGCGCTCTTTGTTAGAGGTCTGAGATTTTGCCTTCATGGCTGACACCTCCACCTCTCGCTGTCTCTATGTGATTAGTGATGTGTGTTAAGAAGGATTTCCACGCGTGTGAGGCCTAAGGGTTGGATTGCGGTGGACTCCGCTGAGCAGCAGTGGTGGGTTGTGCGCTTCAGCAGCATATATTGGCATCCCACATCTCCCCTGCATTGTGTTTGCGAGGTGCTGGAGGTAGCGGGTGCAGAGCAGGCGGTAAGCATTCGTGGTATTTGGTTAAACATTCTGCTTGGCTGATCAGAGAGACAGGGAAAAGGATAGGCTGTGATGTGAACAGGGGCCCACATTGTGGGACAACAGCAGATGGTGAATGAGCCAATATGGCTTACATTCACCCACATATTGACTTGAGTATGCTGGACATCACATATAGTCAGTATATATTGTCTGTCATGCTGCCTGTAGGAATTCAGGACCTGCTATTGAGCAATACTCGCTGGGAGACTTCCCAGTCACACCACACACTTTCAGTGCTTTGAAGTTTGAATTTTCCTGCACTTCATTTACTAGGGCTTAAAATAGTGCTATTCATTTGCAGGATATTGTATTTGTATTGAATGCCAATTTCCAATGTGTCTCAGTGTTGGATATAAAGGAGTAAATCACAAAAAAAAATTAAATACTCTCATCATTTACTGATCTTTATGTCGTTCCAAACCTGTATGACTTACTCTCTTCCATGGAACATTTTTTTTTTTACCTTAAAGTCTGATGATCTCACAGACTTCGCATGGCTCAAGAACACAGTTTATCCATTATGATGGTGGCGGGCGAACGGGCAGTTTGTTTGTTTCCATATGCTCGTGTCTGAGACGCTCAAGACAAACAAGGCCTGTTCCCTGTTTATTTATGTTGTGTAATGGTTTTTTGAGTGTGTACGCACACATTGTGTGTGTTGAAGTAGTCATGACACTGAGCACTGCTGTTTTTCTCACTGTGATTGTTGTACCTGGACATCCAAAGCCTCTCGAGGGATCCTAACATGTCCATCATGCAGTACTGTACATAGCATTCATAGGATAAATTTTAGACATAAGATAACTTAAATATTGTATTTTAAGGATTGATTAGTTCAGACAACAAGCAGCCTGTATGCTGATCCTCATATAATAACCCCCCAAAACTTAAAATGTTAAAATGATGAATGTTTGTTTTAAGCAATATAGATTATTAGGCTTTCATTTTAATACTGAATACTATTGACTGATACTTGACTGATTTTATGTTTGTCACGATGTTAAAACCCTTTTGATAACCGTCATATACATGATGCTTTACAATTAACATTTAAACAAATATATATATATATATATATATATATATATATATATATATAAATATATATATATATATATATATATATATATATATATATATATAATTTATCATAAATATAACTACTTTATACTTGGTCTCAAAGAACTTGCAAGAAATTGGTTAGTCATTATTTATGTTAGTTTCATCATCTTCAAATGTTGTTTTAATTTTTTTTTTTTTTTTTTATATATAGAGTTAATTAGACACAATTTTATAGGTAGGTGTAATGTTCCATGTGGTCTCTTGTTTTTGTACCCTCACTCTTAAGTTTCTGGCACCTTTTTTACTCCATATTGTCTAAGTTTTTTGGCACTTGTTTAATTCCATATTGCACTCTTATTTTGAAACCATTCTTATGTTCCTGTTAACCAGTCTTGTCATGTCCTGTTTCCCCTCCTTGTTCATGTGTCTGTTTTTCATTGGTTCATTGTTTGATTGCTTGTTTATCAGTTCTAGTTTTGTCATTGGCTTTAGTTTAATCACCTTATTAAGTCCTGTTTGTCTATTGGCTGTTGTTTCCCCTGTTCATGTATTTAAGTCCTCATGTTTCCCTTGTACTTGGTCAAGTATTATATTGTGTTCCTGTAACCTTGATCCCTGCCTTATGTTACCCTGATGTCCTTGAGTCCAAGCCATAGTTTATGTTCCTGTCTTGTTCCTGTATCACCACTATCCTCAGTAAAGCTGCACTTGGGTCCTACTCCTCGCCTTCATCCTTGCCTTGACTGCCTTCCCGATTGTTACAGTAGGGCACAATGGGGCTAATTGCACCCCTTAAGGAAATGTTGCTTTTTTTTTCTGGACACAAAATGTTTCAAGGTCACATTTTTTATTTATTTTTATTTAAAATTCATGGAGCCATATAATTTGTGTGAAAATAAATAACAACAGAAGGTTGTTTTGATTAAAATTCATACCTCACACCTGAGGTAAAAGACTCCCTCACTTGGGGTATAAGGCCCGAAGGGAGTTTAAATGAGATAATGTGTAGAAATAGGGGCAATAGATATAGGGCACCATTTGTCAACTAATGCAAATCATTTTGAGACACCAAGATGCTTTTTTGAGTAACAAACTAAGATGATGCTTATTCAAAATAACTACTTCAGAAAAAGTCAACCATTTCAAACGCATTTGTCATTTTTTTTACATCTCAAGAATTCTATAAACAAACTAATCTCTGTTCTAACTGGTGAGCCCACTTTGAAAATGTTTCACAACAAATCTATTCACCCTCTTAAGAAAAACAACATCTTTAATAGGGGCCTTTAGCCCCTAAAATACTATTCCAGGCAGGAAGTAGATGCCCTAAATCCATAATGCTGATTATCCTACCAGGAACAACTCGAGACACCTTTCTCCCATCTCTTGATGGCTCAAGGGGGAAAAATTGGATACTGTATTAATTGTGTATTTTGTAACATGTTAAACAAACCAAAATAATCGCATAAATGAACGTGTTAAATTTCCCAGCCCCCCAAATAATAATCAATACAAATTTGGTCACTTCATAATTTACTATTTTATAATAAAGATTATATAAGGAATAATAAAGCCTCTGGTTTGACTTGTACTGTTGTGTACTTGGTCCACTTGTTTTCCATTTGGCATGGATACTGAATCCTGACTCACACCAGGAGTGTGAATTACAGCATGCAGAACTTGATAGGCTCCTCTGGAATGTTACATTTCATTCAATCCCCTTTACGCCCACTACACACTGATGCCAGCATTTGCAGTAGCGGTCGCCACTGGCACCCACTTCAGGCCTGGTAAAGAAAGGATCCTGGCCGGTTGTTCTGGCAGGAGTGGTTTATGCCTTCAGTGAGACAGCGTGTTTAGATTCCAGGGTTAGGTTGGTACGCAGTGGTGTTGGGTGACCGCTAGGGCCAGCTGAGCATCTGGACAGTGCCAGAGCTTCCAGAAGGTCTGAACAGCATATAGAGAGAAGAGGATCTTGAAATTGATCCTAGACTGACAGAGAGAGTTGAAGTACAGAAAAAAGAGAAAAGAGTTCATAAGGTTCAGGGGTGTGTATCTGTGCTGATGGAAAATATCACTTTAATGGTATTTATTACACAGCTCTCTGGAATACTCGATTCTGATTGGTCAACGGCGCCATCCAGAAGTCTGATATTGCTCTGTAACAACCGCACATCGACGTATTAGATCACTCATCTGGGTACTGCGTGCCATCTCTCCTGCTTCTCGGATCACTTTGTGATTTCTACAAGTAAATAAAATAATTGTTCGCCTACTTTTACTTCTACTTGAGATATAATTTTTTTTTAAGTAATTGTACTTTTACTTGAGTACAAGTTCTTGAGTTACTTGAGTTTACTGAGAATGTAAAGGACTGCAAGCAGAGGTGAGTAGAGTAGCCAAACACTTTACTCAAGTCAAAGTACAATTACTTTAAAAAAAATATATCTAAGTGTATATATAAGTAGAAGTAAAAGTACTAACATAAATATTTACTTGAGTAAGAGTAAGAAAGTATCCAATTAAAAGAGTACTCAAGTAGAAAGTAACTTGTTACTTTCACAAATGACGTAATAGATGTTAACTCCTATATATTCCTTTACATGATACACATTTAACATGTATTACAGAATTATTATTAATGGAAATTCTGTCATCTTTCACCATCATGTTGTTCCAAACCGGTATGACTTTTTTCCATGCAACACAATAAGGAGATTTTAGACAGAATGTTAGCCTGAGTCACTATTTACTTTTAGTGAATGTTTTTTTTCTCCATATTTTGAAAGTGAATGGTGACCGAGACTGTCAATCTCTAACTTCCTGTCTAACATCTTTTGTGTTCCACATAATACAAAGGGTCACCTGGGTTTGGAACAACATGAGGGTAGGGAAATGATGACAAAATAATAAATTATGGCTGAGCTATCACTTTAAAGGTTTAAAAGTTTACATGTTCTCATCATTTACTCACCCTCATGCCATGCCTTATGACTTCCTTTCTTTCTTTTACAAATTAAGAATTTTCATGATGGGGATTTTTAGTCCTGCATGTATTCTTATGTCAATGTAGTTACAGTTTTCAGTGTTGAAATAATTTAGATAATAATTTCTGTACAGCTGTACCGTCTAGTTCTGTACATTTGATGTACACTCGACAAAGGTTATTTGCCCACAATCCACCAAGAGGAAGAGGTACGAGCTGGGAGTTTACCGCTTCCTTCATGCTGAATGTATTAAATGTATTTTTGACAAATCATTACATAATTAAAATAATAACATATAGAGAGACAAAACATACAGATACATTTTAAAATGTATTCTTTATTTCATCAAATGTGTTTACTCTTTATATTAACTCACAGTATATATTAAAAATTACAAACAGAATGAAGATTGTGGCAGGGCGGAGGGGTGGGGGGTGGGGGGGGTCGTGATCCTACACACACGGTCCCGTATTAGGCTAATCAAGCCTCCGAGAGGGCCGACAGGATGGTGCGGGAGAGAGAGATCGTTTATGGACATGTCCGTCGTGTGTGTTTGTGTCTTTTGTAAAATATTATTTATGTTGTCAAGACGGTTCTCGCCGCCTCCTTTCTCTTGAATTGCTTTACACTGGTGCCGAAACCCGGGAAGGAGGAGGGATACGGCGTAGTAGAGTTCTCGCCACTACCGTCCACCCCAACGGAGCAGCCGTGGCCATCTGCCGGGGGACGAGGAGCCCAGCCGCCTAGAAGCGGAGTAACGGCCGCTGGCCGCGAGGGGAGAAGGGGCTCCTAGCCGACCGCATGGAGCGGTCAGGGCCGCTGCCAGGGGCGGAGGAGTCCCCTTCCAGCCACTGAAACGTGCGGGGGTCTGAGACCGCCGACCGCGAGCGGGGAGCGAGATGACACACTGTCCCCTCTTGTTATCCCTCTCGCCCCTGGCACTGCTGGGCATTTATGTGTTGGCACATCAGTGGTTGAAAATGTGTCTCTGCACGTTTCCACCAATCAGTCTGCTGCACGCAGTTCTGCATTGAGTTCGAAAGGATCAGGTTCAGTTTCTGTTAATGGTACCATTTTTGCCATCTCAAGTATGGTTTTTGACTCTGGTCTCTCTCCTGTAGAAAGTGCCTTGGGACATTCCAGTCATAACAGACATTTTGTCTCAGGCTGTGGGCAGCATTTGGAACCCCGGCCAGACTTGTAGAAGTTATGGGTATGGCCGCTCAATGGGGTGCACTTTTTTAATGATGGGTTATCCCCCACTGTGGTTGATATCATTCTGAATCCTAGAGCTCCATCAACTAGGGTGCTTATACGTTCAAGTGATGTATTTTTGCTTCTGGGTGTACAGCACGAGGTGAAGATCCAGTTCACTGTTCTGTTTGTACAGTGCTGGATTTTTTGCAAGAGAGTTTTGGGGCTGGGGTTGCCCCGGAAATGCTTAAAGTCTATGTTGCCACTTTAGTCGTGAGACATTCTCTTGTCTCTCATTTTATGCATGGGGTACGCAGACTTATACCTTTTTGTCCCGTCCATGTTCCTTTATGGGATTTATCTGTTGTTTTAGAGGCACTCTTGGGTGCTCCATTTGAGCCCTTGGCAACAGTTGATGATAAGTTTCTGACTCTTAAAATGGCCCTGCTGCTGACATTGGCGTCATTTAAAAGATCGATGATTTGCATGCCCTATCGATTAATCCCTTATGTATGGACATCACTTGGGCTATTTGCCCAAAGCCGTAACCCATACATCATTTTGCTCATAGACGATATATTTTTAGGCTTTCTATCCTCCCCCATTTGAGTTGGAGGAGCATTAAAGATTGCATATGCTTTGCCCAGTTCAGGTGCTGTGAGTTTATGTTGACCGTACTAGCCAGTGGCGTAAGTCAGAGCAGTTGTTTGTGTGCTTTGGTGGCCGCAAAAGGGGTGTTTCGGTGTCCAAGCAAAGACTGTCTCCGTGGCTAGTAATTTCAAGTGCTTACGAAGCACGCAGTTTACCTTCACCTTCGGGTATTCAAGCTCATTCTATGAGGAGCATGGCACCCTCACAGGCTTCGGCTAGAGGTGCGCCCTTGTAGGACATTTGTATGGTGGCAGGATAGTCCTCTTTGGATACATTTGTTAGATTTTATAATCTGGACAAGGGTTTGACTCCTGCTTCCCTGGTTCTCTCTGTTGGAATAGGAATAAACTAATAATTCCTAATTCCTAAACTAGTTTTATTTAGATGCTTTAACAGTGAGAATTATATTAGCTTATTATATTCTTGAAATGTCCCTTTTACCTGACAGATAAATAGCAAAAAAAGAGTCAAGAAGTGGCCCACACATTTTAGCCTGTTTAGTCCACACTGTAAAGTATTTTTCAGAGCATTTGATTCATAATTTACGGTCACCTATTTTTATATTTTGTAGAAATATGTTTCTAACTGTGTAATGTTTATTTCAACAGCTCTGCTTTTGTAAACAGGCAACAGGCTGCATTTATCCACTTTTGACACCACTTAGTGCTCTAACACACATGATAAAGACATTGAGGTGTTCCCTGTTTATTTCAGCAATGCCACTGAAATCTGCTCGTCAAGCCTCTGTTTTAATAACTCTTGGCATGACAAGATGCTGCCTTCTCACCTTCAGTAACCCAATATCAGCAGACGCAGGCTCTCTGAGCTCTCATCGCACTTCATATTTTTGCTCCTGGCCACAGCGTTTGAATGTGAATGGTAAAACCCTCAGCATGGGGATCCTGTGGGAGCTCCGCAGTCTGCAGTTTTTCACTTAACCAATGTGACAAAGCTCGATAATGGATTTGTCTGGCTTGAGTCTTGAGAGAAGACTGATGCCATGTTGGGGGAACCTCCCCTTTTTCAGTTTGTCTTTGAAATTTAGTGTTGAGAGTATGTGGTAGGTTGGTAACAACCCAGTAAAAGAGACTTATTGGTTTTAGGGTGCTTCACAACTTTGTAGAGTTTAAAGAGTCCATATTATGCTAATTTACAGGTCCATAATTTTATTTTGGGGGTCTACTAGAATAGGTTTGCATGCTTTAATGTTCAAAAACACATTTAGCTCCTGTCTCTTTAAAGCCCTCCTTTCAGAAAAGCCCAGCCTGCTCTGATTGGTAAGCTGGCCCAGTCTGTTGTGATTGGTCAACCTCTTGGCTCAAGTGTCAGAAATGTAACTCCCCTTACCATAACAGAGTTTCTGGCTGTGTCTCATTTGGAAGGCTGTGTCCTCCGGAGGTTGCATTTGCCGGCTGCATATGTCATCGAGGCTGTCTCATTTCAGAAAAGTGAGTAGGACACTTCGAATGCAACCTTTGAATGCGACCATCTTTCATGGGAATTCGGAGGATGCATGTGGTGTATCCTTAGTGTTGTGGCACTCACTACCCACAATTCTTTGTCACAAATGTCTATCATGCTAATTTGCCCGTAAATATGATGTTCAAATGCAAGTAATGTTAGTTCCCAAGTTGAAGTACCTCAGTAGATTGGTGCAAATATATAATATGTATATTTATATTAATATATAATTAAAATAAAGTATTATAGACTAAAAGTACACCTGTAAAATCTGTTTTCTTTTCTCTTTACATCACTATACCTCTCCTAAAATATACCTCATACATTCCTTTCCAGAGGGACTTTGTTCCCTTCTCACTCAAAGCGCTCGCACTTGTTAATGAGTGACGTGCTGTCATAGCAACAATGTTACGTTCTGTTACTGTTTGTCCTATGAAGGCTGTCTCATTTAAAAGAGGCTTGTTTAAAGGAGGACGCTTGGTATACTGGAGCCTTCAATGGATGCATCCTAGATAGCACGCAGCCTTCAAAAAGAGACACAGCTTCAGTCTTCCTGAGCAGCTGTAAACACTATTGTAACTACGGTAACAGTGGCATCAGTTTTTGCCATACCATTTCAAGCCTGAGTCTGATAATGAATGTTTTGAAGAACAAGCTGATCGACCCGAACCTCCTTTGCAAACGACTTATCTAAGTTAGTCATCTTTAGCTGGAATTGGTGTAGCTGAACTTTCTTCACCAGAGCTATGAATGGAGAACAGAGGCTTACTCCCGGTTGGACATTACCGGCAGTATTAGAAAGTTAGTGAGCAAGTTAACTGTGGACTAACATGGATAGCGGCCATAACATTATAGCTTGAAATAATTCAATAATTATATAAGATTCTTGAGATGCAACCATTTTGTTACAGTTTTAGGCAAAAGCTGGCCCACAACTGAATAGTAAACCCTTACCAAAACAATAGCATAGCATTGCGGTTAGCCGAACACTACCATGGATTGCAGATGTAAAAGTACCGTTTGTAAATATAAATCCATCTCCACACTTGATCACTATTCATGATAGTATGAACAATAAACAATCTACTTAATTCTACACAATTGTAGGTAAAATTGGGCCCGCAGCTGCAAAACTATTTCAACACAATAACATTAGCTAGCAGGTTAGCAGAGGTGTTCAGTCGCAAAAGTAACGAAAGTGTCTAGAGAAATTTAAGTATTAATTTTGCTATATTCAAATTTTAATGTCTTAAAAAAATATTAATATATTTTCTCTTCAAAATGTAGTAAAGTGAAAGTAGACGTCCAAAGAAATATTTATACTCAATAAAGAACAAATATTAAAAAACTTTACTTAAGTACATTAATGAACTATTTGTACTTCATTACTATATACCTATGATGTACCGTATAAACTGTATTAAATTATATATTTACACCTTTTGAATACTTTGACAGCATTTCAACTTCATGCTGTTCACTTATACATTTGTCTCCACGTGGCATTAGTGGAAAAATGGTTGGCAATGAAGGAAATGATGAATTTTGTAAGTAAGAGTCATAAAAATTATATTAATAATTATATTGAACATAGCAATTGATTAAAAATAGTTTTTTATAATCAAAAATATAGAAATGGTTTATGATTATTTCACTCTCTGTTTAGATTATCATAGATTTATGATGGATTTTCATATTTTAAATTGAAAGTCTGGGTCTGGGACCTAGGTAAAAAGTAATCTATGCATAAAAAGAATGTGAAAAGTAGCAAAATGATGAACAAAATCAATAAAAAAATACTGAAGATATGCTGAATATTTCCCAGACGTAATATGACTTTAATGAAACAAAAATAAATTTGTTGGTTTCAACAAAAATTAAAACCCTGGGACATGAAAGTATCTGAAGTTGAAGAGACAATCAATCAAGAAACAAAATGTTGTTGTTTGTTGTCCTCTTACATTGATGTCAACAGCCTTTAATAAAATCCAAACCTTTAATAAAATATTTTTTTCATCATTCTGATGAATGTTTTTGTTTTTCTTTCTTGAAAGCGAGAGTACTTTATGGCAAGGCCAGATCTTTTTTTCAAAATAGACACACTAATCTTCATCACCTTCTAATCAAAGCTGTCGTATTCAAAGCTCCCAGAGGTTAAAGGGGAACTCGCATGTGTATCCATCGCAATTAGAATTGTCATGGCAAAATAATAAAACATCCCTTAAGCCTCCTCTAAAGTGTCAGACTCTCTGTTCAGCAGTAGTCAAAGTGTTGGTTTAACCTTACCCTGGCGGCCATTTGTCCTGCATAAGTAACAAGTTTGTTGCCTTAGAGGTTGTGGGGTTTCCTTTTATTTTACTGAGTGTATAAGGAATAGGTGTGTACACATGTTTGTGTGGGAAGAGCCTGTCAGCCTTTTGTCCTGAACTGCTCATTGGTTCTTCTCATAAGATAAACAGTGGACCTGAAACAAAACATTTCACAAAAATAAAATGTATTAATTTGATTAATATGATAACACAATAGAGAGACAGTATTGCACAAAATGTACACAAAAGGCATCTGTACAGTTGATATGTGTCACTAGTCAATGTAATAAGCTCAAGTCACAGATATTTGTGTTAACTTGAGGGGAACTGACTTCATGTTGCCACTAAAATGACCGTGGGACCAGTTGGAGATAAGAGAAGCTGGTTTTTAGAAAAAGGTCTAACATCATTTGATTGCAAATGTTGCTTGATGTCATATTTTGTATGTAATGCATTGAAATTCACATTTTTCAGGACCAATGTAAGGAAATAGGTGCATACTCAAGATGTAAAGAATATTAGTGGGTATATTCTAGTTAAAATAACTGAAGTGGATCTGCACACTGTTTAATTATTCCCTTTTATTAATTAAAAAAATCACAGCAACATTTTGATCAGAATGATCTTTGTAGGCAACACATCGATATAAGTACTTATGATACAACCAATGGGGATGGGAAAAAACATTAGTTTTAACAGTAAAATTATATTGGGCACAGTCACCACAACTATAATTGCCAAATGGGATAGATGACAAACAATTAGTGGGACGGTCCATTGGCAAATCACCTCTCACAACAAAATTATGAATGTTAGTGGGACGTTTATATACAAATCTAGGTGACTCTTTAAAAATATCATGAAGAACAGGTTTTAATTTAAAATGTACCAGTGTTTGTTGACAATCTTCTTTAAGGCTCTACAAATAGAGGAGTATTGGAACGAGCAAACAATAAAGAGACCAACATTTTTCTACATGCTGTCACTCTAAGTGATTATCTACAGAACAATGAATGCTGGTGTGAAATTAACAATAAATGCTGCTTTGATCTGATTATCCTGATAATTTAAGAAACAACTTGCCAGCTTGAGAATATTGACACAAATGACATTGGAGAAGGACTGTTTTGATGAAGAGAAACTAAAAGATTGTTTTTTGGAGTGTGATCAATAAGAAATTAAAACCATCAAAAAGAAAAAGTTTGAATGTGATGCAGAGGACTATAGTTTTTGAAGGGTGTACTCTTGGAGGAATGCCGCTACAAGAAACGGAAACTGGAAAGTATCCACTCATCAACAAAGAATCCCAACTCCTTCCATGGACACAGACTCTGAGACCTATCGAAGTACAGCTTCATCATTTTTTAGAAGACGCTCCATAAATCCAAAGACAACAAATCTTCAAAGTCAGCTCGAGAGAAGGAACCAGAGGAAATGCAGGAGACGCAAGAAAAATAAATCACTCTCCCAGGCAATACCAAACTCGGAGCAAGAATTTGTGAATGTGATTAATTTGCCTGAGAAATTAATTTCCCCTTCCGGTTTAGTCGCCTTGAGTAAATATCTGCCTTTTGCTCCTACACCAAATTATGATGAATTTAACACCTATGTGGACCTTCAGAAGATTTTTAGTTCTTTGGTCATAAAATAATTCTTCAGTAATAGGCCTAATGTGGGACAAAAAGTGAAGCATTTCTACTCTTAGGAGGAACAAAGGATTACTTACCTCTAAAGTTTGTAGTAAGTTGTCGTCTTTTAGAGGGTGATGTCCGACAATCTTTTCCCAACAAATGTGAGTGCAAGGTACACAACAACCTGACTATAGATCAAAGAAAAGCTTTACTGGAAATAAAAAATTATAAAACTGTTATAGTTAAACCAGCAGATAAGGGTGGTTCCATTGTAGTATGTATATGAATTTTTCTGATAATGATCAAGAAGTGTAACGACAATTGTGTGACATGTCTTTTATCAAAAATTTAATTCTGATCCCACTATGTCAGCACTAAGTTTTTATTACTGAGATTCATGAATACTTGCAACATTGTTTGGATGCGGGTGAGATCACAAATCAGGAGTTTATTTTAATTATGGATGATCACCCAATTAACTCTATATATATACTTCCAAAAATACATAAAAATCGTGAAAATCCTCCAGGAAGTCCCATTATCTCTGGGATTGGGTCTCTTACTGAGAAAATTTAGAACTTTGTAGATGACTTTTTAAAACCTATTGTGTCTTCATTACCATATTTTGCAAAGGATTCCATTGACATGGTTAAGATCTTGAAAACTATTGAATTATCTGTTAATACATTATTTGCTACATTTGATGCTGAATCTCTTTATACTAACATACCACACAAAGGAGTCATTGAAGCTATTGATGCTTTTTTAATAAATCCACATCAAAACAAAAGACCAAGTATTGATTGTATCAAAACATTAAACAATTTGGTGCTAACAGAATTTTTTTTTTAGATTCAATTATGACTTTTTCTCCAAACTAAAGGTACAACCATGGGAAGCACTACGGCACCAAATTTTGTATGTGGGATTCTTTGAACAAAAACGAATTTTCAGTTGTTCTCAGAATCCGTTCTTTTCGCATTTTTACAGATCTGTACAGAAACTGTCTTAGTTACTGTTGTAACCTCCATTCCCCGATGGAGGGAACGAGACGTTGTGTTGATGTAGTGATACTAGTGGTCTCTCTTGAAAGCCTCGGTTACCTCTTATCTTTGAGAAAAGGCAAATTAGAATTGGCGAACAGAATTGGCATGCCTGTGGAGCACCTGTTCCAGGACAGACAACTCGGGGCAGTGGGTCTGGCTGCAAACTCCTCCGCTAAATTCTGAGCCAGAGGGCTAGGGAGGAAGGACATCCAGGGTCCATGACTTGTGGACTTGACTGAGGGAGTAGAGCGCACGTCTTCTCCATAGGAGAGGGGAAAGGTGATATGCGCAAGCGATACACCTGGCCAGCTGTTCCTTATTACCGAATTCTATGTGTTCAGACCTGACAAAACACAGGATGAGACCTGCTCAACCCGGAGATTGTAAAATCTCACGAAGGTATTGGGTGTTGCCCAGCCCGCCGCTCTGCAGATGTCTGCTAGAGAGGTGCCATTGGCCAGTGCCCATGAGGATGCCACACTCCTCGTAGAGTGTGCTTGAACCTGCAAGGGGGCGGGCATGGCCTGGGTCTGGTAAGCCAACGCAATGGTGTCCACAAAATGGCAAGCCTCTGTTTGGAGACAGCGTTCCCTTTCCGCTGTCCACCAAAGCAGACAAAGAACTGCTCAGAGCGTCTAAAGCTCTGCGTGTGATCCAAATATGTGCACAAAGCAAGCACTGGACACAGCAACGCTAAGGTTGGGTCTGCCTCCTCCCAGGGCAGTGCTTGCAGGTTCACTACCTGATCCCTGAAAGGGGTCGAAGGAACCTTGGGCATGTAGCCCAGTCAGGGTCTCATGATGATGTGAGAATCAGCCGGACTGAACTCCAGGCAAGTGTCACTGAGAGAGAACGCTTACAGGTCCCCAACTCTTTATGGAAGTGAGCACAATCAAGAGGGCCATCTTCAAGGAGAGGGCCTTTAGTTCGACTGACTCTAGTGGCTCAAACGTGGCTCTCTCTCTTTAATCGTATACGTCATATTTGTAGCTCTAATGAGTCTTACGCACTACAAAGCATTGACTTCATGAAAAGATTTAGAGAGAGAGAGGTTATAATGAAAATTGGATACAGTCTGCTGTTAAGAGATTTGAAAATAAAAATCAGGATGTATGCTTCACCACAAATCAGGTTAATTCTGAAAAAAATTAAGTTGTTTGCTCATTCCAGTACTCCCCTATTTGTACAGACTTTAAGAATATTGTCAACAAACACTGGTACATTTTAAATTCAGATTCCGCTCTTCATGATATTTTTAAAGAGTCGCCTAGATTTGTATATAAACTTCCCCCTAACATTCATAATCTTGTCATGAGAGCTGATTTGCCTATGGACCACCCCACTAATTTTTTTATCATCTATCCCATCTGGCAATTATAGTTGTGGTCACTGTGCCCAATGTAATTTTACCATTAAAATGTATGTTTTTTTCCCATCCCTATTCGGGTATCACTACTAAAAAGAATGTTATTTACATGATTAAATGTCCTTATGGATTAGATTATATTGGAAAAACACAACATGCTCTAAAAACAAGAATTGGGGAAGATCAAAGTAGTATACGTACAAATGATCAAAAGAATCCTGTTGCAGAAAAAAACTGAATCTTTCAACTCTCAGATACATTGGTATTGAACATGTCAAATCACCCAGGAGAGGTGGCAATTTTAATAAAATTGTATTAAAAAGAGAAACCTATTATATTTATACACTTAATACTTTGTATCCTAAGGGTCTTAACTTGGATTATGATATCCACCCATTCTTGTGACTTACTGACTTCTTTGGATAACATTTACCTTTGTATCTGCATTTGTATTTGTTTGACTTTGACCTGTGTCTGATATTTGCTGTTTTAAACATTTTTGCTTCAATTGTGACATTTACAATCATGTAATTCACTGATTTTTGTGAATTGTTTGTAATAGTGTGACACTGGTGTATGTTTGGCTGATGTTTGAACTCTAATGGCTGATGTTTGAACTCATGAATTGTTCTCATTAAGTGAGATTGAGTCATCATGAGAACTACGATGGAGCCACAGATGGCCGCCTCGGTGTGGAGCTCTCCATTTCTTTTGTTGTTTTTTTTTTTGTTTGTCCTGTGTTTAGTAATCTTTTTCCAGTCAGTTTTACCAGGGATGAACTGCTGAACATTTGGCAGCACATGCCAGATAATCTTTTCCTGGTTTTTGAATATTCTGAAGTTTTGCTGGACTTTATAGTCGAAGGCGCAGCTGTGTTGTTTAAACGCGGTACGAGATGTAGGCGAGGGAAATGAGCCGGCGCGCTGGTTAAACTCCGTCAGTGCGGCATTCGAACAGCACTGCCGAGCATTCATCTAGCGAATCTCCGCTCTCTTCCCAACAAAACTGATGAACTGATCTCCTCACACGTACTAATAAGGACTTCTCAAACTCTGCTGCACTGTGCTTCACAGAAACCTGGCTGAGTGAAGCCATTCCAGACAGCACATTACATCTGCCAGGCTTCCAGCTGTTCAGAGCGGATCGCATCGTGGAGTTTATACATTATGGAGCTTTTACATCAACGAAAGTTGGTGTACAGATGTAACAACATTAAAGAAGATGTGCTGTCCTAATCTGGAAGCACTCTTTATTAACTTTAAGCCATTCTACTCGCCGAGGGAGTTTTCATCATTTATTCTAGTGTGTGTTTACATTCCTCCAAACGCGTCTGGGAACATAGCGCTGCAACAGCTGGCTGATCAAATCACAGACACAGAACAACAATACCTGGACTCAGTTATTATTATTCTTGGGGACTTTAACAAACCAAATCTCACACGTGAACTGCCCAAATACAGACAGCACATTACATGCCCCACCAGAGACAGGAATATATTGGATCACTGCTACACAACAATAAAGGATGCATATCGCTCTGTCCCATATGCAGCTTTGGGACTCTTTGATCATCTGGTTCATCTTCTTCCGACCTTCAGGCAGAAATTAAAATCAACAAAGCCAGTTGTAAGGACTGTAAATAGATGGACTAATGAAGCAGAGCTGGAACTACAAGCCTGCTTTGACTGCACTGATTGGAGTGTTTTTGAAGCTGCAGCTACAGACCTGGACAAGCTTACAGATACTGTTACATCAAACATCAGTTTCTGTGAGGGCATGTGCTCTCATCTAGGACATCTCTACTAGGACATTTTTATCATTCAACAATGATAAACCATGGTTCACAGGAAAACTCTTGTATATGTCTTGTATAATTAGGCCAGGAACACACTTAATAAGGAAATCAGAGTGGCTAAAAAAAGCTACTCTGAGAAGCTGAAAACATGTTTTCAGCTAACGACCCTGCATAAGTGTGGAGTGGCCTGAAACAACGTACTAATTACAGGACTCCTACCCCCAACCCTGTGGTGGACCAACGACTGGCTGACGACCTGAATGTTTTCTACTGCAGATTAGAAAGGCCCAATCTCACACCCCACATGCACTCGGACCTTCACTTCACACAAATATTAACAACTCCTGAAACCCCCCTCCTCCCCCCTCCTGCTACACAACCTGAACTCAAGATCTTGAAGATGATGTGTGCCATGTCTTTCAGAAGCAAATGTAAAGGAAGGCTTCAGGCCCAGATGGCGTCTCACCAGCATGCCTTTGTTTCTGTGCTAACCAACTGGCCCCCATCTTCACACAGATCTTCAATAGATCATTGGAGCAGTGTGATGTCCCATGCTGCTTCAAATGCTCAATTATTATCCCTGTCCCTAAGAAACCAAAAATCACAGGACTTAATGACTACAGACCTGTCGCCCTGACGTCTGTGGTCATGAAGTCATTTGAGAGACTGGTGTTGGCCCACCTGAAGGACATCACTGGACCCTTTCTAGATCCCCTTCAATTTGCTTATCAAGCGATGCAGTCAACATGGGATTGCATCATGTCCTGCAACATCTGGACAGACCGGGGACATATGCAAGGATCCCTTTTGTGGACTTCAGCTCGGCTTTCAACACAATCATCCCAGCTATTCTCCGGACTAAATTAAACCAACTCCCTGTTCCCATGTCTATCTGTCAGTGGATTACCAGCTTTCTGACGGACAGGAAGCAGCTTGTAAGGCAAGGAAAATTCACTTCCACCACCTTTACCATCAGCACTGGTGCCCCCCAGGGATGTGCTCTCCCCACTACTCTTCTCCCTGTATACCAATGACTGCACCACCAAGGATCCCTCTGTAGAGTTTGCAGACGACACCACTGTCATCGGCCTCATCCGAGATGACGATGAGTCTGCATATAGAAAGGAGATTGAACGGCTGGCTGTCTGGTGCAGTCAAAACAACCTGGAGCTTAACACGCTCAAAACTGTGGAGATGATTGTGGACTTTAGGAGGAACACCCCAACATTGTCCCCCCTCACCATTCTAAACAGCACTGTGGAAGCAGTGGAATCATTCAGGTTCCTGTGCACTACCATCTCACAGGACCTGAAGTGGGAGACACATTGACTTCATTGTGAAAAAGGCCCAGCAGAGGTTGTACTTCCTTCGCCAGCTGAGGAAGTTCAACCTGCCACAGGCGCTGCTGATATACTTCTACTCAGCAGTCATTGAGTCTGTCCTGTGCACTTCAATAACTGTCTGGTTTGGTGCAGCTATGAAATCAGACATCAGAAGACTACTGAGGACAGTTCGGACTGCTGAGAGGATTATTGGTTGTCCCCTTCCCCCCCTTCAAGAACTAAACACTTCCAGAGTGAGGAAAAAGGCTGGTAAAATCACTCTGGACCCCACTCACCCAGCCCACTACCTTTTTGAACTGTTGCCTTCTGGCCGGCACTTCAGATCTCTGAGCACCAGAACCGTCAGGCACAGGAACGTTTTTTCCCTCAGGCTATCCACCTCATGAACAGATAAATTGCCCCATTGAGCAATAATTATGTGCAATACACACTTAAGTCTATTTATATTCTCCAACATATCCACTTCTGCCATTACATACATTGCACTGTACATAATATAATTGTAATAGATTTGCACTATGTGTGTGTGTGTGTGTGTGTGTGTGTGTGTGTATGTGGGTATGTATGAAGGAGTGTGTCTGAATGTATGTACGTATATGTAAAATTATTTATTTTATTATACTTTTTTGTTTTTAATTATCTATGTTATCTATCTATAATTATCTTAATTATCTTGCTGCTGTTTTTGTATTGTTTTGTATTGTTGTACACTGGACGCTCCTGTCACCAAGACAAATTCCTTTGTAAACATACTTGACAATAAAGCTGATTCTGATTCTGAGATAGCTGACCGTGATTATTAACAGGTGAACATAATAATGTGTTTGGTTGTAACAAAAGTACTTAAATTGGTGTGTTGCCTATTGATGTGTGCCTGACAAAGATCATTCTGATCGAAACGTTGCTTTGATTTTTAAATTAATAAAAGGGAATAATTAAACAGCGTGCGGATCCACTTTTCCTTTTATCCACTATTTCAACGCTTTTTGCCTTGATCCAGCACCTGTTGCAGAAGTGTTGGATGGGCATGCATTACCCCTCCCCCTTTATATTCTAGTTAATACAATATTACTTGACTGCATTTGAAGCCAGTTTGTTTGTGTGCTGATCATTTTAAACAGTTATATTTAGTCTTGCTGAATATGCCCAGATACAAGTTTGTCACAGGATGTATGGGCAGATGACTTCCTCCACTGTCGCTACCCTCACAACCTAATGCTCTCCTCTGACACACACTCTTCCCGCTTATTGGGCAGAGATCCAAATTCACACTGGATATTTTCACACCATAAAGGCTGTTTGATGCTTTCTCACAGTTACAGTTAACACCTGACACACTGCAAACAGCTGAGAGGGCATTGGGTACATGGAATATTCTCCTGGTTAGTTCACTGCAGGACAATATCACTAAAGTTCCTTAAATTCCTTAATAAAGTGAACATTGGAGTCTTTTGTCATTTATGTTAATTGCCAGCCATTTTAAAAAAGCAATAAGTCTCTTGAGGCCAGGTGATACAGTGATTTTACCACAGTTTAAGGAGATTACTGTTGTAACTGCTTAATGTTGGGTCTATCTGTGATAAAATCACTGTAATGCATGTGTGCTGGTGGTTTATTGCTTTAGTGAACTCTCATTTTTCTTTAGACACAAACACAGACATACACATGTCCACACAAATTCTTTTCATTTCATAGCACGTTGCTAAATTTCTAAAGCATAATGACTTAAGCATCTGCGAGGACCGACAGGTGTTAATGCAATTCTGCTCTTATTAATCTGCATTTTATTTGTGAAAGATAAAACGACCTCAGGGCCAGTAACAGGATTTTTCCAATGGGTGTGGATAACATTTGACTTTCTGTTGTTCCATTGAGATTCCTGATGCTTCAAGTCCCTCCTGTTTCTACTAATGAAGTCAAATGCTTGTCCTGCTGGCTTTGTCTTTAGTAACTCTGATTCATTGTGCAGGACCCAATAACAGTTCAGAGCTAATCAAAGCCAGCCACGTTAACTTGAGTGAAAAGTCAATAGATCTCAATTCAGACCAGCAAATTGACCAATTAAAGAGGAAATAAGGCAAACTCCAAAAAAAGTGTCAAAAGTGAGTTGAGAAGCAAGTTGTTTTCAGCTTTACAGGCTGTAATACAGTAAAATGGAATGCATACTGGAGAAAATGCAACCTCTCGTCACAGATTATACAAATAGGAATATTTCCTGGTTTCAACATGGGCTCTGAACCATGGTCTCCAACATGGGTGACACAACATGCGTGCAGTTGTGCCACAGGAGAAGTTCCCGTGTGATATTTTTTAAAGAATACACAATTCTGGTGTTGTAGCATCATTTATATAGAATTACAATATTAAATCAGCATAAACCATCCTGTAAATTCATGCTCTTTTCAGCAGGGTGGTCTATGGTAGTGCCTCTATTAGATGTTTCTTAGATTTCAAATTATATTTTAATTTCTTTGTGACCAAGTTGCAATTGATGGCCATCTGAATCAACTCTTAGGTTTAGAATGTGAAAATAGCCACTGCAAAAAGATTTATGTGGCACTCGAATTCGCCCCTTCACCACTCTGCCGCAGTAAACCTTTCTTCTACCCAGACTCTTTTTTTATTTATATTTTTTCCTCCTGTGAGCAATTTGGGAGAATAATAGTAGTCAGAATAAAAGTGGTTTTCTGGCACTGTCACAAAAGCATCTTTGTTGTTATCTCCTATAAGTGGCTTACAGCAATTATTTAATCTTGGGCAAAATGGCACACTTTTTATCCGCTCCAAGGATTGTTTGGGAAAATATTTCTCCACCTAGCTGTATCTTAGCATCAGAATAATATCTCTGCACCCATTCATCCTCATTCTGACTTTCTGGGAATGCTGCAATTGTCCAGGTGAAGAGAGTGTTAGGCCATACGTTGACTTGGCAGAAAACCGCGTGACCTTAAGAAAGCCAGCAAAATAAATTCCCCAGCTTTTTAATATTGTACCTCTCCTTTGTTTCTTATTTTTATTAGCAAAATGCTCTACTTTGTAAATAAGACTCTTTATACACGTGTCAGAGGTTTTTTTTTCACCAGTATATGCAATTGTACTCAAGCATTCACAAACTGTTTCAACAGAGCCTTCTGATGCTTCTGAGTCCCAATTTCTTGTGGTATGAGGTTAAAAAAAACGTAAACAAGAGTGAGAATGAAAAATGACTTGTGCTGTGAGCCTTTCTCAAACTGTGACTGGAGTTTAACGAGCCAACAAAGTGGTGAGGAATCGTTGTGAATGGGTCAACTGTCATCAATGGGCTGACAATAGTAGATGCACTGCAGTTCGTCTGCACTCTCTTTGGAGACGTCAGTCATTTGGATTGCACCGGTTTAAGCATGGGTTGGGGTGCATGATGGACTGTACACTTCTCTGGGCTTGAAATTTTTGTGGACCTTTCAAAACTTGATAGGGCCTTTGTTGAAGGTTTATTGGTTCCCTTGGGAGAATGGAGTTGCACAGAGCAACATCTCCTTTTCTCAAGGATGTCAGCTAATCTCCTCAGCCCTCTTGAATTGCCACATAAGTATTTTTATTTGGAAACCAAGTGAACTTACCTTGGACATGGCTATATATAACAGTTGTGAAAAGTCATAAAATGTGTGCAGGGATTTATCCAGATTTCAAAAGGTTTGGGGAAGGCTTTGTTCATCTTCAGGTGACAGTAGTGAAAAGGTTCTACTGAAGCCAAAGATGTCAAGGACATCAAATCCTGATACTGACTGACAGACGCCTTGTGTAGTTCAGTGTATATAGGTGATTATTGTGACATACTTATCTAAACATAATTAAAAAGGTGTTAAATTATAGGGTAGAAAAAGTCTAGTTGTTTTAATGGTTATATCTAAGTAACAATAAGGTTTTGAAGTTCAATTAAACAATTTCTTGTGTACTCTAGCAGTTGTTTTGTATATGGTATAATGGTTTCAAACACGTACTTCAAGTCTTAAACTGTAATTTTTGTGAATTCTGTCCACCGAATCTAAGATTTATTATCAGCATATTTTTGTAATAGCTTTTGGGTAGGGCTGGGCGATAAAACGATATCGATATATATCACGTTAAAGAAAATGAACGATAAGCTTTTGAGGAATTTTCGATATTTACTGCGTGTCGCTAAAACACAAGCAGTTCGGCTTTTCATGCTGCGTTTCCAATGGGGCGGACGAAATCCGCTCAATCTGCTCACAGCGCTAGGAGAGAGCTTGGTCCGCACCGCTGCCAATCCTATGATCCACCTTGCGAGCATGATGCTCGGCTTTCATAGGAATGAATTGAAAATGCTCTCAGCTTCGCTCACAACGCACCAGTGGGAACGTAGAGTCAGACTGGATGAACTTGCTAATGCTAGCTGCCTTGCTAACAATTAGTTTACGTCGGACACTGGATTGATTCCACCCGCACCACAAGACTTCGTGGCAATTTCTGCGCTGTAATCTTGAATATTGTTCTCTAGCACCAAACATGCATAATTTCTGCCCTGTCCCGCTCTGCACATGTTGCCTCTTTTCCCTGCATGTGTATAGACATGAAGCGCTGCATGAGTTAACGTGGTTTCAAAGCACCTTTTTGACCAAAAACGTTTTTCCCTTCTAAATGGATCTTTATTAATCAGCATGTTACGGGCCTTTAATAATAAACAAATCGATTTCTGTTCTAATTTTGTGAAAATTAATTAGATGTCTGGAATGGATAAGGGAAGACTAAAACTCACTTTAATGAAAATCCCCACGGCCACCACCATTGTGTCCTTAAGCAAGGCACATATCCCCGGGTTGCTTCGGAGGGATTGTCCCTGTAATAAGTGCACTGTAAGTTGCTTTGGATAAAAGCGTCTGCCAAATGCATAAATGTAAATGTAAATGTAAAATATACATGTTTTTTAAATTTGGAAAAAAAAGTTTTCTATATTTTCTCTAGGGACACCCCTGAACCCACATTCAGCATCATTCCACAGTCACAAGGGCTTCTTTGCCCCATACTTGGGTATCTGTATCTAAAGAAATAAATTTTAATGTAAAAATATTACAACAAATAGTGGACTGCTGTATTATGCTTCATACAGCAGAACAAAACTATGCACTATGCTTCAGAACAAACAGATCATTTAACATTAATTTTCAATTGATAAATGGTAAAAGATGGTAAAATTGGTAAAAGATCCCACAGACCCCACTGCGTTGGCCGTCTATTGACCCCCTGTGCAGTTTTGTAGAGACTATTTTTGCTGTTTAGAATTTTTTCTTCTTTTCTTCTGTCAACTTTGACATAAAAAAAAGAAAGTGCAATGTGTAAAGGTATATTGTGATAAATATCGATATCGAGATTGTGGCATGCTTACAGGCACAATCAGAGGAAAGAGCATTTGGAGAAATTGGCACATGAAAGGGGGGATGGTGCTGGCAGTGGAGGGGAGGGTTGGGTGTATTTTTGGTTGGGATTCTTTCGGTTATTCCTGAGTCTATATAGTGTCCTTGATAGTTAAACCATTCTTGCAGATATTTTTGCATTGAGTTCAATGAGAAAATGTATGTTTGAATGCATTTATGAATTATTTACTCAATATTCTTTGTTAGGCTTATTGGTTTCAAACAAAAAGTTTCTACTAGTGATCTCATGAAACCGGTGATGACTGTGTCCATATCATATTTCCCCCCAATATAAAAAAAATATTAGATTTGCTTAAAGAAAAAACACTTTACAATAAGGTTGTGTTTGTAACTAAAGTAACTATGAAGAATACTTCTACAGTACTTATTCATCTGTTATTTTCATAATATACTAATAATGTTTTAAAATGACAAACTCTACACGTTAACCATAGTTAATGGATTATGAACTTACATGAACTATAAAAGAACAATTGCATTTTCATAAATTAACATTAACCAAGATTAATAAATGCTGTAAATAAAAATTGTTCATTGTTAGTTCATAATACCTATATATCATAATGTTAACAAATACAACCTTATTCTGTTTGTTACACTTAAATGCAATTTTGTTGTAAGTGTAACAGGAAAAAATGGAGAGGGCAATTTGTGGACAATTACGGCACATGCTTGTTTAGAGTGGACACTACAGAATTGCTGAAATGTGTTTTTGTAGGAACATTATAACAGGGCTGAAGCACATTAAGCAGATGTTTATATCCTGTGTTCTTGACGATTGAGTATGGTCGCAGATCTGGAGCAACAATAATAATAATAATAATAATATGGCGTTGTGGCAGGTCGGAGGGCTTCGCCGGGTCATGACGATACACACCCGGTCCCGTATGAGGCTAATCAAGCCTCCGAGAGGGATAAAGGCCGATGGCAGATGGTGGTGCGACGAGAGAGAGATAATTTACGGACATATCCGTCATGTGTGTGTTTGTCCTTTTAAGTTTATCATTAAAATATTATTTATGTTGTCAAGCCGGTTCTCGCCTCCTCCTTTCCCTTGAACTACTTTACAGGCGTTCATATCACTTTAGCTCTGTCTGATCTTGCAACGCCATTGCGAGACTAACTTGTATAGTCTGTTTGCTTTGCTCCTGTAAACGTAATGACAAATGTGAATGATTTTGCCGCAAATGAGTCATCATGTTAGATGTGTTTCCTACACATCCGACTTCGGTGAAACAGAGCCTACGCACATCCTTTGTCCTGTTCACTACTCATTACCCAGTAGTAGTTTACTATGAAACATAATGCTCCCAAACAACAGATTGTAGAGATGGGTCTTCAGTCTCTGGCTTATTTATGTCAGAGATATTTATGTTTTATTTAGTTCCATCACAGCTGGGAAAATGTCAAGCTAGCTAGTATAAACTTCACATGCATTTATCTGATCTGCAGTTTCTAGTGTATCGTCTGGTGCTCTGTTCTGTTAAGTTTTGGTTCCATGCGGTCCCGTGTTGCTGCGCAATATTTGTTCATTTTAGGTCTACGCGGTTTGTGTTGTTTGTTATATGTTGTTTAATATTGGTTTCACGCATGCTAAGATATGTAATAAATAGTGTGACTGCGTGTACCATACCGAAGGCCCTGTATCCATTCAGTTCGGTATGGATACATGTACCATTGCAGCCCCTATATTTATACTGTATATACCAGTTTTACAATCACTGTATGGTACCACCACAGTACTTTTCCAAATGGTTCCAGGGTTTCCAAATGTGATTCCTATACCAGAGAAGTTTTTTTTCCATTTTGAAAGTGATACCTAATATTATGAATCTATTTGGGTCATCATACTTTAATATTCAGGGTTAAGAACTATGAAAAGAGGTGGGGCTGGTGGCTCGGGTGCCTGCGTGTCAGCATGAAGATCTCCATTTCCTATCACTTTCCAGCCTTCTTGCATAAGGACGGTAACAGGTGGCTGTGATATGCGGCCACTTCTTAGCTTTATATTGCACTGCATGATATTAATACTTTAACTGGCATAGCACAGCCTAAATATTTAATTAAATCATTAAATGTTCCTTGTGTTTACAGTTCGGTGTTGTTTGTTGTGTGTAAGCCATATGCATATCCACTGGCACCATGTGCAAACCGCATGCTCTCTCACATAAACATACACACACACATGCACCGTTTTACAACTACAGTCTCCTGGGCATCATCACAGGGGTATTTTTGAAGCCCCAGCTTAATGTGTCTTTGGACGTAGGTTGTCTGTTGAGCAGGAAGTGGTTGTGTGTCCAGAATGCATCAGGAATCAGAACACATGCTTCCACGTGTCTGTGTGCTCAGTTTCATCTTTCACTTCGGGGCTCTATGGACCTCCACACCCAGAACACCATCTACCCAAATGTCTGCTCATCCTAGTGCTTTAGCTGGCTGAACAGGCGCAGTTTATAATATGTTATCTGCTTCTTGCTATGGCAGCCTGGCATGACTGTTTGGTGGGGGATTTTTAGCCTGATTTTTGCCTTTAATTACAGCAACTGCAGAGATTTATCCAAAGTTTAGATTGTGCTAAAATGCTATTAACCACAATCATTGTTTTGTTGGGAAGTGTTGTAATGGAGTTTTTGCATAGCTTTATGTGCTGTAATATAAATCAAAGCAGAGTAAGGCTTTGTCGTGGTGTGGAGCTTTTGCTTCCAGAGGTGGGTAGAGTAGCCAAAAATGACTTAAAAAAATGTAGAAGTAAAAGTGTTCAAATAAATAATTACTTGAGTAAGAGTAAGAAAGAATCCAATTAATAGAGTACCCAAATTTTGAGTAAATCTTTCACAAATGACATTAACTCCCCTATATTCCATTACATAATACACATTTAACATGTATTACTGAATTATTATTATTATTATTATATTAATGGAAATTCTGTCATCATTCACCATCATGTTGTTCCAAACCCGTATGACTTTATTTCTTCCATGCAACACAATAAGGAGATCACTATTTACTTTTGTTTTGAAAGTGCATGGTGACCGAGACTATCTGTCTAAAATCTTTTGGATTCCACAGAATACAGAAGGTCACAGGGGTTTGGAACAACTTGAGGGTAGGGAAATGATGACAGCTGTGTGAACATCCGTGTCATAAAAGTCCCATTCAATAATCTCTCAGTAAATTACACATTAATTAAAATTAAACTCAGTAATGTAAAAACAGGAATGCTGCCCATTGTAATGAAGTAAAAGTACAAAAAGTTAATTAGAAATTTACTTGAGTGAGAGCAAAAATACCCACTTTTAAACCTACTTTGAAAGTATTTTTGTTCTTAAAAAGTTTCTCAAGTGAATGTAACAGAGTAAATGTAGTGTATTACTACCTACCTCTGGTTGCTACAGTAAGTGAAAAGATAAATGTCTCTGGAACTAATTGTAGGTTGTTTTTCAATCAGGACCACCTGGTTTGAGGGGAAAGAAAGGCCGTGAAGGGGATCCAGGTAGGTTTTCAGTACGCATATACCTGCGCCTGCCAAATCTACAGACTGCTGTTGTCTATATAAGCTGCTATGCACAAACCAAAGCTGTTAATGGAAGCATGAAAACAGACTGTCGTCCATGAAGATAAAGTATCCAGAGATGCTAGTCCTTTACAGAATGAATTGAGACAAAATTGAGTCCTAGTGCAAATGTGGTAGCATCAATACAACAGAACTCTTTAGGCAAAACACCGGAAGATGTTTGGGATAAAATCCATCATTATTGCATGGCTCTCTGGAATACATGAGGTTACATGAGACCATTAATGATGAAGTGGCAAAGACCTGGAATGTTCAGAGATCCACTGTTGTGTGACCACGCATATTTTGTGTGTTATTTGATAGTTTTTATTTTTTTGACAAATTCCTGCTTTGCTGTCTCAGCAGCAGCTTTGATAAATGCTGGCTCTGATTTCTAAAAAATACAGGCTTCTAAAAAGAGTAACTGAAAGAATAATGAGGGCCCATAGGAAAGGTTTGTCACTGGTGTGACCGCAGCGTTACTTAAAGCTACAATTGTTCATGCACTAGTCTGACTCACAGCTAGCTTTGAGGAGTCATCCGTATACTTAATCCAAATGTGTTTCTTCTCTTTGTTGAAGAACATCTCGGGTTACGTAATTGTAACCCCTGTTCCCTGATAAAAGCGGAACGAGATGCTGTGCTGATTTAGCGCTTTGGGAACAACTTTAGGTGTGACCAGCTGTGAATATGTGTGCAACACGTCAATAAAATTGACCAAAATTTATAGCCTCTGCTGGTGACATCATTAGCAGGGCTATAAATAGATGCGTCACGGGTGCATGGTCAGGTATTTTGTCTGAAGAGAAGTCCTGGGGCATCCCAGTGTGGCAATGAAGCGCAGCATCTCGTTCCACTTTTATCAGGGAACAGGGGTTACAGTTAAGTAACCCGAGACGTTCCCTATCAAAAAGCTACATTTTGATGCTGCGATGGTTTAGCGCTTTGGGAACGAGAATACCCATGCCGCCGCACTGTGGATGTCCGGACCCCTTACGGTTGTGTAGTTGTGCTTACAAGAGCATGAGATGTCTCAGACATGAGCTTGTGATGTTGACTCAAGGACATAAGAGCCCGGAGTGGCATGAACATCCAAACTATAAAATCTTATGAGTGTGTGCAGAGAGGACCAGCCTGCTGCATCAAAAACATGCTGAAGAGGGACACCTCTAGCCAAGGCTTTAGAGGCGACCCCTCTGGTAGAGTAAGCCCTGATACCTACTGGCGAAGCTTGACCCCGTGCCTCATAGTCCAGGGCAATAGCGTGCCTCACCCAATGTGACATAGTCTGCTTGGTGGCGGCCGCCCCCTGTTGCGGCCCCCATGGCAAACGAATAGTTGCCCTGACTTACGCCACTGGCTAGTGCGGTGGACATAAGTCTGAAGGGCACGGACTGGACAAAGTCTGTGAAGTCTTTCCTGCTCCGGCACTGTAAACGACTGGTGAACAGAAGGCTTCGAGAATGACCGGATGTCGAGAAAGGGACCTTAGGCAGGTAGTCAGGATAAGGGTGCAAAAATTGCTTTAGCCATTCCTGGGGAAAAATCTAAGCAGGCTGGCAAAACAGACAGAGCCTGTAGATCCTCAATTCTTTGTAGAGAAGTAATTGCCATAAGAAAAACCATCTTGAGAGTCAGAAGTTTATCAGACGCTGACTCTAGAGGTTCGAAGGGGGTCTCAACCAGACCCTCAAGGACTATTGCTAAGTCCCATGAAGGGATCCTGGTCCTAACATGTGGTCTCAGTCGCATGGCTTCACGAACGAAGCGAGCTTGTGGGCTACCCCTTGCCCTTGTCTCTGATGCCCTACCGGTTGAGCCATAAGTGTCTCCATTCTGACTAAAGCAGACATAGACTGGCCAATGGTGCGAGCCGTCTGCTTGGGCGCGCGGAGAGACAGATCCTTGGCTCGACGAAGCTCAGAGAAAGCCTCTTCGTTGACCGTGGTGCCCGCACTTAGGTCCTTCTACAGATCAGCCTGGTATGACTGTAACACTGCCATAGTTTGCAGGGCAGCACCAGCCTGACCTGCTGCCTAATAAGCCTTCTCCACAAGCGTGGAGGTGGTCCTGTACGGTTTTGTGGGGAGAGTGGGTCTCTTTATTGATGATGCTGTGCCAGGCGAGAGATAACCCGCAAGTGTCTTTTCTACTGGCGGCATCACTGAATACTGAATTATTTTTTTTTGCCCACAAGACAGAAATCTGTCTTCTAGTTTGGAGCGTTTGGGGGTCTCTTGTTTGTGTGGCCAGTCTAACTGTAGCCTGGCCACAGCCCGAGTAACCACCTCGAATAATTCCTCAGCCGCTTTATTATTGTGCGTGGAATGTTCAGAGGTTCAGCGTCCCCCTCGTAAACCCAAGAGGCGCCGAAGCATGCTTCAGGCTTACGAGAAGGTTCAGCTGGATCTGGGGAGAGAGCGAGCAAAAGGTACGGACCCGTCTCTAGCTCCTCAGCCAGATCTATGCAAGAGCCCCACGATGAAAGAGTGGGTGCTGGCTCATGGATGTAAGCGAGACGAGTGCGAAGCATTTTGACTGTAAACAGATCGCAATGATTGCACCCGCCCCGCCCCAACGCAAGAGCAGCATGCTCTTCCCCCAAACACACAAAACAAAACTTGTGTGTGTCCGTTTCAACCATAGAGCGTAATCATGGGAACACACACCACTTGCTTTGTTTATCAGTTGGTCTTTTTCTTCTTCTTTTTTTTTTTTTAAGAAAAGAGAATGGTTTCTGCACACTGCCTAACAATTCTAACTCCTAACAGAGGAAAGTTCTGAGAGTCAAAAAGCACAACACACACAGAATAATCTGAAGACAAAAGATCTGACGATGCACCTGTGACGCATCTATTTATAGCCCTGCTACAGGTGCATCCAATTGATGTCACCAGCAGAGGCTATAAATTCTTGTCAGTTTCATTGATGTGTTGCACACATATTCACAACTGGTCACATCTAAAGTTGTTCTCAAAGCGCTAAATCAGCGCAGCATCAAAGTGTAGCTTATTGATAGGGAACACTAGATCTTATATGCTTGAGACTTTTCTCCAACAGTAAACAATTATTTAAAAGTGGCCTTTGTTTTTTCCTTAATCCATTAGATAGTTCTTACCAATTTAAAGGTTTATACTGCTTCTCCTTTTAGTTTCCAGCTATAAAAGAGAGAGGTGTAACATTTTCAAACTCTATAGAGAACAAAAGGTTCTTGGATGAGAAAGGCCTGGAAAGAACTCTCGTGGTTCTGGTCAGATCGTTCATTTGTTCCGTAACAAATTCGTCTGATGGATCGGTTTGTTCTTGCATATTTGTCCAGAAGAGTAGACGTAATAAGCTCTAGAGGAGACGTTTTGGATGATTTTATGTGACATAAGAGGAAAAGATTTGTCATCAGTGATTTTCCTGTAGAGTCTTTTATTCCATCATAGATCTTAAGTTATTTAATATATAAGGATGTTTTAAAGGGTATAAATATTTGTGCCTCACACTTTTTATAATACCTAACATATGGCTTTCAGAACAAATTCTGATGTAACTTGCATCATTGTTTGTCTAATGCTTTGATATCTCTCTCAACCCACACTGAGATCCAAATCCGTTACTAGAATGCATCTAACCTGTAGGCCCACATTAAACCGTGAAATATGCAAAATGCAGAACTCCACAGAAGTGCTGCAGGTTTCTGTTGAATTTGAACGTCTGTCAAGTTCTACACATCCCCACTCCTTGCATGTTTATTTATTAAAGTTGAAGTGTCTAATTTCTGCACCATGAGCGTAACCATACAGAATAAAGCACAACAGTGCCCGCCCTTTTTTAGCCGTCTTGGTTCCGGAAGTATTTTTCCCATTCATTCCTTCAATAGGGATTTCATAAAATCCTTTATAAAAGAATTCCAAGCCATGAACCACACCAACCAGCTCCGAGGTGAATCACAACATTACAAATGTAAATTTCAAGCAAAAAACGAATGAAAAATTTTTCAGAAAAAATGTATGACTTCACATTAAAATGTATGGAAAAATATGTAAATATTGATTTAAGTTTAGAAACATTATGTAACACAGATCATATTCATGGGCAAGGAAGAGGCGAGAAACCGGCTCAAAAGACAAACACATAAGAGGACGGACATGTCCGTAATTGAGCTCTCTCTCTCGATCGCCGTCTGCGAGTGGCCTTTATCCCTCTTGACGGCTTAACTAGCCTAATACGGGACCGGGCGTGCGTAATCAAGCGCCGGTCCCGCCCTCCACCGTGCCGCACACTATTTTTTACATTTATTGCAAAATATTCAGATATATACTAATATATCCTTTAAGTAGATTTAGATTTACTCCTATTTAAAGTTTATAGACCAGCTCCTGGTCGCTTCTGAGTTTTTGTCCACAGTTTGTTTGCCACGATTCTGATTGGTGGAGCTTTCTCTTCAGGATTCACGGGTAGTGTATTTCTGCACCAGAAATTCCACTATAAAACAGGATTTTATAAGGTGAAGTTGAAATAGCATGGACTGATGTCTTCATCGGTTTAAGGAAGTGACGTCTTTGTTTCTTGTTCATTTCCTGCTTGTTGTCAAACTCACTCAAAACAACAGTGGGAGGTGCTTCAGTCATAGTGACTTTAACACGATTAATGTTACTAAAGTTAACACGATTGTCAAAAAATATTATTAAAATGTTGACCATGTTGTTTGAAAGCTGGATGTTCCCTGGATGCCTGGAACTAACACAAATTAAAGTGATTAGATTTAGAGACGGCTGGACACGTGCAATACTAACAACTGTAGGACACATCTTATCTCTGTTAGGTGAACACAATTTTTCCAACTAACTGAAGTTTGATAGGTAGAGCTCTTAAAGTGACTATAGGTTTCTCAGCTATTTAAGGAATTCACATTTACATTTAGTCATTTAGCAGACGCTTTTATCTAAAACAACTTACAAATTAGCAACACAAAAAAATAAATAAAAAAATCCTTACCTTGTTCACAGGTCACATGCAGAGTTTCATTGAACTGGCTTCATTCATTATAATTTGAGTGATCCAATATTCCTCCTCAGCTAAGGAAGTTATTATAAGAATATACGATACAATCACGTAGATGCTCAGTATCAACAACACATCTGGATAAGTCGCTTCAGGTAAAAGTTTGATGTTCTTTGAGAATTTATTTAACTCAGAGCCTTATTTAAAGGATACAGCAATTATACCGGTAGTGCTCCAATGTCAGTAGAGTTCTAATTCATTTGCTATTGTTTACATACTTGAAATGGTGTACCATTGCTCACAGTAAGATCTGTCTTTAAAGGTTTATAAGTTATCAATAAAAATCAATTCATCTATCGAGAAAATGTATGGGATTTTTACTTCCGCAACCAGTCTGTTGCACTCCACTGCAAAAAATACAAATAAAATACAAATAAACACTCCCCTTGTCTGCCTTTGGTTGATGTATACTGATAGTCCAACCCCAAACTCATGTTGGCCAATGTTGCTGTGTCATACTGGTTGGTATTCTCAAACAAATGGTGCAATGTTTTGAAATCGACACAGTGTATACACTTCGAGGGAATCAGCTTTACAAAGGGCTGAAAAATAATGCAAAATGCAAAAAAAGTCTTTCTGTCTGACTAACTAACAATGTTAAATCTTTTTTCCACTTAATTATGCAGCTTCTGAAGGTGTGAGATTCAGCTTTGGTTATGAAGGAACAGGACAGCGTGTGTGTGACTAGATGCTTGAAGTAATGTCTGGGTGGGGTCCTTATGTTCAGAAGGGTTTGGAGGTGTGTGACTTATCTTCCAGTGATGTGGCTCATTCTCCCACTCCATTCTCAGTGGTCCCTCACTTGTGCCAGATTCAAGCAGCTTTAAGAGAGCTTTACAGTGCTGTGATCTTCTAAATTATAAACACATTTGTTACGCTTTATTAATGTACCGAACTGTCGCTGTGACGCACTTCATAAAACTAGCTGCATGTGAGCTCTAATCTTCCTTGCAGATTGTCTTGAGTCACGGCAAAGACAATCAGAGGCTGATTCATCAGTTGTTGTTTTTGTAAATTCAATCTGGCTTCAGATGAGCAGAACAGGCAGCAAACCCATTTCGGAATCTGGTTAGGCTATGGAAATTCAGACCTCACTATTTTCCTCCAGTCTTGGCAAGCTAATTTCAGTTGGGATCAAATGTTTTATGTAATGTGCACATGGTCCAAAAGTGGTCCAACTAAGTTTTTTTGTTTGTATTGTTTGTTTTTGAAATGACTAATATCTCTTTCTCTCTGTTTTTGTTGCAGGACCTCCCGTAAGTAGACGTTATGCCTTTGTTGACTGGATTGTGGTAATGTGATCCAAACTCTGTGGCTTTCTGTGTATCTGTGCATGTTTTTAAACTGTGAATTTCTGTTTCTTGAGTCCCCTAATTTTTACTGCATCTCCCATGCTAATTGAGTGCTGATTACATGATTTAATTCACATAAACTAAACTTCTGTGTCTTACTTACATTTACGTATACATCCACACGTTGGTCGGAAGAAGAGCTTGCGTATTGTGTTTACACAAAAATGATAATTATGCCATAATTTACTCACAATTATGTTTTGTTTCAAACCCCTTTGCCTTTCTTACGTGGAACACAAAAGGAGATGTGAGACAGAATGTTAGTCTCAATAACCATTCACTTTCATTGCATCTTCTTCTATAAAAGTGAATGGTGACTGAGGCTAACATTTTGCTCAACATCCCCTTTTGTGTTCCATGGAAGAAAGTCAGAGGGGTTTAAAACATCATGAGAATAAGTAAAAAATGGCAGAATTTTCATATATGAACTATCCTTTTAAGTGGCATGGCATGGTTCTTTCGGCTTTTTTTCGGAATGTTAACCTTCTTGGACATTTGGAATTTGCACAGACACTGATATATTTCACAGTGAACACAGCATTGGTAGATACAACTTGTTCAGTTTAATATATCTTTTGAAGAGTGGTGTTGATGAATGATACTATGGAAAAAAGAGGAGAGGATGAAAGAGAAAGGTATAAAATTAGGTGCGGTTGGACAGCTGTGTCCCTGTTGTAAGAGGGAGAAGGTCGAGCTCCAAAGATTAATGAAATAAGAGCAGCCATGGACAAACGCTGCCCACAGGAAAGAAAAATCACAGAGTCTGGCAACCATTGTGCATGATCAATGTTCGTAGCGTGTCGTTCAGTGCCGTCCCATTATAGTCACCTATGACAACTTTTAGAGGAGGGGGGACTGCGGGGTATAGATTATTCCAACAAGTATGCTAAGATAACACTCTTAATGAAGTCAGTGAAACTGTACAACTTCACCAAATGGGCCCGTTCCTGTTCACTGAAATTGAATGCTTTTAGAAGTTTAAATACATAATTGTCTGATTCTTCACAGGTCACCTCACAAGGGCATTGCCTTTTGCCCTTTATTTGGAGGCACAGCTACAGTCCAATCCAGACTTTAACAATTAGTAGTGACAGGAAACATTTTACATTGACAGAAAGCTTACCACCGTAAGTTTGTGTTGAAAAAAGCACCATTAAAAGAGAGCGCTCTGGTGGAACTTTGCAATGGTCAGTCTCAAACACATACCTAAATGGGTGAATCTAGTAAAAACACAGGAACAGGTCATGTTTCACGGCAAAATTTTAAGGAAAAAACAATTACAATATATTTAACATAAAGAAATGAAGGCCAATTAAGGTTTATTTGTAGTGTGACATTTTTCCGTGACAGTTTCAAAATTCTCACATTATCACAATGCGTTCAGACAAACTTTTGAGCTTTTTAAAAGGTGATTCCCATTACTGAAATCAAAGAAAAAAAAATCCCTCCTTTTTTCAAAGCAAAAATCAAGGCTACAGTGAAACACTTACAATGAAAGTGAATGGGGCTCATATTTGGAGGGTTTAAACAGAGAAATTCGATGCTTATAATTTTATAAAAGCACTTAGACTCATTCTTCTGTTAACTTGTGTATTATTTGAGATGTAAAGCTGTTTAAATCAAAATTTTACAGTCATTTTAAGGTTTTAGGGTTTGTTGACATTACATCGTCATGGTAACGAAGTTGTAAAATTGGTTCTAACTTTACAATTAAATGGTTTGTAAGTGATTTTATCACACTAACATCATGTTTACATGGAATATCCTTTATGTCTTGTGGCTATACTTTTGAAACTGTGAGTATTTTAACGTTCAAATTACATTACAGTCTCAGACTTTTTTTAAAAAAAAAGAAAAAAGAAAAGGAGGGACAAGTCAAAATACATTTTTGTGGTAATCAAAATTATGCCACAAACGCTGTCAATTAACCTTAACTTGTATTGAGCCTGGAACATTCCTTTAATGGTCCTAAAATAGGCTTCATAACGCAAGGAAAATTGATTATTACTTTCTTTAGACTTTTGTGTGAAATATGACCTGGACCTGTTCTTAACAGGTTTTGTGAGATTCATCAAAATGTAAAAATGCTGCACTTTTACAAGTCGATAAAAGCTGAATATTTCAAATGGAGCATATGGCTGCTTCCATTTACACTACTGTACATTTATTCTAACATCCTTTATTTTACATCTTTTATATTCCAACAATATGTATCACAATCATAAATCGCAGGCCACTGGATCGATTTAATACTCATATTAAAAAAAAATAGTGTTGTTTCCTGATAAATTAAGAAAGATAAACAGACGTTTTAAAATTATACTGTTTAAAAGAGCAGCACACATACAGTAAATCTCTAGTTTTCCCTGGATATGTGCTTGATGAACTCAGCATTTAGTGTTCGTGCTGTATGCGATCTGTAAGTGCCCTCTGTGTACTGAACATCTCTTATCCATGCTATGCTGAGCTCCAGGGAAGCATTCACCTCTGTTTTCCTCTGGGGAGCCCCCTCATTTAGCCAGCAGCGCTGTGGAATAAATGAGAGCCAAATGTTCCCTGCTACTGTGGATCTTAAATGAAGTGTTCTTCCGGTGGGTGACCCTTGACCTTACTAGTCGCTCTTTTGGGCCAGCAAGAGCAGCGCTCTGCAGACCTCGGTGGTCTGTTCCCTCTCAGCACCTGGGCCTGCACCATAGACCTGCTACACATACATCAACACATTCATACACACATGCCACATGTGGACCAACTCACTCATATACACCAGCCTCACCATACACACTCCAGATCTTTCTCATGCACATGAGGACAGCTCAATCACATTCACTCCTGATCTCTCAGCATACAGTGTGACAACCAGTTGAAATCTGTTCCTTGCTTTGCACAATGCTGCTCATAAACACCTATACAGCTGTGACCAACTCCCACATACCATACAACACTGCTCTTCCACATATGTGCATGCGATTTCTCAACCTATAGATCCCATTGACAATCTTTCACTGTTTCCAACACACTTCATTGGTGCACTTCTACATAAACAGTGTGTATTTAAGTGTCACTCTACATCCAGTGTACAGCAAATATGTTAAATATGTACATAATAAAACAGTCTACAGCACATTGCAATGGAGGGAAATCCCATGGCAGGCATTGAACCTGTAATATTGTGAAGTGATATTTCAATGGAAATGTTTGACCATTATTTTGAACTCTATGGTAAACATATACATAGCCCAGACTCAGTATCTATGTTTTTATTTTTATATAGTATTTGCATAAATAAAGTTTTACACACATCTTTAAAAAGGAGGCTTCATGCCATCCAACGCGGCATCCACGCTCAACTCACCACGTGCCTCACTGAGAACGAACCACTTTATAGCGACCACGAGGAGGTTACCTCATGTGACTCTACCATCTCTAGCAACCGGGCCAATATGGTTGCTTAGGAGACCTGGCTGGAGTCACTCAGCATGCCCTGGGATTCGAACTGGCAAACTCCAGGAGTGGTAGCTGGCATTTTTACCACTGAACTCCCCAGGCCCCCTTAATAATGTGGTCTTCTTGATTGTACTTTCCCACCGGTAAATGTGTAATGTCCTGTGCCCATCCACAGATTAAGTAATACATGATTTTAGAGACTTGAATGTCAGTGTGCATCAAGTTGAGGATATTAGAGCACGTGGGGAATATCAGAACCGGTGTTCTGAGTGGGAATGTGCACCAATGGTCGACATTCGTTTAACCATTCAACGTGTCAATATACAAATACCAAAATCACTTTTCTGTTGTTCTAGACATGCAGTAGAGGTCTTCAACCTGATCCAAACTCGACAAGGGTTTATCGGCCAGGTTTTGGTCAGTTTTTCAAGAATAGGGAGAGTTATGTCTGTTCAAACATGCTTTTGTTTTTCTATATACTGTTTACACACACTGGACGGACATCTTTGACTGCTGCGCTGAAGCTCACTGTTTCTTCTTTCAGCGTCTCGCACAGGATCGCCAAATATTTAGACACCAAGTAAAGTTAAAAAAGTACCTTTTTTTATATACGCATTCATTTGTTTGTTTTTCATATATTTTAAACCATTTCAAAATCAAAGCACACCGATGAGGCTTCACTTCCTTACAGAAATGTGAACCTGCCCCGGCAGAGCACATATGCTGGTAGTGACAGTTTGATTATTTTTGTTTGACTTAAATGTGAGATTTTAGCATTTGATGATCTATGTAGTGTGCTATTTTCGGCTCATAGCTCACTGTGCACTTTATTTGTAATTTGATTGACACTCTGTATTCCCACGTCACAACTCCCTACAGAAAAACTATTAACTGTTTGTGAAACCTCATGGTTAACTCACTGTTAAAAATGGTAACTGTGCACATCCCTAAAACAGACCTCACAGTGTAAGCTGAATGAAGAAAAAGCCCCAGCAACCACCTGAGCAAGTAGCATTTTCTTGAGAAAAAAATAGCAAATACCATTTTCAAGAGAAAAAATGTACAGAGTGCTTCAGTGAAACTGGCCACTTGATTACATCAAAGGACCAATCAGCTTACACAGTGCAAGCCGACTGTCTTAACATGCTCAAAGAACCTATAAGTTTGCACCACATAGTTACATGGCTGTCATTTGTCCCATAAAATACTCCCAGAAAGACAACATCCCCTTCTCCTAGGGCAAAAGGAAAAAAGAAAATCCCTGCAAATAGATCCTGCCCCAACTTGCTGTTTCAATAAGAAATACGTCAGGACAGTAAAGAAAATATATTTATTCAATTTATTTAATGGGGTCTAACATTTAACTTAATTTTTTAAAAACATTTTTATGGTCATATCAAAGAGCACAGACTCTCGATGGTGTCTTTTTCTTGTGTTATCAAATCATTTCAATTTATGTTTTTAAGTAGGAAAACAATTTCACTTTACACAGAAAAGCACATTATACAGTAGTAAACAAATAAAACAACTTTTCCCACCTCTTCAGACACTGCTACACCACTAAGTAACCTATTTTAATAAACTGAATTCCCTTTAATTAAACAAGCATGTCTCATGTTATAAAAAAACGATTTTCAGGGGCCCGAAGAAAATTCTGTTGTAAAAGCATTGATGTTGTTTGCAATTGCGGAATGAGCGTTTGCCCACTGCTACCTTTGAGCCTTGCCACAGTAACATTTTATGTCGGATCACATTTGCTCTATAAAATTGCATTCATTATTATAATTTGCATTAATGAAATCAATTAATTCTAAAAGCAGTCTTGTTGAATGCTAGTACATGTTATTATGGCTTGGCAGGTATTGGATTCTTCTTAATTAGCAATGTTGACTGGTTCTTTCTTTATTCTGTACCCATTTCTCTCACCCCTTTTTCAGGGTCCACCTGGACGAGCTGGCTTTCCGGTAACTGTCTCATAACGTGTCCTTTTTGTCATGTCCGTCTTTCTGTCTGTTTGGTTTTCTTGCACTTTGACTCTCTCTAGTGTCTTATTTTTAAGAAGCTGTATTTTAGTAATTCAAAAATAAACCTCTAATATGAAAAAAATACTTTGTACAGTATTATCATTTAATATGTGAATATGAAATATGGCAATATCTTCGATCTTGTCCATTGTAAATATTCTTTAACAGCATGTCAGAAATACAGCTTCACATAGGATGCACTGAGATCTCCTTTTTACAGAGGGACTGAGGATATACAGGACAACCAATGTAATGAGAGTACTTTTAGGTTGTTTACTTCAAATTGTAACAACAAGATGGACCCGAAAATATTTGAGCCACACTAAAAAAGCAAGTGGCACATGCAAACAAATGACGCTAGACATTTTCTCAGAAAATAAATAAATAAATGCATAAATTATATACAATATATTGTACTTTTTATAAACTTATTTGCCACTTGGTTTGTTATTTTATAATGACATGCATTCATTTTTAAGTGTAGCATCAGTTTCTAAATACTTTTTGGGACCACTGTATACTGTAATTCCCTAAACTAGATAAACTAAGGTAGACTTACTGTAAGTGGACACGTCTACTTACGGCAGTTTAGCACATTGCATTTTGTGTTTGATTGTATTCTCTCAGGCCCTTTGGTGTCTGTCTAGACCACTATTCTGAATTTCTGTAATTCTTATATTACACACTAAAACTCAAACACATCTGTTTTTCATTAAAGCATGTTAGAAGAACTCAATCTTATATGTGCACTCTGCAAACCCCCATCACTCATGACAGCTCTCCTTGTGAAACTTTGCCATCAAATCTGAAAATATGGAGAAATGGACAAAAGGACACTTTTTTTGACAGTTGTTGACAGGCATGGTCAGAGTGTGAATGCGATCCCTGCCAAAGAGTTTGATTGCTTGCATTTTCAGGAAAAGAACATTTCATAAATTTAAGAAAGAGGGAGCTAGGAAATGGGTGGCAAGATATTTTTTCTGTATTCAAGAAAAAATGTGTCCATTACATTTGTTCTTCATAAATATTGATATTGGTACGCACACTGTGTTTTACTTTTGAGCTATTAAGGGATACATTTGATTTAAATATTTAAGCTCTTTCGCATATTCACACACACACATATATATATATATATATATACATATTAATAGATCTCAGTTTTTGTCAAGTGCTTTTTAGAGTCAGATAAAGAAATTGCAATAACCCCACTGAAAACTGGCTGTGGAACTAAATACTAAAGAATGTTTAAAAAGAGAAATCTTTAACTCACTTCAGATGGCTATTGGCCCACAGCAGATTGATTTATTAGTATGCAAATGTACATTTATGCTAATTGTGCAGTGGTAGATTCTATTGGCTGCTTGAAGAATAAAATTTGTACTGAACTTTAATTTTACTGAGCTTACCACCACTGTAAAAAAGCCTTAGAGCATATCTAACACATGCTTTTAGAGACTCCCTGCGTTGGACATTTTTATGGACACATTTTTAGTTTTTAGCCAAATAGACCACAGTAAGGACTTTGCTATCTTTACTTTAATGCTCCGATTTAACAGTGAAGGAAGAAATCAGATTTACAATCATTTACTCCAACATGGGTATCCAGTTGATGTCCAGTTTGTCCACATCATATTTAGATGTAAACATTATTATTGTTGTTTGTAAACACTAATAATGATGTATCAGTCATATCACTGATGTATTAGTCATTCTCAAATGAAGTTGAAATACAGTATTAATGTCATATTGTGGTAACTCAAATTAATGTCATAAAGCAGAATTAAGTTAGTCTCAAATCAGCACCTTGGACAGGGCCAAGACAATTCACTCAAGCAACATTCCTCTTGGGACATTAAGCAGTAGGCAGTGAATTAACTTTGAAGATCAATCTTAATTTTCTAATGTGCTATCCATTGTCTTAACACCCTTAACAGTAAAGTCTAACCGCTTGAAAGCTTAGTAAAACAACCAGGCACCTGCAGGTCAACAGTCCATGAGGACATTCAGTATTTTAGCAAATGTTCCATTGACTTATGATGAGTTATGGGGGTTGGGCCAAGTAGCCCCTTGCCGACCCCCCTTTTCCATTACGTGTTACTAGAGTGAGTCGTCAGAGAGCTGTCAACGCTCCCAGTCCCTCTAATACACTGACCTGCCATGTAAGGAATGCAAATAAAAACAGCTGTAGGAATGGACAGCTTTGCATAATAAGTCACTTTAGCATGGCAGGAGTTTATTGCCGCGTTAAATAGCATAAAATGTTTGGAAATGTATGTTGAAAAGTCCTGCTCTTGGACTGTAAATAGTGGATCTCAGATTACTACACACATATTTACCATATGTTCTGGGGATTTGCTCCTAATTGAGAGAGGTGGTGGAATGTTCTAGTTGAATTGAACTGGCAATTAAAACAGGTTAGGTTTCACAATGGTTAAACGCCTCTAACAGGACATACTGTCATGCTCCCACATTGCTGTCTTTTTCAATCAGTTCATCTTTTGTGTTGTGGTCAGATAGCAAACATCATCTTTTGCTGATTGTGAAATGGGCCTAATAAGGGAATTAACTACATTAACCTCATGCTTTCACTGATCTTAAAATTCTTAAAAATCGCAGGCCAAATTTACATGCACATCATTTTCAGATTAAAGGGATAGTTCACCCCCAAATTTAATTCCTCTTACCATTTACTCACCCTCATGCAACCCCAGATGTGTATGGCTTCTTTTCTTCTTAAGAACACAAATATATAGTTTTAGAAAATATTTCAGCTCTGTAAGTCCATACAATGCAAATGAATGGTGACCAGTGGTGACTTTGAATCACCAAAAATCACAAAGCCAGCATAAAAGTAATCCATAAGACTACAGTGTCTGAATCCATATCTTTAGAAGTGAAATGATAAGTATGGGTAAGAAACAGATAAATATCCAAGTATTTTTATTTACTATAAATCTTCAACTTTGACCAGTAGGTGGCAATATGCACAAAGAATGTGCATTACCAAACAACAAAAGTAAAAGAAAAATGTGAACGTTGAGATTTATAGTAAAAAAGGACTTAAAATATTTTATCTGTTTCTCTCCCACACCTATCATATCACTTCATAAGATTTGAAATTAACCAGTCTTATGGATTACTTTTATTTTGACTTTATGTGATTTTTGGAGATTCAAAGTGATCATTGGTCACCATTCACTTGCATTATATGGACCTACTGAGCTGAGATATTCTTCTAAAATTCTTAATTTGTGTTCTGCAGAATAAATAAAGTTATACACATCTGGGATGACATGAGGGTGAGTAAATGATGAGAGAATTTTCATTTTTGGGTGATCTATCCCTTTAAGGTTCATATTCTGCTTGAGCCCTTATTCTGCAAAAGATGTTTACATGCTCCACATCTATTGACATATTGCTGTATACATTAGCGTTGCATATCTTGGATATATAATCAGCACAGTCTGAAGGCATTCTTTTCTTGCTACTCTCTTCTGGAAATACTGGAGATGCGCTTGTCATTTATTATGGTGCATTTTATTCACTTTGGACAGTAATTGAATTTACACATAAATTATCATTCATGTTCTTAACAGTAACATGCAAGAACAAAATTTAGTGCATTACTTTTCTTTTAATGCTTGAAAAATTCTTGAAAAGTATTTAGCATGTTTTCTCAACTTTATCTAATATCACCCAACAAGGCATTTGTTTAGACATATGAACTGTAGATATACATGCATTTTCAGTTGCTCTAGATATTCTGAAGAAGGTGTATACATGACCCAAAATTCTGATTAATACAGCCACAAGCTATGTTATTCAGATTGCTAGAAACAAGATTATTGGCTTAATCTGGTTAAGGCAATCAGGTTATTGTGTTTAAATTGCACATACACAATCAGAGTATGACCATATTCCAGTTGATGTCTGAATATTCTTGTGCATGTAAATCCAGTCATTGATGAAGCTTGCTGTCTGACCAGCTCTACACACTGTTCTTCAAAGTCTTTTGTAGTTTACCTTTAGCCTTTGAAGCAAAGACAGTTTTAGGCATTCATGCATCATCAAAATTCAACCCACCATTGAGCGTTTTGTCAGTGTCACACTGGCTATCTTAACTTTACTAACATGTGTCCACTAGTAGCCATACAATATGAATAAGTGACAAGTTGATGGTAAATTAAGGAACACTTGATAACTAGTTAGTTTTGTAAAGTTAAGCTCATGGTAGTGATTGTAGATTGTAGATATAAAATCTGCAGTATTCATTGTTCCTGATTTTCCTCTTGACTTTGCATTGATCACTAGGGAGACAAAGGATCAATCGGCATTCCTGGAAGAATGGTGAGTGATTTTAGAATGGACACTTAAGCCCAACGAGATAGTCTGTAGTATATTGCTGTGACTTTTTGAATAAGTAGTCTTCAATGATCAGTGGCATGCCATTGACCTCATTTACAGTATAGCTAAACCTTTCTAGCAAGAACTATGAAGCAAGGTTACACCTTTACCTAAACACACCAGTGATGCTTACCAAAAGTCATTTTGAACAAATCAGGTCACATTGATTAAACAAGATACATTTTTCCCATTCTACTAAATTTCAAATAAACTGTCCAACATCAACGTTTAGTATCACTTCCTAATTAATTTTGATCTGACTGTTTAAATTGTGAATGTAAGGTTTGGATGAAATTCTAAGGTTTAATGGAGTGTTTTTGGCTTTCAGCACAACTATGTGATTTAAACCAATAACTATATTAGATTTACTTTGCCACCACTGTATAGAAAATGATTCCCTCTTCATCACTACCTTTACTAGTTAGAAAACTGTCAGACTGTACAGTCTCAGATTTTTCATGGCCCCTCTTAGTATTTGAACAAGGCTATACTAGAGTCCTTTTTGGCTGCATTTGATGAGAAACACTCTCTTCTTATTACTCATAGTGAATTTGTTTTGGCTGTGTAGTCATCTGAAAAATGCTTTACTTATTCACCTTTAAATAGAAAATAAGCCACTATGAAACTCTTTTTCTTATCAGTTACAATCTACATGCTGAGAAGCAAAAATCTGCAGCCAAACTTAGAGGAGATCTTGGAAGAAAAATATTGGATATATATCAAGCAGCCACGGAGAGACAATACATTAACACATTTGAGATGAAAAACAGATCTAAAAAAATCACAGACAACTCTCAGCCCAGTTGCAAGTTCTGTTTTACCTCCTCATTCATAAGATTTGTGTTTTATAAAATTGGCCATTTTTGTCATATTAGTGAAATGCATCATATGTTTTAAAATAAATCAGGGTTGACCTAAATCCAGCATGCAGCTTCATGTTCATTTATTCAGTAGTTGTATAGATGTCCCACTGGAGCAAACCAGCATCTTTTAAACATTTTTAGCAAGAAACTGATAAAAAATACTTCGTCCTCAAATGGGACATTCAGACTCCTGACCCTTATTAACTCAACCTTATGCTTTTTCCTGAAAAACAATCCTTCCCAAAAAGCAGGTTTCAGGGGTCTTAAACTCAAACTGTAAGCCAAAAGCAGAGCATTCCATATTTCACCACATTTACATTGTGCTCCAATAGATTCTCACAGAAAGTGTTTTTTCACCCTCCATGGCTTATCCTTGCCCCCTCAAACTTCCTCCACTGACCAGTTTGTCTGTGAGAAAAGTTAGCCACCCCCTCATCTGCTATCCATTACTCCCAACAGGCCAACAGTGTAACACTCTAGTGCTTCCGTGCACCTCCAGTTCCCCTGATGCCCTGCTGAAAAACCCAATGGTTTGCAAGTCATAGCTGGTTTATGCCGGTCTAGTGGATTTCCCAGTCTGGACAAGCAGGTTTTCCCAGCCTGACCTGCTAAAAATTGTTTGAAAAAGCATCTTAGACCAGCCTAAGCTGCTTTGCTGGTCTTAGCTTGTCTCCCAGGCTGGTCTTTTTGCTGGTTTTAGAAGGGGTTTGGGCACTCTTCAGTAGTGATGCACCGAAATGAAAATTCTTGGCCGAAACCGAAAATTCAGGATGCAATTAGTCGACAATCGAGAATGACTTTTTTATATATATATATATATATATATATATATATATATATATATATATATATATATATATATATATATATATATATATATATTATACCTATTTTAATATATATATATTTTTTTTTCTTTTTTTTTCTTATAATTGTATTAATATTATACTTTTTAATTAATTTCATGAATTTAATTATTCTGAATTGAAAAACTGCAAACCAATAAAATGATCACACTTTTATTGAAAGTAACACCAAAATTGAAAGAAAATATATTAAAACAATATTAAATATATTTTTCTTTATTCAGTTCTTTAACAATCAAATGTAACAGATTTGTTTTACCAATTATCCAAATAATGTAACGTTCTAGAAAACTCTAATGATATGCAAAAGAGCAGTGAAGTAATAGTGAAGTAACTTAGCAGCTCTAGGCTAGCATCTTGAAAATACAAAAAGTTTAAATATGCTACACAGTCATTTTAATGAAAAGAACAGGCAGAACACAGAATGGCAGAGGGCCTCTATTCTGTTTATGTAAACGTATTTATACTTTAATATAAAATTATTGTTCAAATCAACAGTGCAAAACAGTTGTAATAGAACTAAAACCAATCTCAAACTGTAAAACGACAGATGTAGCCTCAAGTGAAGAACAAAGTTTTGCAGGTTAAACACATTTTTATGTAATTGCTATACACATAGCAAATTGGACTGCTTTCTATTAAGTAAAAGTGGCAGGTTTCTTTGCAAGAACAAAAGTTGCTCAGCTTTCTGGCAGGAGAGATGGTTCCTCTTCTCATCAAGAACATGAGAGGCTGCAATGAATAGTCTCACGCTCTGTGCTGGTGCTTGGGGCAGATAAATACCTGCGTGCAAGCAATGGAAAGCGATCTTTGTTCATGTAACATTAGTCAAGAGGATTGTCGCGTTTGCGTGATGAGCGTGAAGCATGAACCTGAGCACTGAGGGGCGGGGAGGCATATATTTATTTATATTTTCTGCCTTTTTTCTCTTTCGGCCAAAACAAAAATGCAATTTTCGGCCGAAAATATTTGTGCATCCAAAAATATTCGTAGCCGAAATTTCAGTGCATCCCTACAGTCTTCAGCTGGTCAGGCTTAGAGAACAGCTCAAACTAGCTTGACCAGAATGGGAGACCTGCTAGACCAGCTTAATCCAGCTAAGACCAGCATACAAGCTTAGGCTAGTTTACATGTTCAAAACAAACACTTAAACCAGCCTACTTTTCAGATGGTCAGGGTGTGAGATCAGACTAAACCAACTGAGACCATCAAATCAGCCTAGGCTAGTAATATAGAAAAACACCTAAAACCAACCTAAAGTGGTTTGCTGGTCTTAGCTTTTTGCACAGCCTGGTCAGGTTGGTCTGTTGGCTGGTTTTAAAAGGGTTTGGGCCTCTTTTTCAGCTGACCAGTCTTCAAGACCATTTAAACTAGATAAGAAGTTTTTCTTTTCTACCACTTTTTTGGCCAGACAGGAAGACCAGCTGAAACAAACTTGTGCAGGCTAGAAGACCATCTTTACCCAATTTGTACAGGCTTAACCAGCCTAAACCATCTAAGACCAGTAAATCAGCATAGGCTGGTTTAAGCTGTGTTCAGCCCACCTCACCCCCCAGCAACATCCCCACATTACTGTTCCTCTACCCAAAAATGCTCCAGAACCACAGTGTCTCCCATTCCCCAGCCAACAAACACCCCGTCTAAGGCTTCTGCATGCCATTGTCCTCTCCAGGCCTCTCTAACCCTGGTTCCTCTCTCTGTCTCTCTCCTTCTCACTGTGCATGTGACTGTATCTGCTGTGACTGACCAGGGCTTAAAGGGAAACTCTGGGGAGAAGGTAAGTGCAGGACATTGTCCTGCATGTGCAGAACTGAGACTATATCACTGTGGGTGGTTGTGTTGATGAGGGTGGGGGAGGACAACCTAAACTCATCGTACTATGTGAGAAGGTTTGTGATTTACATCGGTACGGCTTTAAGCTTTATTTTGAAAGGCCTGGGGGTCATATTTGAAAGATATTTCCCACAATGCTTGGATTACACGTTTATTCTTGGAGCATTAGATATGTAAAAACTGCTCTGAAGTTGGAGCGGTTTAATTTAAGACTCCCTACTCTAGACAAAGAGATGTTTGGAATGGAGTAGCTCAAGAAAGCCTACCACTTCATTCGGGATCTAAAGAGTCTACAAAGCTCCCCAAAATTAAATTTGGTCATCAAAATCCTAGCTGTGTAGCCTCAACATATATACTCCTGTATGTATTTAACTACATAAATTGTGCCTGTGATTCCGTACGATTGAGCTCTATGTACTGGAATTGATACATTGAGCTTCAGTTCCTGTTGTGGTATTTGTGGTTTAGGCTCTTCAGTCCCATTTGGCAGCTGCTCTCAGTGTTTGTAAAAGCCAGCAGTTCTGCGGGATCCCTTCATCAAACTGGAATTATATTTAATGTCTGAGGTAGAGCATGCAATGTGAGGAGAAACATGTTTCTCATCTTTCACCATCACAGAAGAGTAGTTCAACTTCTACAAGATGGTTAGCCCCAAATCCTAACATAGCACTGCTCTGCTGCTGGGGTTATTGAGAACCTGGAAGATAAAATAAATAGTGAGCAGACCACCAAGCCCACAAGTGGAGAACCAGACAATATGTGGCTTTGGAACAACCTGCCATAACCCCTTCCAGAATAATCAGTGAGCCTCCTTCATATGTCCCTAGACTAATTGTTTTGGGGGTTTACTTTACATCCCCTCTTTCTAAATGTGGTCATCTTTTGCCTTCCAGCTCGGGGCAGTTATGACTGAACAACACATTTTGGGTGAAGAACTCTTTAGATATTAAAACAACCCTCTCTAGATGAATGAGCAAGCTAGCCCACAAATTGGCAGCCTTAACACTCTTGCCTCAAACCCAAATCCATTCTTAATGGTTGCATGTGGAAAGCTTGCACCAAGTGAAGAAGGATACAATCAACCAAACAAATGATTGATTGGTTGAACTTTGCAAGTCTGCTGACTTGAGACATTGTATTATTTAAACTGAAAGGATTATTTGCAGAGCAAAATTGTTTCTGTCAAGATCATATCATTCATTGGTAAGTTAAATCCTTAAATATCAGTGTGTTTGCTCTGGATGTTTTCTAGGTGAAATTCTCTCCTTTTTTGGCTCATTATATTTTGACTCTTGGTGCCTATTCCCAGCAGCCAAATGCTTGTAATGCAAGCTGTTAAAAAGGGATATCTCTAGATCTGCAGTTGTCCTATTGCACAGATCCTTTCAAGATTCGGTTGGTAACCATAAACCTCTGGGACAAAGCTTCGGAGTTCTTTACTTTTCCATGACCTGAAAATAAGCCACTGCATTCTTGTACATCACCCATTTTTCACTTTGTAGGTGACTCAAAAAAGTTCCAAAACAAACACCCCCCCACCCCCTGATAAACCAGGCATTCAAGCAGAAACATTAAAGTTGGTCCACAATTTGATTAATGGCTGGGCCATCAAAGATGTCTTCCTGATAGAGTTTTACATGAGAGAGCTAATTAGGGATAGTGTTGGAAACCTGAGCTTTTCCTCTCTGACCACAAAGTGTTGCGGGTTCATGCTTGGATGTTTGGTGCAGCACTATGGACAGGCCGACACAGTGCAAATCACCTTGTTTGTGCCAGATAACCAGCCCACCGGGCCATTTGCTGTTTTCTCAGAAGTGCTCCCTGACCCTCTCAGCTCGCTGTCAAGAAGTAAACTACGACCCTGAAATGAGAACCAAGTGCAGGCTTTGCTGACATTTTACTTTTAGACCAAAATACAATGTTTGTCTCTGAGGCACATGCAGGTTCTTCAAGAATGTGTCTTTAAAGCTCTCTCTGTGAGGAGGCTTAGCAAAAAGAGTTATGTTAAACAGATGTTGCAGGGAGTTTCAGAAAGGCGTCATTATTTTTCAGATATATTCACATACTGATGCATTGGGCCTCATGTTCTAGGTGTAGTTTAGAGTGGATATCATTCTGTCTCTCTTCTATCAGTCCCTCTCCTCACTGTCTTTCTACCTCTCTGTCTGTTCTTAGGGAGCACCAGGGGAGCCAGGTCTGTCTATCATTGGCCCGCGAGGACCTCCTGTAAGTGTTTGCTCTGTCACTAATACAACTTTTCATCATCTCCTCCTGCTAATCTCAGATCTCCAGAGTAGAGACAGGGCAAAGGTGCAGATCTTGCAGTTTTGGGCCTAAATCTTTCCAAGAGTTCTTGGCAAGAGGGTCATCTATTGTTTTGCTTTCCCCGCACTTAAATTTCAGGCCACCCTAAAGAGAAATCCATAAATATTTGGTCTAAGGTAGATAGGACAGGATCTGTGTTGTCCAACACATTACTGTATGTGGAGCACAGCCAATGAATCTTAACTAATCAAGATCACGAACACACACCACCTACTTTTTAAGTCTATGCTAAAATAAATAAGATGTAACCATATCTGTCTTTCTTCATAACTGATGGCCCAGTTCAGTTTCCCTGCTGTCTGACTGACAGACGACTTGGGCCTTGTGGTAAATGGCCATCCTGCAGGGATTAATGTGAACACAGTCTATTATGTTCTAAGTGAATGCAAATAGGTTCATGAAAAATCAAATATGTCAAAATATCAGATCTGTGCATAAGACCATGCAGTGTAAATGAAGCCTAATATACCTGCCACTGTCTATTATGTTGTTAATATTAATAAAATAATGTTACAAAGAAAGAAAAAAAAAAGAAAGAAATGCTGCTCCAATTTTTTATTCATTTTCTTAGTTTAATTTATACTGAGTTCTTAATTATTATTATGACTGTTTACCTGAATAGTTAAAAAACAATATTAGAAGAAATTGAGAAACACTTGAATGCAATATGTCGTTGTTTTAATTCAAAATGTTAATATCTACATAATTAACTTTTTAAATAAAGGGACTTGTTTACCAGCATTTTTTTTTTTTTTTTTTTTTTTGCTGAGGTACTGAAAATTATATTGAGAATCATAAAATTACATAATTAAATAATTAACAAAAACCAAAAATAAACAATACTTTTAAAGCACTTATTAATCATGGTTAATTGTAATTTCTATATTATAGATTTTATTTTTTTATACATATAATATTATTATTATTATTATTATTAGTTTTACATAAAAATTTGTATACAGTAAAATTAGTTAAAGCATTAAATTCTTTTTAAAGAATTAAAAAAATAGTATTTTGATAAATTGTACATGAACCAAGATTAATAAATGCTGGAGAAAAAAAATTATAATTTTTAGTTCACGATACCTAATGCATTTACTAATGTTAATGAATACAGTCTTATAGAAATGTGTTACCTATTTTTTTTACTCTTCACAGGTGGCCGAAGGGTCCACCCAATATGTAGACATTGGTTTTACTCAGAAAGTACAAAAATTTGAGAGAACATTGCATGTTATTCCAGAATCCAGCAGCAGCTTGTATGGAAGCACTTACACTTCATCTGAGCATTGAGGGGCGTTGACTCCCATGTAATGACACCCATTTGGAATTTCATCTTCATTAGAAGGGAGGAATGAAAACATCCCAGTCCTTGTCATTAGCATCCAAACTTTCAGATTGCACTGTATCTTGAAATGAGTGCTCAGCCTTCAGGTGAACTGGGGCTTGTCCCCGATCTGGCACCCTCTGTCCCCTTCTTCCATTCCATACATTCCACTCATCAAGACAAAGCGGAATGTTTCAGCATGCAAAGTGCAATTTCCTTTCTGCTTATGCCGTGCAATGCCCAGGCCTTGTTTTGTCCTGTGGTTTCCCCATTCATCCAAAAATATTCAACTGCTGGGCAACGGACACTTTATCAGGGCTGTCAGACTGCTCAGGCAAGACCAGACATCTGTTTTTCTACTTGCTGATTGCATACTTCTCTATGACTAAGACCCATCGCCTCTAATAAGGCATCAGGTGTGGACATCAGGCAGAATTTTCATTGCAGGACTGTCTTAGTGGGAATGTCTTCAGTAGGTGAGCACAAGCTTTGTCCTCACCTCCAAGCAGGTCACAGGGTTTGATTTAAGGGAGCGATGTGGAGAGGCCGGTGGAAATGACTGCTTTAGCCACGCAAATATACCTGACGGGGCGGCAACAGTTTCTTTCTCACACAAGAGTGGTGCAAGTAATGAATAGAGAGAGGGTTCATTAAAATTCATAAAGATGATTACTGAGCTGTCATTACATGTGCATTTATTATCCAGGCAGATGTTTTTTTTTACCAAAGCAACTCGTGAATGTTGGTACATCAGATATTTTCAAAGATTGTCAAGTGTCTTGTTTTTGTTATGGTTTATTAATCAAGGTGCACATTGAAAAATTGTGCCAGCCCTGAAAGTTCCTGAAAACCCTGAAAAAAAAAACTGCTTAAACCATCCTAATCTTGGTTTAAGCTGATTTTTGTTAGTTTAAGATGATCTCCCAGTCTGACCAGTTGAAAAGTGCCCAAACACCTCTAAAACCATCTAACTGACCAGCCAAACCAGGCTGGGGGATCAGCTGGTTGTGTTAAGTTTTAACAAAAAGCCAATCGCTATTGATCCAAATATTGGTCTTAATAAGACGTGAATATGACTTTTGATGGTACAATTTACTTTGTGTTGATTTTGTGTACTTTTAATGATAAATTGAGCAATCTTGCCAGAAAATGCTACTTTTTGTCAGCTTATGAGGAGACTACTACTACATTTACCATCATTCTTTGACAGCACAAGAATGATAAAAGGATGGGGTGATATTTCAAATTTAGATATATCGTGAACCAAAATGACAAACCATATTGAGGCAAAACTCAATATTTTGAAATATGAAACGTCTGTCGCTCACTTCGACGTTGTGTCGAAGAAGCGACACTAGGGGTCTCTCTTGAGAGCCTTTCGCATCTCTGAACTTTGAGAAAAGGCCAATGAGAAATTGCCAGACAGAATTTGCATGTCCCACCACCAGATATATGGGTATAAAGGGAGGTAAATGCATCTGTTTCATTCAGAAATGTTCTTCGGAGCCGACCGGTTGTGTGAGCAGCGAGCTGCAAGTCCCAATTGGTTTCCTCTTCATCTCTGGCATCAGCGTTTGCTGTTGGATCTATGGCGCATATCAGCGGCTTTCTCCTTCTCTGCACAGCAGTGCAGCTTTGCCCCTGGGCGCTTTGACAGCACAAATTAAAAGAGAAATTTTCCTAAAAGAGTATTTTTCTCTAAAAGAGCAATACACAGCGGCATTGAACGTCCTTTTCAGGATGCATCTTTATAAAGCACCTTTGTAGTTCCTGAATGATGTCGAGTGTCCTCCGCTCCTGACGGTCACAGGCACTGCCTCATGTGTCTGGGCCGTGATCACACTGAGGCAGCATTTGTGGATGGTTCGTGTTCTCATTGCGAGAATCTTACCATGGCAACGTTGCGGTCATGGCTTTCCTTCCAAAGAAGGAACGCCACTTCAACTGCCCCCCGCATCGCTCCTTCTTCCCACAGGATTGAGTATGACCCGGCTGGCGATGGAGGCGATTTGAGGATGGCAGCGGACTCGGTTTCGCCAGGTATGTCCCCACGAACCACCCGCCCCCGACACGCTCGTTGACTTCCGTCCGGGCTCGAGGCAACAGTGGCTCGCCTCACGGCCAGCCTGCCTATCCTCTTGAGCCCCCCGAGCGGAAGACTCGATTGGGCTGCCACCTTCAGGTCAGCACGCCCAGTCTGAGGCTGACGCCCAGATGTTTGACACGCTTGCCCGGGCCACCATCAGTGTGGGGCTGGACTGGAACCCTCCATCTCCCCACAGCCTTTGCGGCTTGATGATTGGTTCCTTGGGTCTGCGCGGCGCTCACAGCCGCGCCCCCACCCGGTTCCTTTCTTCCCGGAAGTGCATGATGAGCTGGCGAGTTCATGGAGGTCACCCTTCACCGCCCGCCATTGTGCCTCTCCCTCATCCACTCTCGCTACCCTTGACGGCGGAGCGGCCCATGGGTACACGATGGTCCCCCAGGCGGTTTCGATCCAACTATGTCCCGAGAAAGATACCACCTGGCGGGATCGCCCTGTGCTCCCCTCCGGGGCCTGTAGGATGACATCTTCACTGACCTCCAAAGCCTACAGCACCACTGGACAGGTCGCTTCTGCCCAGCATGTCATGGCCCTCCTGCAAGTCCACCAGGCCAAGGCACTTAAAGATCTGCACTTGGATATTCCTGATCCAGACGTGCTGCAGGAACTGCGCTCAGCAACCGACCTCGCCCTCAGGGCCACGAAGGTCCCAGCGCGGTCACTCGGGCAGGCGATGGCCACTCTTGTGGTTCAGGAACGACATCTGTGGCTGAACCTGGTCGAGATGCATGAAGCAGACAAAGCACGCTTCCTCAACGCACCTGTCTCCCAGTTCGGTCTTTTCGGCGACACCGTCGAGGATTTCGCCCAGCAGTTATCAGCGGTGAAAAAGCAGACAGAGGCCATATCTCACATCATGCCTGTCTCACCTCCAGCGTGGGTCGTGTTCCGTCTGCCCACCAAGGGGGTCCTTCTGCTGTGTCCAAGAAACATGCAGCTCCACCTCAACCTGAGCCAGCTCTCAGCCCCAGCGTCGAGCACCCCGCAGGAATTGCACGCCCCCTGTCTCATGAACCCCTTAGAGGACCCGGAAGGCTCCCAAGCATTCCTGAGACGGATGACCCAGGGACCAAGAAGTTTGCTCTGGAGCTGGTAAGCAGACCACTCCATCCCCCGGTGGAGGGCTGGGAGGAGAATCCTCAGTTCAGCTTATTTACTTTGCTGCACCCCCTTCGGGCTGCGGTACCCACATTCTCAATAAATGAGCAATTTCCTTTGTCTCTGGGTCACCTGGCCCCCAAATGCCGATCTCACGGCACTCTGCCACCACACCTCAACAGTCCCGGCACATTGGGTGCAGAACTCTCGCCTCCAGCCCCATGACTGTTGTCCCCCGGCCGGCTGGTTCTGATGAGTCTAGGGGACGCCTCCACAGGACCTCCTTCTCAGTCACTAACCCGCCCCCCGCTGGGTGTGCGGAGATAGGTAAGTGCTTCGAGTCTTCTCTCAGCACCAGAGCCTCGGGACACGTTTTTGCATCCCGACTCCGCATTACCTACTCCGCCCCGCTGCAAAACCCCGCCGAGTACCTAAAAAATAATCGTCCCCTTAGTGCCCCTAGCACGGAGCTTGGATGCTTGGCTCTCACTTCCCAATCCATCATGCTGGCTGGCCAGGACCATTCGACTCGTTTATGCAATTCAGTTTGCTCACGCAAAGACACATCCTAACTTGCATCCGGTATCTAGATTGGTTCGCAGCAGTAGACCTGAAGGACGCGTACTTCCACGTCTCAATATTGCCTCAACATCGACCCTTTCTACGGTTCGCGTTCGACGGCCAGGCGTATCAGTACAAGGTCCTCCCCATCGGCAGGTCCCTGTCTCCTTGCGTCTTCACGAAGGTCACATAGGCAGCCCTCGCCCCTCTTCGGGAAGCAGGCATCCGCATTCTCAACTACCTCGATGACTGGCTCATCCTGGCCCACTCCCGAGAGTTACTATGTGCTCACAGGAACCAGGTGCTCAGTCACCTAAGCCGTTTAGGGCTTCAGGTCAACTGGAAAAAGAGCAAGCTCACCACGGTTCAGAGCATCTCTTTTCTTGGAATGGAGTTAGACTCAGTCTCAATGTCAGCGCGCCTCACCAACAAGCATGCGCAGTAAGTGCTGAAATGCCTAACCGCATTCAGGCCAGGCACAGCGGTCCCTTTAAAAAATTTCCAGAGGCTCCTGGGGCATATGGCATCCTCTGCGGCGGTCGCGCCGCTGGGGTTGATGCATATGAGACAGCTTCAGCACTGGCTCCAGACTCAAGTCCTGAGACGAGCATGGCGCCGCGTCACGCACCGTGTGTTCATCACCCCCGCCTGCCACCAAACTTTCGAACCCTGGACAGACCTCTGCTTTCTGCGGACAGGAATCCCTTTGCTGCAGGTGTCCCGACGCATTCTGGTCACCATAGACACAGAGTTGTAGGCTGCACTTCTTGCCCTGCGGAGGTTTCTCCCTCTAATTCAGGGCAAGCACGTCTTGATCCGGTCAGACAGCACCACCACGGTAGGGTACATAAATCGCCAAGGCGGCGTACACTCCTGTCAAATGTCACAAATCGCACGTCATCTCCTCCTTTGGTGCAACTCAAGTCGCTGCGTAACACTCACTTCCCGGGAAACCTCAACGTGGTATCAGACGTGCTATCACGACAATGCTTGCCCAGCGGCGAGTGGAGGCTTCACCACCAGTCGGTCCAGCTGATTTGGGAACGGTTCTGCAAGGCACAGGTAGACCTATTCACCTCCTGAGAGACCTCCCACTGCCCGCTCTGGTACGCCCGAATGGAGGCTCCCCTCGGGACAGACGCTCTGGCACACAGCTGGCCCACGGGGCTGCGCAAGTACGCATTTCCCCCAGTGAGCCTTCTTGCACAGGTGTTGTGCAAAGTCAGGGAGGACGAGGAACAAGTAATTCTAGTGGCCCCCTATTGGCCCTCTAGGACTTGGTTCGCGGATCTCGTGCTCCTCGCGACAGCCCCTCCCTGGTGAATTCCCCTGATGGATGGGGCACTCTCTGGCATCTGGTTGTCGTAGACATGATCAACCAAGCCAGAGCTCCCTGTACCAGGCAACTTTATGCCTTGAAGTGGCTTTTGTTCATAAATTGGTGTTCTTCCCGGGCTGAAGACCCACAGAGGTGTGCAGTTGTGTCAGTGCTCTCATTCCTGGAGGGGAGGCTGTCCCCCTCCACCTTGAAGGTGTATGTAGCTGCTATCGTGGCCCACCACGATGCAGTAGACTGCAAGTCTCTGGGTAAGCACAACTTACTTATCAGGTTCCTAAGAGGCGCCCGGAGATTGAAACCCTCCCAGCCAAGTCTGTTCCCCTCCTGGGATCTCTCAGTGGTCCTCTCGGGCCTTCAGAGACCCCTCTTCGAGCAGCTTCGGCTTTCCCACTGGGTAGTTGATGCCATAGCATTGGCCTATCACACCCAGGCCATACGAGCACACTCAACGAGATGTGTGGCATCCTCGTGGGCACTGGCCAAAGGCGCCTCCCTAGCAGACATATGCGAAGCAGTGGGTTGCGCAACACCCAATTCCTTTACGAGATTTTACAATCTCAGGGTTGAGTCTCAGGTCCGAGCCGGTAGAAACTCGGTAATGTGGTGACAACTGACTGGGTAGACCGCTTGCACCTAGCGCCTTTTCCCTCCACTGAGGTAATACTGTGCGCTTTTATCCCAGGAGATCCCACTAACTCAGCTCCCTGGATGACTCCTCCCTAGCCCTCTGGTCCACGAATTCAGTGGAGGAATTTGCCGACCAAGACCAATGCGGGTACTCAATTTACCCTGTACTGGAATAGGTGCTCCACAGGACAGGCTCCTAAGTGGACTTATCCCTCTGTGTGTATTTTCCGTGGTACGGTCCCCTTGCGAGCAGACCCGCATCTCCCTTGGGCAGTCCTCTCGGACCAATGAGGTAGGATCTACCACCGTGCCTGGTCTGGTTTCCGCAGGGTCTTTCCCCCCTGAAAGAATAGGAAAACTGGGAAAGAATGCCTTCCACCTATTGTAACCTCCGTTCCCTGATGGAGGGAACGAGACGTTGTGTCCTCCCGGCCATGTCGCTGAACCAAACCACTGTTGCAGCCGAACCTCATTGTCGGCTCCTCAGACTAATCCTGAATGAAACAGATGCATTTCCCTCCCTTTATACCCGTATGTCTGGGGGCGGGACATGCAAATTCTGTCTGGCAATTTCTCATTGGCCTTTTCTCAAAGTTCAGAGATGCGAAAGGCTCTCAAGAGAGACCCCTAGTGTCGCTTGTTCAACACATTGTCTCGTTACAACAGAAACCTAGATGTTTTCTGTCCATGTGGTCATAAATGAAATGACTCGTCAAACATCATAATCTCTCTGTTGCTTGATTTTACCCCTACTGATTTTTTTTCTACACTGTTTAAAGTGCTTGAATTTCACTTTTAGAAATGTAAGTACTGAAAACATGGAAATTGCCTTGTTTTGTTGAAAATTGCTTGAGAATAAAAAGAACAATTTCTTCCATGTAATGTGTGTCCATCAAATTCCACCACGTTCACAGAATAATGTGTAACATCCTTTCTGTTCTTTACAGTCAGATAAAAAAGTAAAAAGAAATATAAATTTTAACAACAAATAATAATGATGGGCTAAAAATCGAGACCTCTCTCATTAATAAATGAATCGCAACACCTGTGCGAGTCTGTGAGATGCACGTTAAACTCTTAAAGTGACATTACCATTATAACGCTTGTTATACAAATGGGTGTAAACTTAACGTTACTACTTGTAAATTATACACATTATTTCAAACATTGACAGCTCATATCATTATTATATATACAATCTCAAGAAATAATATTAATTGATAGAATGTAAAATGTTAATTTTTTTTAAGTTAAAATGTGATTATAATAATCAAGTCAAAAAAATATTAAAAAATTAAACATTTTCACATACTTTTTCAGGACTGGTTCTGTTCAATTTTATTGCTTATCACCTAATCAGCCTGAATGTAGACCACTACTTTTGAAGGCTTATTTGTTTGTGATCTTTTCTTATAGTGAAAGGTATATGAGAAACTCTTATTATTTAAACTTTGAGCATATATGTTGTGTATTAAATAACTTTATTTTGATGAGAAATTATAATATGCATTTTGTGCAAGCATTTTTCAAAAAATAAACAACTTTCTGCCATACTTTGACATTTAAGTTTTATCATATCGAATCAAGATAATATCAAATCGTGAACCTCATATCGTATATTGAACCGAATTGTGAGATAAACATATCATCCCATCCCTAGCACAGATACATAATCATAACATAAGTATTTTTTTTTTTTTTTTGTGTATTCTGAGATCAGACTGTAATCAGAAAATTGCTGTTACATCACTCCAAAAATAGGTGTTATATTGCAACCGTAATGGATTTTTTGGTTTGGAGAAACCGTGAATTATTTACAGTGGTCTTAAAGGAACATTCTGGGTTCAATACAAGTTTAGCTCAATCAACAGCATTTGTGACATAATGTTGATTACGGGGAGGCCTGGGTAGCTCAGCGAGTAAAGACAATGACTACCACAAATTGAGTCACAAGTTCAAATCTAGGGCGTGCTGAGTGTCACATGGGGTAGCCTCCTCGTGGTCACTATAATGTGTGGTTCTCGCTCTCGGTGCAGTGCATGGTAAGTTGTGTGTGGATGCCTTGGAGAATAACTTGACACCTCTAAATGCGCTATGTCTCCGTGGTAACATGCTCAACAAGCCACTTGATAAGATGCGTGGATTGATGGTCTCAGACGCAGAGGTAACTGAGATTCGTCCTCCGTCACCCGGATTTAGGCAAGTCACTACGCCACCACGAGGACTTAGAGCGCATTGGGAATTGGGCATTCCAAATTGGGTAAAATAAAAAATATAGTGTAAAGGGAGTTCAAGGGAAAGGAGGAGGCGAGAACCGGCTTGACAATATAAATCATATTTTAATGATAAACTTAAAAAACAAAACACACACATGACGGACATGTCCGTAAATTATCTCTCTCTCCCGCACCATCCTCTGCAGTCAGCCTTTATCCCTCTCGGAGGCTTGATTAGCCTAATATGGGACCGGGTGTGTAGGATCACGTCCCAGCCGTGCCCTACGCCCTGCCACATATAGATTTTTTTTTTTTAAATGTTGTCTCTTCCCTCCTTTTTAAAAATAAATAAATACATTTTGGTGACAGTGAGGCACTTACAGTAGAAGTGAAAGGGGCCAATTTTTGGAGGGTTTAAAAGCAGAAATGTTAAGCTCATCATTTTATTAAAGCACTTGCATTAATTGTTCAGGTTAAAATCATGTATTACATGAGCTGTAAAGATGTCCATCTATCCATCCATCGACAACCGCTTATCCTGTGTACAGGGTCGCGGGGGGGCTGGAGCCTATCCCAGCTAACATTGGGCGAAAGGCGGGGTACACCCTGGACAGGTCGCCAGTCCAACGCAGGGCTGTAAAGATGTATAAATTGTAATTTTTTTATATTACATCATGGCAACAAAGTTGTAACATTGGCTATAACTTTAAACAGAAAAGGTTAGTAAGTGATTTTATCACACTGAAATCATGTTTACATGCAAATTGTTTACGTCTTGTGACTATAATATACTTTTAAAACAGTATTTTAACATTCAAATGTTGGCCTCCATTTACTTCCATTGTAAGTGCCTCACTGTCACCTTGATGTTTGCTTTTTTTAAAGAAAAGGCGGGGCAACCTGGAATATTCCTTTAACTTTTTGTCCAGTTTTTATTTACTTTTAAGTAAAAAACAAAATCAGTGTTTTAATTCATTCTGAGAAGACACATGCTACTATTTCCAGTATTAGCTTTAGGTTCCCAAGGAGGGGAAACTCGGCCAATAACTACCTGTGACCCAGACACACAATCCCCTTCATTAGCTCCGTTCACCTCTTCCTTGTAATTTTCTCTCAGGTTGCTTCACGCAGCCTCCTGTTTTGCCAGGGATATTGAATGGCTTCCTCTTTCCCAAGGGCTGCAAAAAGGTTTTCAGTAAAGCAAAACTTACAATTGTTCTCTGGAGAATGTAGCACTAATCATTACTGACATTTACTTATTTAATTTGAAAGCCTTTTCTCATTGGCTCTCACATATTGAATCGGGGCATCTCTTTAATTGTTCTCTATTTGTTCTGTCTTAGTGTTGAATTTCAGTCTGTATTTAAGTGTTTTTATAGCTTTATTTGTCTTTTTCTCCTTATCCCACACAAAGTGCAATAGAGCAGAATGGTTCCTGTCCTTCAAACTCAATTATGACACAAAACTAGGTTTGAATGGGGGAACAAGGATTCGTCTCTCAACACAGACATCCTTTCAACAAGTTAACATAATCCTCATGTTTTCATACAGAAAATAACTTGTCTTCTTTTTCTTGTTGTATTCCTTCAGGGGCAGCCCGGTACTAGAGGATTTCCAGGCTTTCCGGTGAGAGTCTTTTGTCTAAAGCCAACTAAACAAACTAGTATAAAGAGTTAATTTGTGAGTTTATAAAAGCCATCAATTAGCATTTGTTTCCCTAGCTCCTTATTTAACAGATGCTTGTGAAAATGGCTCACAGAACATACAGTAGACTAGGTAGACATGTGCAGCTATCATTTTTGTGCTTGGATAATGTGGACTATTGGCAGTGTAAGGTGTATACTGTATATATCTCAGGGCTCATTCTATAGACTGTCTGCATGCTCCAGTCTTAAAGACCTTTTTCAGGTGTTTGTTACATTCTTTGACCAATGATGTGCTTGTCATATTGGGAGGACTGGGATAGAATACAGTATCCTCACTGTTCCTATAGTATGCTGTCCTTGTACACTTGACCTAAACAGTGGTTTGTCCCTCAAGCAAATACTCTATTCCACAAATGTTCTCAAATCAGACAACTAGTCTAGACAAGACAATTGGAGCTTTTTCGTGCATTTGCAATTATGCCAATCTGCTATTTTCCCATTTTCTTCCAGGGTCCAATCGGCTTGGATGGGAAACCCGTGAGTTTTGCTTTTTTTTCCTAACAAATGTTTGACTAATTGCCACTCACAAAGGTTTGGAACCTCTGAACTCTTGTACCAAATAATTTGGAAGTAATTTATAACTTATGGTCATTATGGCAATGATGAGGATAATTATGTTAATAATGATTATGGCAATTATTGTAATAAATACACTCTTATCGACATCATCATGACAGCTGCTGAAATCAATAATGATAAGTGTATAGAGAATGACCCTTCCTGTATATTAAGTAATCAGTTCTACCTAAAGTACCTAACAGAGAATGGATATTTTTTTTCTTTTGCCAAAAATGTGCTTTGTTTTATTTGATTTTACTATATATTTTTTTTCTCAACCTTGCAGGGACAGAACGGTCCAAAAGGTGATATGGTAAGCATTTTCTTACATTTGCAAAAACTTTTTTTAAATGATATATAGAGGTGCAATGCAAAAGCATTTTAGCAGCCACAACAGCACTTTAGTTATAAATGTGATCCAAAGAAAACACATTTTAACCTTGACCAGTATTATTTGAAGTGTTAACATCCAAATCTAAATACTAGAAGTTTTAAAGGGCCACACATAATGAGACCTGTCATGTTCGCTTTGCCTAATGAAATACTGCTGGGATAAACTCAACAATACACACCCTAAAAGAGTTTGTCATAAGGAGAACTATATCAAGGAGTAAAACAGATCATGAAGAGAAATTTGTCTGTGCCCATAAAACTCGCAAGTAGAACCATTTGTTTTCGATATGGCTTGTTACAGTGATGTTTATCTAGGCTGTAAGCGTGGCCATATAAATTCACAAGAACAACACTCTTGTAGTTTGATTTATGAGTAGAGCTCTATATTACACATGTGTGTGTGACGAGAGACCATTTACCCGCCATTCGTTCATTGCGGGATGTCAAAAGTGACTTCCAGCTATATCTATATAGTAATAACTTCAGCCACCTGTGGTATCAAAACAAGAGCATTGGGTTTGGACCTGTCCTTTTAAACTGTGATTTGAAAAATGTTTTCCAGAGCTTTTACTTATGGTGATGAAAATTAATGGGCAGATACATTACGGGCTATGTGCTTTAAACTATTCCTTTTGAAATGTAGTACAGCCACTATCTTCTTCCTTTTATAGCATTGTGAGAAATATCAGCCTTAGAAACTATAAATGAAAAGCACTCCTTCAAACTGCTGCCTATATAAGACAGAATTTTTGGAAATTGAACTTTTAAAGTATTACATGAAAACACCTTCAGCAAGGTTTTGGATCTTGTCTTTTATTGATAAGCTTTTTCTCAGATGTATCATGTTCCACATTTGCTTTTATTCTTATTTGGTTGTACATATGGCTGCATAGAAGGTATTTCAGTTTTGACCGGTATTTCAGTTTTGACCAACTACATGTCGTAATGAATCCAGCTTTCAGCTCCAAGGATGTGCGTTACATGATGTTCAAAGTGTGTGATGCTTTGTACAGCATTTGTTTTATTAAATGTGATGACTGATGCCCATGTTTGCCTGCCCTCCATGCAAACACAAGAGCTCTGTTGCTGTAGAGCACAGATATCACATTGAAGTTACAAAGAAAGAAAATGAGAGAATAATGATACTGATTTTCTGATACTTTGAAAATCACAAAAGTTGATTAATGCTTTTGTATTGAATCACCCCTTTTTTGCTTTTCCCCTAATTATATATATATATATATATATATATATATATATATATATATATATATACTGGCATAAAGGTTTGGAATAATATACAGATTTTGCTCTTATAGAATGTAATTGGTACTTCAACTGATCTCAATGTATAGTCAGGACATTAATAATGTGAAAAATGACTATTACAATTCTTGAACTACTTCAAAGAGTTCTAATAAAAAACATCCACGTGCAGCAATGACAGCTTTGCAGATCCTTGGCATTCTAGCTGTCCGTTTGTCCAGATACTCTGGTGACATTTCACCACACACTTCCTGTTGCACTTGCCATAGATGTGGCTGTCTTGGCGGGCAGTTCTCACACACCTTACAGTCTAGCTGATACCACAAAAACTCAATGGGGCAGTGACTGAGGAGGAGGTCCTGTGGAGGCGTCCTCTAGACGCGTGGAGGTGAGGGGACGGGTGCCGTGACTGTAGGTGTTTGGTGCAAGACCAACGTGAGAACGGCATGTGTGGACACCGGTTAGTTGAATCAAGGAGTGAGGAAGCTGTTTCTTTAGGTATCACAGCCCGGTCGGGGTGTGGTAAAAGGTTTCCCTGCTGGCCCTCCACCGGGAAATAGAGTGGTCTAGAGGCCAGCTCCGTAGTGGCCATCTCGCTCCCTGAGTCGATCGTCTCAGGAATGCTTGGGAGACTTACGGGTCCATGAATGGGTTTGTGAGACGGGGGCATCAGCTTCCTGTAGGGAACTCTATGCTAGGGCCAAGAGCTAGGCCCGGGTTGGGGCTTAGCTGCCTGAGCTTTTTCAGGCACAGGGGGACGCCCTCGGCGAACAGACGGAGTATGTGCTCTTCAACGACGAGGAGGCATGATGTGTTGAATGGCCTCTGTCTGTTTCTTCACCGCTGAAAACCATTGGGCGAAGTCCTCAGCGACGTCGCTAAATAGGTTGAGCTGGGAGATGGGGGCATTGAGAATGCAGGCTTTTTCAGTATCCCGGATCACGAGCAGGTTCAGCCACAGATGTCGTTCCTGGACCATGAGGGTGGCCATCGCCTATCTGAGTGCCTGCTCTGTGAACTTCATGGCCCGGAGGGCGAGGTCAGTTGCAGGACTACCCAAGTGCAGTTCTTTAAGTGCCTTGGCCAGGTGGGTTTGAGGAGGGTCGTGGCATGCAGAGAGTAAGAGGGCTGTCCAGTGGCTCTGTAGGCTTTGGATGCCAGAGATGACTCCTGGATGGGAGTACAGGGCGATCCCGCCAGGTGGCTGCGTTTTGCGGGCACAGGCACACCGCAACCGCTTTGTCCACCTGGGGGACCTCCTTGTACCTGTGGACTGCCCCGCCGTCGAGGGTAGTGAGAGCAGACGAGCAAGGAGATCGGCTTCAGCAGTAAAAGGAGTCATCCATGACTTTGTCAGCTTGTCATGTATTTCCGGGAAGAAAGCAACCAGGGGGGGGCGTGGCTGTGAGTGGCTCCCTGACCCAAGGAACCATCGTCTAGCCGTGAGGGCTGAGGGGGGGGCAGGGTGTACCAGTCCAGCCCAACGCTCACGGCAGCCTGGGCAAGCATGCCGGACATTTGCGCGTCGGCCTCAGACTGGGCGAGCAGACCCAAAGGTGTCAGCCCAGTCGATTACTAAGCATCAGATACCACAACGCTCTCCGATGCAGCGGCGATATTCTCATTCAGCTCGGGGGGTCCGAAGGAGACATTAGACTGGCCATGGGGCGAGCCGGTCTCGCATCGGACAAGGACAGGGCAAACGAACGTGCTGGGGGGGTGGGTGGTTCTTGGGGATTTACCCGGCAAAACCGCGCCCGCTACATTCCCCAGATCGTGTTCATCGCCAGCCACACTGGCCTCAATCCCAATGGAAGAAGGCGTGGGGGGTGGCTGAAGTGACTTTCCCTCAGCTGATGGAAAGCCGTGATCGCAACGTTGTCATAGTCATGTTCTCGCAATGAGAACATGAACCATTCCTAATCACTGCCTCCATGTGATCGCAGCCCAGATATGTGAGGCAGCCCCCCATGACCGTCAGAAGTGGAGAGATATCTGCTGCATCCAGGAACTACACAAAGGCATAAAGGCATCTTTAAAAAGATGCATCTTTAAAAAGACGTTCAACGTCAGTGTGTACTCTTTTAGAGAAATTGCTCTTTTAGAGGTTATTTGCTCTTTTAGAAGCCGCTGTCGAAGCGCCCAGGGGTGTAGACTGCACTGGCATGCAGAGAAGAGAAAAGCCGCTGGTAACGTTGCCGTAAGATCCAACAGCAAAGCAATGCAGAGGTGAGTGGAGTGGTAGTGGAAATGTCAGCTTGCTGAACACACAACCGCTTGGTTCTGAAGAAAAAATCAGAATGAACAGCCGAATTGCGCCCTGCTTTGTACCCGTATGTAAGGGGAGGGACATGCAAATTCTATTCAGCAATTTTTCATTGGCCTTTTCTCAAGTTCAGAGGCAACCGAGGCTCTCAAGAGAGAGTTGAGTGAGTGGCAGAAGGGGAACACTCTTTTAAAATTATCTGTTGTCCAATGTCTGTGTTTCTTTGCCCACTCTAACCTTTTCTTTTTGTTTTTCTGTTTCAAAAGTGGCTTTTTCTTTGCAATTCTTCCCATAAGGCCTGCACCCCTGAGTCTTCTCTTTACATGAAACTGGTGTTGAGCGGGTAGAATTCAATGAAGCTGTCAGCTGAGGACATGTGAGGCATCTATTTCTCAAACTAGAGGCTTTTATGTACTTTTGTTTAGTTGTACATCTGGGCCTTCCACATCTCTTTCTGTCCTTGTTAAGAGTCAGTTGTCTTTTGTCTATAGACTAGTGTACACCTTTGTATGTAATCTTCCATTTTTTGGCAATTTCAAGCATTTTATATCCTTCATTCCTCAAAACAATGATTGACTGATGAGTTTCTAGAGAAAGACATTTCTTTTTTGAAATTTTTTACCTAATATTGACCTTCAGACATGCCAGTCTATTGCACACTGTGGCAACTCAAAAACAAACACAAAGACAAAGTTAAGCTTCATTTAATGAACCAAGTAGCTTTCAACTGTGTTTGATATAATGGAAAGTGATTTTCTAGAACCAAATTAGCTATTTATTATGATTACTCAAGGATAAGGTGTTGGAATGATGGCTGCTGGAAATGGGGCCTGTCTAGATTTGATCAAAAATGACTTTTTTAAAATAGTGATGGCGCTGTTTTTTACATCAGTGATGTCCTGACTATACTTTGTGATCATTTAAATACCACATTGGTGAATTAAACAGCAAAAACCTTCTGAAACAGCAAAATCTGTACATTATTCCAAACTTTTGTCCACCAGTGTGTATGTATATAATAAGGGGAAAAGCAAAAAAGTGGTGATTCCACTCAAAAATATTAATCAACTTTTGTGATTTTCAGTTTTTTCTTCTTTGTAACTTCTTTGTGATATCAGCAACAGAGCTCCTGTGCTTGTTATGACTTAGAGGTTTGGTGTTGTTGATTGTAAACAGGAAAAGTTAATCATGTAAATTATGTAACACTTCCTTATTTTAATTGTTTTCATTTTCTCAGGGTCCTCGTGGTCCAAAAGGAATTCCAGTAAGTGTTTTGCTTAACATATATGGTGACACTTTTCAGTATGGTTGTATTCGTCAACATTCGTTAACAATATTTGTTAACATGAACTAACAATGAACAATAATTTTACAGCACTTATTAACTTGATTCATTTTCATTTTACTTTTACTAATGCATTTTCTAATATTAAAAGATTTATATGTTAACATTAGTTAATGCAGTATGAATTAACATGAATAAACAATTAACTATTTTGTTTTTATAAATTAACATTAACCAAAGTTAAAGGTAAAATGCTGTAAAATAAAATGTTCTATTGGTAGTTAAAGGGACAGATCACACAAAAATTATAACTCTCATAATTTACTCAACCTCATGCCATCCCAGATGTGTATGACTTTCTTCTGCAGAATACAAATATAGAATATCTCAGCTCTGTTGGTTCGACAATGCAAGTGAATGTGACCAGAACTTTGAAGTTCCAAAAATTAAATAAAGACAGCATAAAAGTAATCCATATGACTCCAGTGGTTTAATCCATGTCTAGAGGAAACATGGTCAATATTTAAGTCCTTTTTTTACTATAAATCTCCACCTTTGACCAACCCTGACAAGCAAGCTGCTGAATTATACAGTAACAGTAGAGTGTTGGAGTGAAAGTGTAGATTTATACTTACAATTATTTTAACAAATGTTAACAAATACAGCCTTATTGTAAACTGTTACCAAAAAATATAAAATAAATGTTCATACACTCAAAAAAAAGGTTCATGTATTGTTCCACGAAGAACCGCTAACATCTTTTGGACTTTCTTTTTGAAAAAAAGGTCCATTGTAGTGGAAAAGGGTCCTTTAAACTGTGAAAGGTTCTTTGGGGAACCAAAAATTATTCTTCTATGGCATAACTTTGAAAACCTCTTTTTGGAACCTTTATTTTTAAGAATATATATATATATATATATATATATATATATATATATATATATATATGATGTTGCTTAGAATTCTAATTAGACAGAATGTTCAGATGGCAATTAATGGATTTCAAGTGCTGTGTTCATGTAATTTTTTCAGGGTGAACCTGGTCCTAAAGGGGAGAAGGTAATCACAGTTAAAATGCATTAAAATAACAATTAAAGTTCTTATAATTACAAATGTACTTACTTTAGAGGACATCACATGACAGATTCTTGGTCATTCTTTTTTTGTCTAGGGTGTATGTGGTGACTACACTCACAGGGTAAGTGTGTGTTTCATTGAACTTGTTTGAATCTATTGTCAAGAACACTGTGATTTTAATAATAAGCTACCAAATATTATTCAAAGATTGTTGAGAGCTGAAAATCACAAGCATATGATTCCATTCCAGCTTACGTTATAGTCTTCTATTTTATGAGTGATTTGTCTTGTTTACCCATTAAAAGACATAAAAAAATGTTTTGCTGTCAGCTTAGAGACATGAAAGGAGGGGTGGGGGGCAATAGACAGCTTGGTGCAGTCTCAGATAGGCAGCACATGGAGCAAATGCCAAGGTTGGGCCTCAGAGTATATCAACCTTCTCTGGGGCAAATCACAGTTTCACGTAAACAAGGCAATTTTATCAGCTAAATTAGATTTGATAAGGCTTTCTATAAGACAAAAGAGTTTCTTATGTTTTGATAGTGTTTTGGTAACAGCCTTGGCCAATTTAAAAGTAATTTTAGCTTTTTGAAGCTATTTTATCAATAAAATTATCTCAAAAGTGGCACACAGTGAAAAAGTAGAAGGATAAAGTTAGCAGTATATTTGACTAAAAATTGTCTCTGCATTTGGTTTGGAAAAGGAAGAAAAGAAATAGCAGCAAGACATGACTGTGTCAAGTATTGTTGTCTTTTATTGTGATTTGGAATGAAAACAGATCTGTCCTTCAACCGTGTCAATCAGTCCACATGTGAGGCAGTAGACTATTTAGCTGCACGTAAGGGTGGTATTTTTTGGGTGGTTGTACAAGGATCCTTGCTGTTAGGATTAAGTCCAAAGGTCACTGTGCACTAGACTGAAAGGATACACCCTGGAGTGGTGGAACAAAAACAGGAATTATCACTGTGCGTGTGTGTTTATGTATGCATCTGTGTCTATAAGTCCATGTATTTGTATGTTGCGCCAATTTGAGCAGGGGCTCCCACTGAAAACGCTGGCAGCTTTGCGCTCCAGTCAGGCTCTGATGTTGAAGGTTTGTGGGCTGCTCCCCGTCCCTTATCCCTAATGCCACGATATGTGTCTTACAGTCCTGCTGCAAAGAGAGGCATAGCTGAGATCTGTGCTTTAGTTTATCCACTGTGGGAGATTCAGAGAGGTGCCTGTTATGATAACTGATCGAAAACAGGATGGGGTTTATAATGACACAATCTTAACATGCAGCTTTTCCTGCTTTCTCTTTGGCCTTCTTAAGGGAACTTGTTGTGGTGGTATTTAATTTTAAGGTATGAAACTATGCCACTAGATTTCTCTGATATCAAAAAGGTATACAATACCAAATATAATACAGAAATACCATATGTCTTTTGAATTTCCATTGGCCTCCTTATGCATAATTGTACTTTGTAACATTGCGATGAAAAACATCATCTGTAGAAAGCGATAAGGAGACTTGCCTTTTTTCTGTTTGTATTTCTCTCTTAGCCTAAATTTTAACAACATAATATAGATAATTCTATTATAGATTAGTAGAAATGCAATTATCAGTACATTATAATTTAAAATAAGTATAATTGTATATTGTTATATATATATATATATATATATATATATATATATATATATATATATATATAATTCCATGTTTTATTCAGTGGGGTCCACTGTATGTCAGAAATCACATCTATCTATCTATCTATCTATCTGTCTGTCTGTCTGTCTTTCTATCTATCTATTTATTTCCATTTAAACCTGGAAATAAACAGAAAGTTTAGGATTTTTAAATTTTTTAAAGGACAATTCTGAAATCAAATGAAGAATATAAATGAAGACTATTTCTATTTCTGGGTCACATACATCAAAAATATGGAAATTTGTGCTCCTGGCTTCCATTCAAATCATGCTGGATTACACTGATCATCTGGTTTTGTAAAAACAAAATGTGGAATCAGGAATTTCTTTCCTGAAAGCACATTGGGCACATTCAAAATGCAATTAAATTCTTAAATTCACTCAAATCTTTATGTTCACAACATAATTTTAAATACAAAATTAGAAAAGAATGCAAAATAGAAGTATTGCATTAGTGTTCTCAGACCACAGACTTTCAGGACCCCACTCTATATTTAATCTAATGTTTAATCCAATGAATAGAGGTGTTGAATACAGGCGTATATCTGGAAGAAGGCAAGTTGTGAGTAGGGCTTATATAAATTGTTAGCAGTAGAGCTATGGGTCAATAACTCTTCAATCTTTGCAATGCTGCTGGTCTCAACAGAAACGGCGTATTGTCAACACCTGTATTGGAGGACAGGCCACAGTAAGTCTGTTGCGAAACTCTCTTTGTAGCAAGACTGAATCCAGCCTGATCTAAAAGGCATTGCTGCAGAGACCATGGGTACCATCACAGTGGAGATGGAGATTAAACAATTATCAAACCATTTTTAATTAAAAAAAATAGTTCAATGACGTTTTAAGCCCTTATTGTTTTTTTTATCATGAAGAACAGTATTTGTAAAAGTTTGTGAAATTTTAAAGCAAGCAAACACACACCACTCAAGTCTGATGGACCCCTGACTCTGTTTAGTGACGCTAAGTCTTTCCCTCTCTCTTCTCTTTTTTTACTATCCGCTTGCCTTGCTTTTTACTCACTGTACACTCTTGTTTTCACTTGTTTTTCTGTTTTTCCCCCACCCTTTCTCTCCGCTTTCTGGCCCGTTTCCTTCCTTTGGCCTCCTGGTGATCTTGTGCACCTTGGCCCACCTGTGCTTTGTGACCTCAGCAGATGTTGCCCATCACCGTTCGCAACATGCCCTCAATAAGCCCTCTAATCCTAAAGCGCCTCAAGGTATATCTCTCTCTCTGCCACCCTTTACACCTTTTACCCACGGATGCCAACCTCAGTCCACTGACTGCCAGCTAGGCCAGACCTGATGGTAACTCTCCCTGACTGCTGTAGTTGTATACCTTTTCCTCAGCCTTGGAAATTTGAGGCTGTTAACCATTGCAAAATTTTACTGATGTTCTAGGCAAAAAAAAAACATCCTCTTATGGTAGTGGTCAGGAAATAGAGCCTGCTTCAAATACATTTCTATCATGAAATAATGTCCAATTCAAAGAATTTATAGGCATATAAATCTCTACCCCACAGGAAGAACATTTGTCAGTCCTTCTTTGGCTTTTTCGACATTGTCCATCTGTTATAGCTGGATATTATCTCAAAATTGTCTTATAATATGTAATGTATTTTCCTTATATATCCAGTTGTATGTTGATATTTGAAGATAGGGAGGTATTTCTGAGCTGACAGTAGGTTTTACTGGAAATAAAAGGTTTTAATATACAACTACTAGAGAGGGTTGAAAAACATTGGATGACAAAAAAAGAGGAAGTATAAGAAGAAAATACAAAAAAAAAGTCTTTTCGGGTTCAATTAGTTTTTCAGTCAAATCTAAACATCCTGAAAACACTTGAGAGGCAAAACAACAAAATATTTTACTTGTTTGTTTTCAGAGAAGTGAACTAAAAATATTAATGACTATTCTCACACTAATGGCTGTCCAATTTTTTTGTCCAATTAGATTTGTTTTAATAGAATATTTAATAGAATCCCCTAATACATTCCTGCCTGTGACTAGCAATAGCAAGTAGCAAATCATATGTTCATGGCTGGGATGTAAACTAAAACCTATTGGCTATTTTAAAAAATGAGACCAACCATTCGATATATCCCACCCCAGCTTCTGTTTCAATAGGAATAATGACAACCCTGGAATGAAAACTGCGCTTGTAAAGCAAATTCATGGGGTCTTAAAAAGCTTAAATTTTACATTTATATCCCCCATCACAATTTATAATGACTGATGAAATCCCATTAAGTACAAAGAGCAAGGCTCCAGTCATATTGAAATAACAAACAGTAGTAAAAATCAGATTCTGTAATCCTCACAATGACAGTTGAAAGATAACAAAAGACTGAGAAAGCTTATTTGGCAGCGAAGTGACTACTCACTAAATGGAGATGTCAGCCTTCCCATTTGGTCGTTCTCAAAGACTCTCTATGTCCTCTGGTTTTAGAAAGTGTCCCAGGCACAGGTTGACCTCGGTTGGCACCCATCCCCCATCTTATTCTACAGGTGTGCAGTCAGTTTAAAGTACCATGTTTGGAGCCAGTGGTACATAATGTGACCACAACTGTGGAAGACCACAGTGTTAGGGAAAGAATTTAGCTGCTGATTGGCTGGGGCTTCAGGTTGGGTCGTGTCTATGCATTGGATGAGGATCATGGAATGTCTCCATTTAATGGATCTACAACTGGCCTCATAAATCACCTCTAGACAGGACCTGTCAAGGAATAAATGGATAAAATATGGATCTGAAACTGATGAATGTGTTCCGGATATCTGGACTTCAGACTTAACTACTGAACAGAGACAGTGCTAAAGCAAGTGCTTCTTTGCCATGGTATCTCTGCTATCTGTATTTAATCATTCATATCCATAGTTGCCACAATGTAGGAAGTCTTACTCTTCTGTCTATAGTAACATTCTTGAATCAAATGTTTTTAATGGAAGGGAAATTATTCTAACCTACACTTTATCCCCTTACTGTATCCACAGTGTCCAGATGAGGGTTGTCCAGATGAATGTTCTCTTTAATATTGAAAACAGACTTTGTTTAATGAGTAACACAGCAGGAATTCAATAATCTTAAATAATCAATCCTCCTCCCGATCTCTTCTTAGAAACAGAAGGAGATTGTTTAGTCCAGTTTTATTTCCTATTTTCACATCCCTCTCGCTGTGTAAATACTGGGCACTTTCCTGTAGATTATTTTTGTTTAGTCTCTTTCTGCACGCGGGACTGACTCCTCTGGCTCACAGTGGAGAAGTACCAAAGATCATTTAAAAAGAGGCCTTGAATGGATCATTTAGACCAATAATTCTCCACTGGTAGATTGCCACCAAAAAACAGAGAGCAGGTCTAAAGGATAAACAATGCTAAATGCAAATACTAAAATCCATCTAGCCATATAATCATGCATATAGAATAGCACATTTTAAAAAGGAGGAAAAAACACATATTTTTTTATTGATTTAAATTGCCCGCTTGTGCGTGTCCAATCAAACTCTACTGTCGTTTGGTGCAAATTCATCTATCCCAAGGCCAAAGCCAAATTAGGCTAAAATCATGCTAACTTGGACATGCTAACATGAAACAGGTTGCGTGACACGCCCTCAACCTTGAAAACCAAGAGCAAATCTACACAAGGTAAAAAATTTAAACTATTGCTTCTCTTTCATGATGAATAAACATGGTTTGTGTCAACCACAATATGTTTTATGCAGTGAATCATTGGCATCATACAAATTCAAATTTGAACAATAAACTATTTTGGTAATGTCTTGGGTCACCAGGGGTCCTGAAGCAAAACCAGCTGAGAAACACTGATGTAGACCTTGTATAAAGGCATAAGTGCTTAGTTGGCCACTGTTGTTGCTTCTTTTAGGCCCAGCACATTTAAACCCATTGGTGATATGGTATAAGAAAAGTAACAAAATAAAAGTAAAATAGTTGGTTTCCAAACATGGTACTCTGGAACATACAATAACCCAAGCAACCAACTTGTCTTTCAGCTCAACCTTCAGGCTTTGGTTCCCCTCAGCTTCAAATCTGTTATTTTCCCTTATTTTAAATACACTTAATTTTTATCCTAAGGATCTATTTCTACTTGATCTAACCAATGAGAATTAGGCTACTTTTGTTGGTGTAACCTAATATCGTCAAGTTGATTTAGTCATGTTAATTAATAATTTTGACCAGTTAATTTAGATGTTATCACATGATGCACATTTTTAAGGTTACCCTACAAAAAAAATGTTTTTTTTACAGTGTAGGATTATGAGTTATTATTCTGTGGAGAGTTCCATTAAGTTCGATCATTCTTCATATTCATATTTGATTATTGTAAATTACTGGAATTGAATCTGAGTGGACCTTGCCTCTGAATTGTACTTTTCATCCAAATGACTTGTTTATCTTAGATGCTAACTTCCTGTCTATCAGCAGGGTGAGTCCGGAGCACAGGGACCACCGGGGCCTCCCGGCCCCCCAGGGCCTCCAGGGAATCCTGGAATAACTGGTGCAAGTGGGCCCCCAGTAAGTCAATGAAAAATGTATTTCCTTCAGGATATATGTTTTCTTTATTTGTCAAAATTATTACACAGCTCTCTGGAATACTTGATTATGATTGGTCACTTGTGGGATTTTGTACAATGATCACTAAACTTTAGAATTAATGGTTGTCAGGCAATCAATTTCCTACTGTACATGCTTTCGTAGTGCTCGTTTTGTGTCTCTCGGATCACTGCACGATCACTTCCTTTTCATGTAATATAATATTAAAAACGCTAATTGATATTTAATGTCCATTTATTAATTTATTTGGCAAGTAACCATGTAATAAGCAGGATAATACACAGGCAGATGGTCATTATGACAAAATAAACCCCTTCAGGGTGATATAAATTCTGATCAACCTGTCAGGGTTCATTTTGTGATAATACAAAAGAATGGGTGTATGGTATCCCTCACATGTAATATCTGCACATTTCAAATACTTTTTTCATTTGTAGCATTCTGTGTCTTAACCATGTAACTACTCATTATGGTATAGGGCAAACCTGGAGAACCTGGTAAACCTGGTAAAGACCCAAGGGTGAGTGTTTGGATTCCTCTTTAACACCCTACAGCAGACACTTGACAATGAAATTAAGTAGTCTGTAGTGCTCCATATGATTATTTAAGCTTCAAAATGAAAGTCTAAAATGCCCAATTTTCTTTCTTTCATTTGTAGATGCTACCAGGGCTGAAGGTAATCTTGAAAACCACATGATTGTCCAGCTGCATTGCAATGATAGTCTTTTCCACATGCGAGTCATAAACAGGCTTGTATGAAGTTCACACACAGTTCAGCAGCCTACAGGGTGGGTCTACTCTGTCTACTCTTGCCAGGACAGAAGGGGTGGATACGCCATAATTGATTATCCGTGTTGCTGTTGGATAAGCATGAATTTCCCCTGATGCATTAATTGCCACTAAGTTTAGACCAGGGAATTTTAATTGTAGTCCAGAAGCTTAGAAGCTCTAGTCCCTTATAGAAGCTTATTTCAGCTCTCTGTAAAGATCATCTAGCAGTCTATATAACTGATGTAACTAGAGGCTTACTCCTTTGTACTCTAAGTGCCCTATAAAGGAATACCACTTATTGGCCGATAGCTCAAGTGGAGTTTCTGAAACAAATAAAAACACTTCACAATAAAAGCCCATTATGCCATTTATAGTCTGATCACATAAATAAAGAGGTATTGGGTGGCTTTGTGGTATTAAACTAGTCTTTATTTTTCCCCCCATATTATAGGGTGAACCTGGTGTTCCTGGACATAAGGTGAGCATGTGAGACCTTTACTGTTTGATATCCCACACAAAGGGAAAATAACTGCTCTTTAAAAGGGTCATGTCATACATATTAGAAAAGATTTTTTGCACACAAAAAAAGTCATATATTATATTTCAAAACATGATAATTTTCCACCCTCATTTTCACTCGATTTTGGTGTTGCTTCTCCTTTAAGAATTGACAGTAAAAACCCACTGTTATGATTAGCTCTCTGCTCTTGATTGACCTGCTCTCTCTGTGCCATGTCACTGCTCAACACTACTGGGCAGGGCTACAGAAATGATAGGGTAAAGTAGGTGTTGATGTGTTGTTGTGGAGGCGGTCAGATGCAAATGCCTACCACAGTGTGACATCACAATGTGGATGAAGTAGAGAACAATTTGTTTTGGCAGATTGGGTTCAGCAAAAACTCTTTTTGCAGTTAGGGGAAGTTTTGAGTTCTGAAACTCACAGTACATTTTTATAGTACAATGACCTCATATCTCAAAAGAGCATAAAAAATGTGATTCCTCAAACTTCAGTTCAACACTTGACGCCATGCAAGGTTCGGACGTGAGAACGGCAAGCTCTGCACACTTTTCCAGTTTTAATACTTTTTATGTCACAAACTGGTGAGATTTGATACACCCTGTTCCATAACTGTTCTAGGAAGACAATATATAAAAGAATTCAAAATCTTCAGGCTCTTGAGGCATTAAAAAACACATACAAGCTCAAGCTGACGCCCCTGATGCCCCAAGAGATTTGGCTGGAGAAGTTAGGGAAATTCTGCGAGATTGAGTGTTATCTTCACTTTTTTAACATGTCGGCAATGCTGATGAAGGTTATTGCTGACTTGGAGGATTTTGCTGTAATACGTCGATCGATCACTGCCATGGATACGAAATTCACTGAGGTGGAGAGTGTGTCTGGGAGAAATTGGAGGACTTGGAGAACTGTAACCGGCGGAGTAACGTCTCTTTTGTTGGAATTCCTGAGGTGTGTTTATTCCGCCTATTTGCTGGAGTTTGTTTTATAGATTATCTGTTGTTGTTTAACTGTCTTACATAATTTGTATAGAAACACCAGACTTGAGCAATCTTATGGCAAATTTGTCATGGGGGCTTTCGTAGGTGTACATGAACTGTTTGAATTTAGAGGGATGGACAGCAGTTGGCGCTATAGTGCGCATGTTTTTCTTTTCTCATTCTCAATAGATGAAATGTCGGACTTAGATGGCTTGGGAGACACTTAAGGCGGTTCTTTGGGCTGGATCATACAGTATGCCTCATTCACCAAACAATCCAAAGCACGAGAACTCGTGGAGCTGGAAATTAATATTTAAAGTGCCGAGGCAGATCTGAGGCACTGAATGTCATCTGATGGCCTCAGAGAACTGATCCGATTGAAATACAGATATAAAAATATTTTGTTGTACAAGGTGGAGTTTTGGCTATTCAGGGCAAGACAGTCATACATTGAGTCGTGGAATATGAAAGGAAAACTTCTGGCTAGATATATAAAACAGAGAGAATCTGTTTCTACCATTTTCTTGGTGAAATATGCTGGTGGTGAAATATTTACCTCGGCCATTGATATTAATAATGCTTTTAAAGAATTGTATCTTGATCTCTATAGTTCCATGTCTTCGTCTACTGATTAGGATATTAGAAATGTTTGTGGAACCATTAGAACTTTCTAAACTGATTCTCTTGATTCGTAGAGGAGCTTAGTGAGGTAATTAAGGCCTTGCCTTAATTAGACTAGAATAGAAAGCTTCCGCCAACCATGACGCAAACCCGGATCAGTCTGATTCTTAAAAAGGACAAAGATCCAAGCAAGTGTAAGAGTTACCATCCAATTTCCCTGATGCAGCTAGACATTAAAATATTGTAAAAACTCGATTAACTAAAGTAATGACATCTCTTATACATATAGATCAGGTGGGGGTTATTCGGGCCGTAGCTCTTCTGATAACATTAGGCTTTTCATCAATATCATGTGGTCAGTGGCAAATGATCAGACTCCGAGGGCTGCCATCACACTTGATGCTGAAAAGGCATTTGATATGGTAGAATAGGATTATCTTTTTAAAATTTTGGAAATGTACTGGTTTGGGAATACTTGTGTGCCAAATTATCATCAAATCAAGTTCTGCTATCCACATTCTTTTTGTAGCCCTATAATCTTACTGTATGTCAACATTTGTCTAATTTGGGTCTATTTTTATTTTAGGAAATTTGAGACAATGTTGAAACTTTAAATATGACTGAAAAATCTCTTGAGCTTTGGATGAGCAATTAAGCACAAACATGATCAATTAATCATTATTCATTGCGTATTTGAATAGCACTACGCTACTGGACAGAGTCCTGAATGTGAGGATCATCATTTCACCATCTTAGATGAAGAGTTTCAGACTAGAGAAGGAAACTTGGCTCATCACTTTAAGGAAGTCATCTTACAGTACAGACAGAATGTTAGAGGATTAGAGAGAATATAAATCATCTTGTTAAAACGTATACATTTTCATTATGCATGGCCATATTTTTCAATGACTTTGTACACACCGCACAGGAATCCAAAAGTTTTTTTAAATCTGGTCTTTGGAACTGAATTTAATTTTGCAAGTGATGAAATTGCATCCGTTTGTTCAGACAGCGTAGTCAGTATCAGGTATACTGTATCTAAATCTGTCACCATAATAATTACTTGCATCAGCACCTTGTCAAGGGACATGTAAGAGTAGCTGTCATTGTGGAAAGAAAGGACTCTCTGCTCGTGTATATTCATAACACTCTAAAGGGTGACCCAAACATGCGCGTCAGAGGCATCACAGTATTTACACATTCATGCACATGCTGTATTTAATACTGCACAGAGTGAATGCCATATATGTGTATAAATGAGTTCAGACTCAGCTTTGTATATGCATTGCATCCCAATTTAAGAAATTTAAACCATATGTGGATGTTGTTTAGATTGAGTTTATAAAAATAGGATTTAATGTTGCTTTTTGCTGCTATGACTTCAAACAACTGAAAGGATTTTAGTCGGATATGCCAGCAAATGCCTGTTTGAGCAAAGCCTGACTGATTTTGTCATTTTCTTTCAGGGTGATCATGGTGAGACAGGCCCAAGTGGACCTGAAGGCCCTCAGGTAAGAATCTGTAATCTTTGACCAGTGTAAGCAGCTTAAATAATTAACCTGCTCCACATGGCATTCTTTGCTTCTAGGTCAATACATTACATAATCCTAAAGCAGATGCTGATTTAAGATTAACAGCATCCATTGAGTATTGCTGTAGATAAAATGAGATTCAAAGTGACAGGAGATGTTTTTACAAGATTTCTTCAGCATGGTCTTTTGTCTAAAATCAATCAAAAGCTTGCAGTTTGTCGAGGGTGCAAAAAACCTGAGATGGAAACTTGAGTCTGTGACTCAGACTCGAGTCACACTTAAGTTGCAAAAAAAAGGACTTGTGACTGGACTTGGGCTCGAAAAACAATTGACTTGAGACATGACTTGTACTTGAGACTCATGAAGTCTTGAGTACGTTTATTTTTTTTCATATACCTTGAACAGGTCAAATGTTCAGGAGTGAAGAGGTGCCACTCACTCTCACTGAAAGAGCTAGTCTGACTCATTCCCGCAGATCAGTTCTTTCTTTAATAGGTACGGCTGATTCAAAAGAACCGCCACAATAGAATGACTCATTCATTCATTGAAATCTTCGCTTCGAAACAATGGCATCATCTAACTTTTTGATAATGTTTGGATTCAAAAACCTTTAGTATAATAATAGCATTAACACTTGAATAGCATTAAACTGAATGCTGTATGTAAAACATGTGAGATGAACAAATACGCCAGCACAACTACATCGAACTTCAATAGACATTTGAAATCTCACCCAGAAAAGGTGAGTCAGGCTTTCATGCTATGAAAATAAAGTGACTATAAAAAAAAATTACCTGTCAAACATCATAATTATCTCTATTGCTTGATTTTACCCTTACTACGCTTTTTTCTACATTGTTTACAGGGTTCACACAAAGTCCTTTAAGTGCTTAAAGAGCTTTAACTTAGCTTTTAGAAATTTAAGAACTGGAATACTCAGAAAATCGCGAAAATCGTGTCCATCAAAGATGTCATTCACACACTCCACTTTCATTGAATAATGTCTTTTAATATACTTTCTGTTCTTTATAGTCAGATATAAAAGTAAAAATAAAAATACATTTTATTATTAAAAAAATGTCTTATTAAAAAAGAAATAAATAAATAACGAGAGGCTTCTCTCCTGTTAATAAAATTAACCACAACAGCCGTGCGTGTCTGTGAGATGCACGTTAAACTCTTAAAGTGACAGCACCATTATAGCACTTGCTACACAAATGAATGTTAGCTCAATGTTATTTCCCAATGATATCCCATTGATGGTTTAATTCTTTTTTTTTAAATGTTAAAGCTTAAAAGTGTATAATACAGTCGTTGTTCACTGTCTGTAGGTTCACTGAATTCACCAGAGCAAAGGTAGCTATGAAATACTATGCAAATTTGAAATTAATAGTTTATTGATTGTTTACTGTATAAAAAAAAATATGATTAAAGTAAAACCTTATGTACCATATTAGACAAGTTCGAATAAATGAACAAGACAATCCCTAGAAGTAATCAGTTTTAATATTTCAAAATTTAATAGGCTTTTACAAGGTTTATTAAACTCATCAGCTGAAGATAAAGAACAATTGCCAAGACTTGTCTTGGACTTGTGACCAAAGACTTGAGACTTGACTTAGACTTGGCCTTGAAAGACTTGACATGGACATGTTTGTAAGAAACATACAGATCTACATGAACTGAGAGTATTATACATTTTATACATATACATATTATACATATACACATTTTTCTCTGAATTCAACTTTTCTATGTCTCTGATGCAAACCTCCTCTGCACATAAGTACACAAATGCAAACATGTACTCATCGATGGTAAGAGTCAATGTCTTGTTACTGGTTGGGTTACCAGTTTAAATGCCAGGTGGAGAATTAATGGATTTGGACAAAGTACTAGATGCTGATAACAGCATCTGTTTCACTACAGTCTTCCCCAAGAGCAATGTACTTAACTCTGAAGTAGTTGAATGCCTAGCCCCAAGAGGTAATTAAAGATTGTCTTAAGATAGTAGAAGAGACTTAGTGTAATGCTGTAAACACAAAATAAGCAACAATATAGTGAAGATAACACCCAATGTTGTGCATTGTCTCAAAGAAATTTTTTTTTCCCATATATATATATATATATATATCTTTCGGTCATTCTTTTTATGTTCTTTGCACTCTCTCCACCTCGTTCCACAGTTCTTGCCAGAACAGAAGAGAACAGTAGTTAGCCTGTGTAAAGTTACAAGTGATTGCAACAAGTGAAGTTTATTGACACTTTGTGTCATACATGTTGGCACAGAAACCACATATGATTTCATCCATGTGAATTTGAATTTGCGCTGCTGTAATCCGGCCTATAGTTCTTAACCTCTGGTTTGTGTTATGCTTTTATAACTTGAACTCTGGAACAACCTGCATGTCCGTTCACATCCAGTCCACCTCTGTGAGTGTAGGCTTTGATCCATCAGCCATATAGTTTCTTTCCAACACACACACCCAGTCAATATCTAAAGCTGGATTGATAGAAATCATGTCACATGGGACATAGTGGGTTTATGGAATGTTCCCCCTAGAATTATACGAGAGTTGAACTGAAGTTTCTTTGTGTTTGTTATGTTTATATTCAGCATATGTTTCATCTTAGTTCAGGTGGGATGTAAGCATTCCCTTTATCTTTTTGCACCAAAGCAGATCCTGTCTATGTTCAGAATAGCAGACTAAAATACAACTCTAACTATTTCTGCAGTATATTGTGTGTGAACTGTGCAATGTATGCAAATTTACATTATGTATGGAATGGGCTACTATATTCGCCATAATGTGCCACCAGTGTACATGTAACATGTATGTTAAATGAACTGGAAGTAATTACATGGACAATTCTTAACATCTTGATTATTTAATAAGAACCCCAAATGCTAAGACAGTTTTACACAAAATTTAATTTAAAGGAATGTTCTGGGTTTAATTCAAGTTAAGATCAATCGACAGGATTTGAAGCATAATGTTGATTTATTTCAACTCGTTCCTCCCTTTCTTTAAAAAAAGCGAAAATCTGGGTTACAGTTAGGCACCTACAATGGAAGTGAATGGGGCCAATCTGTAAATGTAAAATACTCACCGTTTCAAAAGTATAGCCACGTGACTTAAACAATTTGCACGTTAATGTATTTTTAGTGTGATAAAATTGCTTACTAACCTTTTCTGTGTAAAGTTATAGCCAATTTAACATATTTGTTGCCATGACGGTGTAATGTCAACAAAACCAAAACTACTAAATCTACTGTAAAAAAATATGATTTAAATACATTTACAGCTCAAATAATACAATAATGCAAAGTTTTAACAGAAGTATTAAGGTAAGTGCTTTTATAAAGTTATAAACTTCACATTTCTGCCTTTAAACCCATACACTTTCATTGTAAGTGCCTCAGTGTATTCTGAAATTAGTTTTTTTTTTTTTTTGGTAATCAACGTAATGCCACAAAATTTGTCAATTCAGCATAACATGTAATGAACCCGGAATATTCCTTAAGAATGCAAAATAACTGTCTGATAATCTGAGATTATCACTGGATGTCGCCACTCACATGCAACACATTTAGGTTATGTGGCAACAATGTAGCATACTACTGTGTAAAATGATTATTGTGGAATAATGTCAACTGTTTTACTTATTATAAAACAAATAGTAGGCAGTATACAGTGTATACTTTGCAATACCCATTTCTTTGCACAACGGCACCACCTTGTGGATATTTGTAATTGTTGTTCATGTTCCTCGTGTTCAAAAAACAGATTTTTGGAGGCAGGCTAAATATGCTGTGTTCTCCCTTGAGCACTGTTGTCTCTGGCTGCTCATGACTTCTCAGAAATGATACATCTTTACATGCATCTGTGAGACAGGCAAAGGGCCAAGTCAATGGCTTTATATTTAAAAGGTTAAAATCAGAGGAGACACATGTTATCCGGCGCATTACCAATATGATTTATCAACGGCTGACTTTGTCTTCCTCTCCTGAGGCTTTATTTTTGAAAACACCATCCGCGGATGTCTTGCTATTTGTTCGGAGCTGCCAAACAATACAGCTTTACTATTTTTGTTCATATAATTCCTCCACCAAACAGGAACTTGAACAGGTTATTTAGATAAGTGATGTCATGCACACAAACTGTTGCATTTCTCTGCTAACTGTAATGTTGCTCTGTTAGGTATAAATTAGTTGCAATTGAGACTATTTCAGAGTGAGGAATAGCAAGTTAACTAGAACCTTGTTGACTTGTTTGATGCTGTTTTTGCATTGTATGGCACACTGATCAATTTATTTACTTTTTCTCTGTAGGGAATTAAAGGAGATCAAGGGCTGAAGGTAAGAGGCAAAGTTTGTTCTTGCTTTTCTTGTGACAAGAGTTCTGTCTATGCAAATCTCAGATTATAGTCACAACAACTACAACACACACACACACATTTTCAAAGGTGAAGTGTGTAATTTTTTTATTTGCATTAGAGGTGACTTTTAAATTAAGCTTGCTGAACACTCCTGTCTTCCTATTTCTGTGAACAGAAAAGGGTCATAATGCAATGCGGGCTTTTCAAAGAAGCTTAATGGGGATGGGGCAGTTAAAACCTATATTTGACTTTACAGTAAACCTGCCTCCGGGGAGAAAGAGCAGTACAGCACTGTTACTCATTTCACATGTAAAGAGGACGTTTCTTTAAAGACACAGCAGCAAAAAATATAAAGAAGGAAAACAAAAGCCAGTTTAATATCAAGGGCCAGAGAGAGGGAGGAAAATGGTCATGAAAAACTATGAACACAGATTTGTAGAAGAATATCTAAGCTCTGAATGTCCATACAATGCAAGTGAATTGATACCAAAATTAGAAAGCTCCAAAAAGCACATAAAGGCAGCATAAAAGTAATTCATACGACTCCAGTGGTTTAATCCATGTCTTCAGAAGTGATATGATAGGTGTTGGCAATAACCAGATCAATATACAATTCCTTTTTTAAATATAATATCTCCTCCATGACCAGAAACTGGCGATATGCACAAATAATGCAAATCTTCAAAAACAAATGAAGAAAAAATTAAAGTGAAAGTAAAAGTGGAAATTGGTTGTAAAAAAAAAAAAAAGGGTCTTCATTATTATTCTTAAATTGGTTTCTCAACCACACCTATCATATCACTTCTGAAGGTAAGGATTTACCCACTTGAGTCATATGGATTACTTTTATGCTGCTTTTTTGTGCTTTTTGAGCTTCAAACTTCTGGCCACCGTTCACTTGCATTGTATAAAGCTAAAGAGCTGAGATATTCTTCTAAAAATCAGTCATCCTCATCTGGGATGGCATGAGGGTTAGTAAAGGATGAGAAATTCGTTTGATTTGTTCCCCTGCAGTCTCCCAGGATTGTCCATGTGTCTTTGTAATGTGTGTGTGTTTTAGGATACAACATGGTAATTACAAGGGTATTTTGCTATAAATTTGGTTTATGAGGACATGTCTAGTGTCCCCATAATTAAAATCACTTAAAAAAAATATACTAAACTATGTTTTTTGTTTTTTTGAAAATGTAAAAATGCAGAAAGTTTTTTTTTCATGTGTGTGTTGCTCTACTGAAGATGTCTCCATCTGTGCATTGTGTAGGGGGATCAAGGGATGGATGGGCTACCAGGAGACAAGGGGGAAAAGGTAGTCTGCCTGAGAAGTGTAGTTTGCTGTCGATTTAACTTTGGGTGTGCTAGTGTGTGTAAAGCATCAGTATAACAATGAGGCACAACAGTATGATATTTTTGCATGATCAGCAGTTGTCTCAAAATTTTTGGCTCCATAGTGCTTCCTACTGGTAAAAAATACTTCTAAAATGTAGTTTTCTGACCCAAATAGTACTCTCAGCCTTTGCAGTCTTCCTCCGAGTCTACTTTTTCTGGCCCATGGACTTTTTGGCTTATAGTCCATTAGATTAGTCTTGTCTAGACTTCTATGGTGAAGAAAGTTTAATAGCTGGTCGCAGTTGTCATTTTATTCACAATTCTAGTTAATGTGGATGGATGCTTTTGAGCCCTGAAAATGACAAAAAAAGTACCATAAATGCAGTCCATATGACATAACATAACATGTGAACATCATTTGAAGCCATGTTGTGCTAGGTTTGATGTGAATTATGTCATTGTTTGACTTGTCTCATACCTGATCCACTGGCTTGAACATTCGGGAGTGCGAGTGAGATTTGAGATTTCTGGCGGAGAGGTAGATTTTTTTTCTCAATTTCAATTTTCAAAAAGGGTGTGAGTGAGTAAATAGCTGGGATTCCATTAAAATATTTCACAGTTTTTATGTGCATTTCTGAAAATACGAATTGTTGCGCATTTCCATCCACTATGTAATGTGCCTTATCAAGATGGAGCAGCCTCGTCATGATGGACCAGCTGAATGACCCCCCTACTTCAGGGAGAGTTTTATTTGAAGGTTGGAGAAAGTATCTAATTTTATTAAATGCATCCATGAGACACCGCAGAGTAAGTGTAATATCTGATATATTGGGGCTGAAATGGCTGTGATATTTAAACACTGCCATCTCCACATACCTGAGGGAGCTCACATTCAAAACGGTTCTGGCGGATTGTGACCCACTTTGATGAGCAGCTGTGGGTTAAACACTTTCGAATGACAAGGGCTGTGTTCAAAGAATTGTGTGCCAAGGTCTTATCTTTCATTGGGCCAATCACATCAAGTCAAATCAAGCTATCGCACACTCATAACACATGCACAAATGGTCAAAACACGTCATTTTTTGCAAATAAACTATTTCCATCACCTTAATTCGCATTTTAACTAATTTGAAACTCTAGAAAATCCACCTCTTCTTAGCGCATTACATTTTTGGGTGAACTGTTCTTAGCCCTTACACCCATGGACTAGTGCACTGGCCTATGTCATCAAAGTGTGGACATAGGGGCTTTCACACTGGGCACGTTTGCTGTGATCCGATTCCAAGTGCGATTGTTCCCGGTGCCCTCCACAGCAATGGTCTGATTTCACACTCACTTGATTCTATCAAACCCCGGTCACAGCATAGTGAACGACAACTGCGTATATGTGTGCTTTATCGCATAACTCATCAGATATCCAGGGGAAGGCGGCTTGCTGCTGCTCGCAAATTGTGTTTTTTGAGGAGAGAGCTGACTGCACGGAAATAATCTGCATCTTTTTTACTCAAGCTCGGATCCAAGGTGAAGTTATCGCCACTGTAATCTCCTATTATGTGTTGGTCCTCGTGTCGAAACGAATGACGTCGTCATCGGCTAAAACATATCCGCAGGTTACTTAACTTCCTGAACGAGTGCGCACCCGAGTCCGAGTTGCTTTCACATTCACACGAATCACGCTACAGTTCCAATGCAACTGAACTCAGACCACCTCCTACAGGTTGTCTTGCGATCGGTACCACGGTGCATTCCCTGGTCCGCATGACAACTTTCACATTACCAATTTTTCATGCAAACCATGCTCTGTTTCGATCTAAACTGCCAGTGTGAAAGCACCCTTGGAGGACGATCGTCAGAGCTTGGGCTCCATTTAGGACAGGACAAATGCTTTACATCTAAAACCAGGATGTGCACAAAAAACAGAAGATTCAGTACCGGAGTCATGCTGGGAGACCAGAGGGATTGCTTGCTAATAGAAAAACAAGAAATGTCCCTCTTTCCTTCATCTGAGCACCTGTGTCTCTGATTTAGAGGCCTCTAATGCTGCTATTTGTGGAGGGTCCCCCGTTACATGTGACTTGATGGACTTAGCACATTTATTTTTGCTACCTGTCATTCTCCCTGCCAAACACACGCTGATATACTCTTTGATTGTTAGGTCCATTGTCATGGCAATGCCTTATGTTTCTATATTTTAGCATATCACGTGTGCATTTGAGTTTATGAATGTTTTCTACATCAGTCTCAGCAGACGTATCAGCTGTTAAACTGACAAATAAAAAAAAATTGCATTTGTTGCATTGCTGTACAGTATTTGGAAATGCATATACATACAGCTTTATCACGACCTCTAATTAAAAAAAAAGTTTTACTTGAGTTTGGGGTTGAAGGACAGGATGTGGGTTACTGACTTGGGACAGGGAAATTGCTTGTTCGAATAAGATATTGAAGGATTTCAACGTTGAAGGGCTGTTGTTATGGCTTATACCAACACATCACGTTGAAAAAAAATAAAAAACAAAGACAGCTTTACTGTTTCCATCATCAAAAGTACCATAAAGTAAGATGCTACTGCAACCATGATAATACTATGTTTTTTGGACATGTACCATGGTTCTAACAAGTTTTTTGGACATGTAGCATGGTAAAAACATGTTTTTTGGACAGGTACCATGGTAGTACCATGTTTTTAAACTTGTACCATCATACTACATAGTTTTTGAACATGTGGCATGATAACACCATGCTTTTTGGAAATTGACCATGGTACTACCAAATATTTTGGACACATAGCATGGTAATACCAATATTTTTTGACAAGTATAATGGTAATACCATATTTTTGGACATGTACCATTGTTATACACTGTTTTTGTACATGTACCATGATAGTACCATGTTTTTTTATGTATCATGGTAATGCCTTGTTTTGGGATATGTACCATGCAACTACCAAGTTTTTTGGAGATGTACCATGGTAATATCATGTTTTGGAAGTAGCTTGGAGTACCATGTAAGTACTGTGGTACAGCAATATGGTAATCGTTCAGTACTCTCATATTCATACTGAAAAGACCAGCTTAACCAGCATGTAATTCCCAAACTAGTTTTTGCTGGTTAGTGCTGGTTTGGTGCTGATTGCAATTTACTGTGGAATTCTGTTGGAATTCAGTACAAATTGATCAAATTGTTGGACTAGCAATGTCATGTTGTTCACCAACAAAACGTATCTGGTGAGGCTTGTGAGGTTTGTTAAAGCTGGTTGACCTCGGAAGTCTTGCAGGTTAAGCTAGTCAAAACATCTTTGTTGAAAGAGCACCAGCATCCCATGTTGTGACCAGTATTCAAAAAACCAGCATATGCTGTTGACCTGCTATGCAATTTTCTTTCTGCAGGAATATTAAAGTGCCTTGGTATAACCATTTATTCACTGTACCATAGTAACACTGTAGTAATTGTTTTGTGAGGGAAAATATTGACTTGCCTAAAATACATCTGTCTTTCCCATTTAAAGTCAGTAATAGGCCTTGCTAACAGATATGTGTGATTTGTGCAGTAAAATAGTGAAAGTTTATGAGATAAAAGGAAGATAAGCAAACATTCACAGACTTTTACTCCGGCAGCCAATAGCAGGGTATGCTTCATCTGAATTCAGTGAGGCTGTTAAAGACTGTTTATCCCCAAAGGGAGAGCTTTGACACAGGTTCACAATTTCTCACACAAAAGTACACACACACACATTGACAGAAGTACACACATGTAAGACACACATGGTGTCCCTGCCTTTAGACACTTATGTAAAGAAAGAATGAGAGAGGATGGCATGACATGACTGTGTAGTGTAAAGAGATGTATGAAGTCGCTCAGAGCAGCACCTCAGAGATTAAACAGATGCCTGCCTTTCTTCTCTTCTATTTCTTTCTCTTTTTCTTTCTTTGACTTTAACTCTCAAACCGATCAATTACAAACTCCTTCCAGATCAGGATTGCTAAAACAGTGAAGCAGAGAGCTGTTAAAGCAATAAGTCACAAAAGGCCACGTGTTGCAGTGATCTTACGGTGTGTGGTGTTGTAATGTACTTTGTACAGCCTTGGCAACACTAATATGATGAAAGACACCAAGAATTCAATAAATAATGGAATGCATTATTAATTTTGGCCAAGTAATAGTACATTAACAGTGTTGGGGAAGTTAGTTTGAGTTATTTTATCTTGACAACTGTAGTTGTCAAGATATTCATTATTTCACATATTTAGTCTACAGCATGTTGTCCTTTAAAAAACATAATTAGATGCAGGCTATTAAGGGAGGAATTGAATTGTGCTCACTGCACGCGGTGTCTGCGATTTTGGTGCCCCCCAAAAATCTGTGCTGAACTCAATATTTATGGCCCAAAACAGTTGCGTAACTAGTGAGTTAAGCATTTAGTGAATTCACCCTAGTGTTCAATTTCTATGTGTCACCAAACAGAACTGCAAAAATAATGACTGTTTTCAAACTTGTCTAACAGGTTAGCCCCACCCCAAACTCAATACATTCAAGCCAATGTTAAAATGTATATTCTATTTGGTGCTGCTAGTGCCAGAAATGCACACGATTTTATGTTATTTTTCTGTCCTTACAAGGTTCTTTGTGTCTTAAAGAACTTAGATACATATGATGCATGTAGACTTGTAAATGGAACTTAATAAGTTTATTTTGGAAATTCATTTTTACTGTTATCTCCACTGCCAAGCATGTATACCATGGTCTCCTATTTCAGAGTAGCCAAACTAAGCCATTACTTATTATGAACAACCACAGCCCCTTTCCTTAGTGCTGATAAGTGTTCTCTTCACCTTCCCAGAGTTCCCCTAAACTCCAAAGACCATGCCCTCATCATTTTTAGCGTAGAGATTAGCATTCCCATGAATCACTTGCAGCCTAAAGCAGTTCACTCACACTGGGTCTATAGCCTCTGCCCCACTAAGTGTTATTCACTCTAGCACTAAAATAGAAGTAGACAGGGTAGACGGTGGCATGATGATGGACAGAGGGGATGACTGGAATGGTGTGAATTGATTGGACAGGAAGAAAATCGAAGAGGCTTCCTGTTTTCAACATGCACTCTGGGGTCCATGAATGTTTCTCTCACTATTAAAATGGTCACCCATCTCTACATGCTGGAACTACAGTCTTGCACATGCTGTGTTCTGTCACTTGGATGTGACATAAAAAGCAAAGTGTCTCCGATTTCTGGAAACATTTTAGTAATACATTAATATACTAACAGAAACCCTAAACTTATAAAAGTTATACTTGTATAAATAGGCAAATTTGCCATCTCCTAACAGTACCGAGTGCAAAGCAGAGTTTATTCACTTCAGTGAAATATCTCACTAACTGGCCATCAAAATGGCACGGTGTCGGCACATTTTGGGGCATGAACATTCGTGGCATAATACAGAATTTTGGAGCTAACTAACATGCTGAATTCCTGTGTGATTTAGTCCTTAAATTCTTTTCCAAATGCGCAGAAATGGGATTTATGCTTTTTCAGACATTTCAGTGTGGACAAGCAACTTTTGGAAAAGTTTGAAAATGGCAGTTTTCTTTCAAACTTTAAATTTTATTGGCACGAATGGGTAACAAACTGTCACGATCATGCCAGGCTCTCCTCACTCAACGGAATACTAATCATGCACATCTGACTCATCAGCCCTCATCACCAGCTCTATAAGAAGAGCACACACACCCTCAGTTATTGTCTGGCCTCGTCTGATGCTGCAAACTACTTACCTTGATGCCTACCTGCTACATGCTTCTATTGTATCCTACCAGCATTGTTACCTCGATCCAGTCATTTCAAGTCATCATCCAGACATCCAGCCATCCACGTCATCATCCAGTCTTCCTTTGTCTCCTCGTCCTCTCCCTTGTGTTGGTGTGTGTGCTCTGTAAACCTGTAAGACAAACCCACAGTTACTATCAGACCAGCCTGCATTTCTAGAACCTCTCCATTGATCATCTTACCTGTTTAAATACTGTGTTCCAGCCAATTCATTATTAAACTTACCTATATTATATGATCCATCTCTCTATCGTCATTGGTTCTAAGTCGTACGTGACACAAACTTTGAAATTAAAATACATATTAGGTTTGATTATGCAGGCTATTTATAAAATAAAATTTATGTAGTTTCTCATAGTGACCACTGTGCCTTAAGTGACTCAGTTTTTGCTGTAAAAAAAAAATGCTGTCCACAATCAGCAGTGTGGACAGAAAGCCAAAACAGAGAAAAATATGTGTTTTCAAATTTATCAGGATTAATGTGGATAATGTATTGGTGTACGTTCATTGTGTGCATTGATTAGCATGAAAAAAAAAAATATTCTTAAATAGAAAGGAACTAATAAGTCTACCAAACTTGCATGGCATACCGAACTGAATGGTTTGAAATGCCATATGCTCAAATATATGATATTCAAATAAGCTTATGAGGTAGTCCACTGATCTTTCAATTCATTGGTTTGCATTAAAGCATCAGTGCTTGGACCCCTACTCTTCTCGATCTACACTACTTTACTCGGACCGATCATTAAAGCACACAGCTTTTCCTTCCATTGCTATGCAGATGATTCAAAGTTCTACCTGTCGTTCTAGCCTGATGATTCCTCCATCTCAGCTTGTATCTCTGCCTGCCTCTCAGAGATCTCAGCCTGGATGAAGAAACACCACCTTCAACTCAACCTTCCCAAGATTAAACTCCTTGTGATCTCAGCTGTCTGTTGACCTCAACTTCACTATTAATTTTGGTTTATCTAAACTAAAGTCAACAAGGACAGCCCAGAACCTAGGAGTGGTGGTGGATGATCAGCTTAACTTTACAGACCACATCTTATCAACCACTCAGTCTTGCAGGTTTCATTTTTACAACATCAGACCTTACCGGTCTGAATATGCTGTGCAGCTCCTAGTTCAAGCTGTGGTAATTTCAAGACTGGACCACTGTTTTTCCCTGTTGGCCAGCCTCCCAGCTAACAAAATTAAGCCTCTACAGATGGTTCAGACACAGCAGCGTGTCTGGTCTTCAATCGGCTGACAAGGGCTAATGTCACCCCACTCTTGATAACACTCCACCAGCTACCTGTAGCTGCCCTCATCAAATTCAAGGCTTTGACTCTGGCCTTCAGGACAGCCAATGGAACAGCACCCTCTTTCTTCAATTCACTCCTCCATGCCTATGTCCCAAACTCGCTCTCTGGGGTCAATAATCGAGCGGTGCCTGGTGGTCTCGTTGCAAAGAGGCACAAAGTCTATTTCACAATCATTCCCTTACTCTGTTCCTCTCTGGAGGAATAATCTTACAACCTCCACATGATGTGCGTATACCATCTCAACATTCATGAACCATCTGAAAATACATCTATTCCATGAGCACTTAACCAATCACATTAGGGCACTACACAACAACAACAACAACACAAATCTTTAAAAAAAACTTTCTTCTGCACTAGCACCTATACTACTCCAGCTACTTTGAGAACTTGACAGTGTGATACTGCAGATATTGTTGACTTTTGAATGACATATTCCTTATGTTTCTCATTTGTAAATCGCTTTGGATAAAAGCATCTGCAAAATGACTAAATGTTAATATAAACTTTCAATAGAATTTTACCACCTTTGTACAATGTGCTTTTGTAATTCCTCTATGTGCACAGTGATTACTGGATGTACCTACCACATTTTACGTATATGCGTAGTCGTTGCTGTGCAAACATTTTTTCCCCTTAAAATTCTACTATATTATATTTGCAGAATATTTTTTAAATAAATTCTCATTTAACACTTACACAACTTTGTGCAAAAATCTTGGCAGATCCGCCACAGTGTGTTAGAGCAGACTGATCTCACAGTAAATTCAGAAACACTAGGTTGACTTTTCTTTAGTTAAACTCGGAAAGTCCTTTTAAACATAAGGATTTGTGTGAGCTCCATTTCTGGGTGCAATGGACACAGAGGGGCACCAAAAAGTGTGTTGTTTTTAGCCGTAGAGGATATAAAACAGTGAAGAGGAATGCATATTTTATTAACTAACCACAAACCCAAACTCCAAATGTAACCTTAGAAGGAAAATGCAATCTATGAATTGGGGTTGTCAATCATTATGCAAACACGATTACTTTCTGGTTTCAATGCGAGATGAGAAACAAATTCTTTCGGTCGTACCACTGGGGAAGGTAAACTTGCTTAAACCAATGCCAAAATATCTGATAGGATATGTCGCTTGTCAGTTACTCTGCATGGTGGGGCTAATGCCAGGGTACTGGAACATTCAGGAGCAACATGCCGACTTTTCGTGTGATCATGTTAATTAGAAGCTCTACAGCTCACACAGTAACTGTGTGTGCCAAACACTGGAGATAAACTACAGCTTTACCATCACATCCTGTGCACTGCATTTTTCTCTGCCTGAATCTACAGTAAAATCAGTGTTTGTATGGATACACGCATACCAATCAAAATTCTTGTAAGGTGCCAAGTCCAAAAATGGCATCATATGTTAATACATTACCATGTATGCAGGTTGTTTTTGTTTAAAAAAAAAGTTAGCAAATGGTCTACATAGTTATTTATTGAAATATCATGATTAGAGCTTAAAATTTGTGTGTGATAAGTGTGTATTCTCTACAATTAAAACACAAAATTGGAAAGATGCCATTTTGAGCACAATATGAGGGGTGAGAAAAGAACAGGTGATCTTTCACAGTGACCTCTTCCCCTGAAAGGTTTAAGGGGAGGGTTAGATGGAGCCGCACTCTTTAATCTTCCAGGAACTGTCAAAACATAAACCTCCACATTATTCTCCCACTCTCTCTTTTTGGTTTTGTCCAACCTTTTATGTCTCTTCCTGGTCCCTGATTGGTCTCACTGTGTTTATGAAGGCAGCTGAGTATGCAGCAGTCTTGTCTCAGGCCCAAAAGCACAGTGGAGTGCTTTGTATCATTACTACACTCTCACGCCACACACATGTGCTCTCTGTCTGTCTTGATAATCTGCAACCCTCTCCAAAGTCTGACCACTGCACCTGTCAGAGTGAGATGTGCCAAGCTCTGCCACCTGCCCCCTGCTCAGACTCACTGGAGTCTTCATGCCATCTTCGCCCTCTGCCCTCCACTTAAAGTGCCTGCTGTCTGGCCACCAGTCTCCATATGGCATGCATTGTTGTCTATAGAGGTTTCCAGGAATTCACATGACATGTTGTAAAATTATTTTCGTAAGGCAGTTAATACAATGATTGAGTGCTGGCTAACCAATCTGTTTGTTTGTTTGTGTGTGTGTTTACTAATCCTGCTGAAAAGACCATCTTAGACCAGCATGAATATCCATGCTGGTCTAGGCTGGTTTATGCTGGTTTGTAGTGGTTTGGTTCTGGTCTATCTGGTTAACCAGCATATCAATGGTTTCTTTGGAAATACTTGTTCTAACAAGCTGCTATAGCAAAAAGCTTAAAATGGTGCTTTGCTTTGGTTATGAATGGGATTTTTCGGTATTGGGTCATAAATGTGCGACTGATTTAAAATCAACGTGAAATCAAAATTGTCTCTATTTACTTTCTTAACACAAGTTCCGGGTCTTATTTTGCTGGATTCATCTGTGCACGCTATTACAAAATATATGTTTGATTCTTAATCTTTCATCAAAACGTAATAATTTGCTCCACCTCTAAATGAGTTTCCTTCTCGGTTGACATCACAAATAATTCTTAAAGAAATAGTTCACCCAAAAATGAAAATTCTCTCATTATTCACTTGTGCCTGATGCCACACTGATGCCATCCCAGATGTGTATGACTCTTTTTTCAGCAGAACCAATTAAGATTTTTAGAAGAAGTTTAAGCTCTGTCTGTTCCTTATAATGGATGTACACGGGTGCCAGCACTTTGACAGCCTAAAAGTCACATTTAGGCTGCATAAAAGTAATCCATGCGACTCCAGTCGATCAATGAATATCTTCATGAAGTGAATCGATAGGTTTATGTAAGAAAAAATTCTTCTTTCATTTTTAACCTTAAATTGGCACTTCCATCCAGGGCTTTGATGCTGTTTGAAATGGCCAAACTCACATGAGATTCGTTCTTCTGTTGTAAATAAGATCTGCTTTCGAATTGTCACATGACAGCTACGTGATATGTCAGCTGCTGGCAGGAAGCACTTTTTAATAGTTAATAACATTTTAATTATCAATTTATTTTTCACACAAACGTATTGATTTGCTTCAGAAGACATTCATTGATCGATTGGAGTTGTGTTTATTACATTTATGCTGCCTAAATATGATTTATTTTTTTTTGCTGGCACCTGTGTTCTTCCGTTATAAGGACCTGACAGAGCTCTATCTTCTTGTAAAAACCTTAATTTGTGTTCTACTGAAGAAAGACAGTCATACACATCTGGGATGGGATCAGGGGTAGTGAATAATGAGAGAAGTTTCATTTTTGGGTGAACTATTCCTTTAAGGTGTGGTCACATTCTGCATGGCAACATTTTAAAGGTCGAAGAAGGCATGGTATGTAACCTGCAAAATCAACATGCCAAGTAGTCTCTCTTATGCTGCTCTGGAATAGTAAAGTTATAATGAAACTCAATGCTAAAATGATTTTCTCGTCCATTGTGAATATTTAGTGTAGCTATGTACGAAGCACTGCCAAAACAAGCTACTTTTCTACTGGTCAATGATGCAACTTTGTGTGTCAAAGATCCCTAAACTTGGATCCCATGCATAATTTATGTATGAAAATGTCTTTACAACTAGAAGTCCATCTGGCAAAATTCCTAATCTTGCAGATTCCCATTGAGTTGACAGTATTTTGCTAGCGGAATTTTAGTGCATAGGTGAATATTCAGTGTATCTCCTGTATGTCAGAAGCACAGCCCACAGGTCACTACTTGTCCAAGAGGAACCAAAACTTCACTAAACTTCACCAAACTTGAACCCCACACGGAAATTGCATAAGGAAATTCCATGAAATTGTGTGGATTCCAATTGAGATGACTGTTCTTTGTCCATGGAAATTTGACGTGCATAGGTAAATGACCAAGACTTTACTTTTTCAACCCCTCCCATCCAACTACCTGGCTCCTTTCTGGTATGTAACATCCACTTTTCACGATCCAATCAGTCCCGATGCATAAAATAGCAGCCATATCACCCTGCAGCTGTTGCCTGGTTGCCCACTAAAGCTAAGCAGGGTTGAGTCTGGCCAGTACCTGGATTGAAGACCTCCTGGGGAAAACCAAATTTGCAGCTGGAAGTGGTATTAGGGAGGCCAGCAGGGGGTGCTCACCCTGTGGTCTGTGTGGGTCCTAATGCCCCAGTAAAGTGATGGGGACACTATAATGTATAATAGCACCATCTATAGGATGATCGGTTAAACCGAAGTCTTGACTCTCTGTGGTCATTAAAAATCCCTAGGGCAATTATCGTAAAGAGTATGGGTATAACCCTGGTGTTCTGGCCAAATTCCCCCCATTGGCCCCTATCTATCATGGCCTCCTAATAATCTCTATCCCTAAATTGGCTACATCTCTCTACTCTCCCCTCCACCAATAGCTAGTGTGTGGTTGGTGTTCTGGCGCACTATGGCTGCTGACGCATCATCCAGGTGGATGCTGCACACTGGTGGTGGTTGAGGAGATTCCCCCTATACTATGTAAAGCACTTTGCCTAGAAAAGCGCTATATAAATGTAAGGATTAATAATAATAATGATAATAATAATAATAATCAAGTGCCACCCTACATATTTTTCTTGATGAATGTCCTGTTTCACTTGGAAATACATCAGAATACGGAAGTCAACTGTGTTGCAAACAGCATTTCATGTTGACTTTAAGGGTTGCAAAGATGAGTAATTGATAGTTCATTGATTTTGCAGGGTGAGCTAGGGATGCCCGGAATGCCTGGGAAACAAGGATTGAAGGTACTGTAGTTTACTTCTACTGAAGCCTTTTTTACAACTCCCTCCCCATTCCCAACCCCAGTACCAATCCCCAAACCCTTTATCCTCCAGATTTTGACAAATACCTCTCCTTATTTCCTAGAACACTGCTGAAAATGCTCCCCTGAGAGCCTATCTTATATCTTACAATTATGTAATAATGTCCAATTGCTTTCACACCAGAAGGCGATTAATAGCTCATTATGCAGGAACGCAATGTATAACTGTCTCAGCTTCTCAGTGAGACTGTAAGGTGCCATCTGAGACTTGAGGAATTAGATGGCATGTAAAAGAACGATGGTGCCCCAAGCAGTCAGCGCCCCATCACCCCATGATCCCGATGGCTTGAGTGTCCACATGCAGTCCCAGCTGTGTCTGTAGATCACTGCCTTGAAGCCGGCTCATTAGTCTGAGCTAACAGACATGAATTAAATAACTGTCATGTGCTCTTTACTATTAATAACAAACCGCTTGTAGGTGACTCATTTCGGCACTGCTAGTGATCAGCTATTTGCGTGCCTGGAGCACGCAAACTTCAACATGCCAATCTAAATATTGATACCAACGCGTGCTGTCTAATTGCTTCAATAGAAATTATGACATCTGATAGACCCAAGAGAGTTTACAGTAGATGTAAACTGTGTTTTTCCAAATAGCTCTGGTTTGTGTTGCCTAACTGTGAACTCTGAATAATTACTGAAAAAAATCTTCAGTTCAAATGAAGAACAACTGGTGAGATGTACCAAAGTACTTTATCAGGCGAAATGTACAATGTTGTATCCTGTGTTGATTTTCAAAGGTCAGCACTGTAGGACATGTTTAGGCCTATTCTCATTGTTTTTCTCTTCTCTTTCTCTCTGTTTTTCCTCACTGCTGTTGACATTTTACACTCAGGGTGAGCCTGGTTTTCCAGGCGCCCCTGGACGAAAGGTAAAGGCATGGATTGGTCTGGTTGGGTTTTCATCACATTCGCTCATATGAAATTATAAAAAATATAACAGTGCCTTTCCTGTCTATACTGTAAAGGGTCAGGCAGGTATTTCTGGTATACCTGGAAAGCGGGGCTACAAGGTACACCCTGAATGAATACTGTGGGTGTGTCTTGCATGTTCAGCACAGTTTTTACATATGATTTGTGGTGTTGATGCTGTTTGACAGTACTTATATTTGACTTGAACTACACATGCATGTCCAAAAGAATTTAGTGAATTGGTAACCTGACTGTCTGCACTCAATAGAGATTAGACAGTTGATTTTTTGCGTGTGTGTGTCACAGAGCATTCTGTTTGCCATGTCAGGTCATTGCAACTTTCTAGATATTGCTTGGTGTTTAACTTATGCTTGTTCCCTGTATTTAAGTACCATAGCTGATTCACTAATCGAAAGTGGTAACACGATGCTGACACCTGACTTTTTTTGCAGTCTGTCATTATACAGTAGTTAGCTGCATCTTGAATCATTGAATTTTTTGTCTCATGGTTAACTGCCAGGTAATTATTTATTGGTAGGGAGAAAAAGGTGAGCCCAGTGCTGCAGGAAATGGTGTTAAAGGAGAACCAGGTGCCCCAGGATTACCAGGACAATCTGGACCCAAGGTACCTGCTCCATACTCTCCTCCAAGTGGCTCTAAATATCTCTTACTGGCCATACACATACAGTAATTCAAGTACTCCTGAATTGTGAAATACAGTGCCCCCGCGTACTGTTTGGACACTTCAAAATATATAAAAAAAACTCACAGGTAATAAAATATTAAAACCAAGTTGCATCTGCAACAAATATTGCTAAACTTTTTCTCCTACAATGTTCATTTAAATGTTGGGTCACACTTTATTTTGCAGTGTTCGTGTTACTTTGTATTTCCATAGGTAATTACTGAGTAATACTAACAAACTTCATGTATTTGCTGTGTAATTATTTTTAAGCACTACTAACACTAATATTGCTCATTTTATTACTACAGTAATTAATAATAGTAACATGCAGTATGTTTTATATGGACAATGTGAAATAAAGTGTTACCAAATGTTGTTTACATAATGATATTGTGTTATTAAAGGTGCACTCAGTAACTTTTTGTTCGTGTCATCTCGGACATGCAGTGACAATTAGTGGTCTGGATGTAGCATCATTCAAAATCTATAGTTTTCATTTACTGATGCCATTGTAAAAATTCACTATTCACATTCAGCCATGATTCATTTAAGAGTTAAAGTGTCCAAAAGCAAGATGGTTACTGAGATTAAGCAAGTAATATTCAGCTAGTCATGTGATTCTAAAATGGCAGCCCCCATTAGGGGCAGCCCCTGCCACATGTACAATTAAATAGCTTTTATAAGGTTACTGAAATGACTAGAGTCTTCATTTCATGTGAGTGATTATGATTTTATACATATGTTTCAAAATTACAATCCATTTCTTTAGGAGTAAAACATTTTTCATCTACGCAAGCACAAATGCAACATTTTGAGCAGAATTCTATTATTTTAGTGGAGTACCTTAAAGGGGCTTCAGATGTTCATTCCTGTCATAAGCATCCATTCATGTTGATTTCAGACATACTGAATAAGATCCAAGATGTTCTCATGCTTGTGTATGTATTCGCTTTTTAAAATGTTCCATTTGGATGATTATTTCCTTTTACAGCTGCACGTAATCTACAATGTTTAAACATTTGTTTAGTGCAGTGTTTGATTGACAAGTGAGGGGTGGCATTTCTTTGCTGCCAGGATGCATACAGGATAGATTAGCGATTACACCCCTAATGCAATGTGGTCACATGTGATTTTGACCTCATTCATATGTGGTATTTGTGATCCAATCATAAAACATTTTAGACCCCATTTAGACCTGTATTTATTGCTGACCACATGTGGTCCGATCACCGAAGCGCATCTTAAAACCAGGTGTAAACAGGGTCTTAGTCTAGTTTAATGGCATTCACACATTTTTAAGTGTGGCCTAAGTGTACAGTTACTTTTTGGGGCTACTCTACAGTACATCCATTGTTAAGTATGTGGATGTCATCTGAAATGTAATCTGGTACTGATTACAAATTACATTACTGTAGTTGTAATCAGTAACAAAATCACACTTTTTAGGTAATTTAATCTGATTACTTTGGATTACTTATTGCATGTTTTCATGAAAATCCATATTTTAAGTGGATTATGTACCAATTTATACTCTTTGTATTAAGTATTGGTAAACATGACATCAAACAACAATTTGCTATTGTGTACTTATTGTTACTTGTTGTTTATCCAGTATGCCAAAAAATGACCTTACCGTTGTACTGTACAAGATATCAGTTTTCATTCTTGCATTTTTATCATAGGGTGATCAGGGTGATCGAGGCATAAAGGTGGGTGATTGTCATTTTATTATCCAAACTGAGTGCTTGTTTATTGCAACACTAGAAATGCATATATTAGATTGTTACATCTCATTGGAGAAGAATTTAGCAAATCATGTTTTCTGCCCTGCAGGGTGAACCAGGTCAGGAAGGCCCATCTGGACCAAGGGTGAGTAGAGGCCATGTATATGTTAAGTCATTAATACTCTAGTCGCATTCATGCTGTAAACCATGTCATTAGATTTGTTAATCAGTGTAGTATTGTATACTGTATGTTGACTGTTTCCCCATCAATCAACAGGGTCCACCAGGTCCAACAGGGGAACCAGGAAAAGCTTTAATCAACAATAATGAGAATGTATGTCTTCATTAACATCTCTAAGAATTTATATTTACTTTTCAGCCTCATTGTTGTTTATTTAGCTTCTTTTGACGTATGTGAAGGAACTAATTGACTTCTCAGCCCATTGATTTATACAGTTGATTAGCTTCTATTAATTGTAATATGTGAAGAAACTAATTAACTTATCAGTGTAATTGTTGAACAAGTTTTTGTAGCTTCTATTGTCATGTGTGAAGGAACTAATTACATTTTGTTTTTCAGGATATTCGGAATGTGCATTCAATGGTAAGTGTCGCTGCATTGGCCTTTAGCCTGTATCTTCAGTATATCAGCAGCTATCTTAAATAAACACAAACATTTTGTTTGAAGACTTTTGTGCCACACAACAGATATCTTTCAATGTTAATTTTAACATCTAATCTTGATATTTTAGGGCCCTCCTGGTCTGCCTGGACCTCCTGGGACTCCAGGCTTGAAGGTAGCTGACCACCCTCACTCATTCTTCTATTTTATCTCCCTGATTTACATAACAACTTATACTATACTACCACTGGTGTGCAGGATGCCCCTGCCCTTATAATATTGAAAGCGGAATTGCAAGGCACTTCCCTGTTCATTTTCTTGGAACCATCTCTTTTTTTGGCAGGGTGATGTCGGACTTCCAGGACCCCCTGGTGTTGATGGGGAAAAGGTAAACATTCATTAACATTGACTGCACAATGCACAATGACTTAACAACGTATTAACACAAAGGTGAAACTTGTATGATGCTTAAGTGATTATACCTGCTTGCTTCTAAGGGTCCAAGAGGAAAGCCAGGGGAGCAGGGGCCCATCGGCCCTTCCGGACCAGAGGGACCACGAGGAGAGGGAGGAGTCATGGGCTTCCCTGGGCCAAAAGGAGACAAGGGTGATATGGGCCCCTCTGGATCACCTGTGAGTGACAATGTCAGCTTTCCCATTGAAACTGTAACTGCAAAAAGGACTGTTTGACAACACCTGATTTGTTAAAGAATCACAATGACCCTGTGTCATTTAACCCATTCATGAAAGACAAAGACTGCATTTTCATGTATAAGAATCTCCTGATATTAATCAGAATATGGCCATATTCCAATTAAGCATCATGTAAATCCATTAACCAGATTTCCATAATTAGAGAAAGACATTATTCTTGTTTCTAGTTGTGGGTCATGTAAACACCTTATTCAGAATATTCACTAGCTGAACATTCATTGACAGTATATCTCTTTGAAGGTCCAAACAAAGGTAATTTTGGGTGATATTAAATACAGATAGTTGTGAGACAAAAAAAGACCATTGGTCAAACAAAGAGATAGTCCTGCCCCCTACGCATGCGATTGGTCGAGTACTGGGTTGGGTCTAAATGGGTTACTCAAAACAAACAGAGCAATTTTCAAAGCTCCGTAGAAACACGGTGCTTACAGTTTTTGAAAAAAATTAACCAATGAATGTCTTACTTTTAGTTGTCTCTTCAGCTTTAAAAGTTTATGGCCTACATGTCCTACATTTGTAAGATTCTCATTACCCTCTCTAGTATGCTAATTTATGAATTTATTTAATTAGACTTTAAAATGACTAAAAATACAGTATAATTAATAGTAATAGCAATCATCTCTTGTATTTCCAGAGGAGAATAGCTGAATAGGTTAGAGGAATATTCCAATAGCTGTGTAGCGTGTAAAGGTTTTGTTTGTTTGTTTGTTTTTCAGAATAAATGCTTAATCAGAATAGACAGCAGATCTTAATCAGAAAATGATATGCATGTAAACAAGGTCATTGTTGTTTGAATAAGTGGCAGCATCCGAAGTGCTTTAATTAAGTTGGTAAGAGTTTGTGTTGGTTGGGCAGCATTGCGTTCTTAAGAGCTTACACTTTACAAATCGTTAATCCTAAATTTTGATTTCTGAGCTCAACGGTCTCTTGTCAAGCTTGATTTCAAGGCTGTCAGGTGATGTTGCTGTCAAACTCGTCCCCACAATTGACTTTACCACCTACTTAATCTCCCCATTCCTTCTTCATTCTGTAGGGTTTAGATGGCCCTACTGGAGAAAAGGGGATTTCAGGGCCCACTGGCCCCATTGGATTGCCAGGCCCAATGGTACGCAATGGTGCCCCTCCTAAAATAGATGAATAAAAATGGCATCACATGACTTTGGGTAGAATGTGTTTCATTAATGCCATGTTGATTTCATTGAATGAATGGTAAAATTAAGTGTTCCTCTTCTTTTTGTTTTTTTATAACTTCAGGGTCAGAAAGGTGACCCTGGCGAGAAGGGAGATAAAGCAGAGCTGGTATGTTCCACACTTTTTATTTTTTCACCAAATAAAATATGTTCTGGTCAAATTTTTACTCCAAAATGTAAAGAAATAATAAGTTATGTTTTCCATAAATAAAATAAAGCCAATTTAGGACCATTACATTCTATTTATTTTTTTGTTGCAATTTTACATTATTGTCAGCATCAATTAAGAAATCAATTAAGCAATCAGTGACGATTCTCATTAGACTCTCTCTCTGGCAATATAGTAATTATCAATGTATTACAGTTAAAATCAGCATAAATTAAAGACAGTACAATCAATAATAACACAATGTATAAATAGATTGCCACATCATGGTGTATATATATATATTCATGTATACTCTATATAGATGCCCCGGTACCAACCCATCCCTCATCCCCAGCCCAAAGTCTTGAATTTTTGGCAATGTTTGAAATGTTACATTTTTAATATGTCATGTCTCTTTTCTCTTATGTACTTTTTCCTAGGTCTATGGGCCTGCTGGACCTCCAGGGCCTGCAGGGCCAGTTGGGCCAATGGTGAGGGCAATATCTACTCCATATACAAGACTTATAATGTCAGTTAATTTAAATGATCTTCTTTTCTATGCCCTAAATATTTATAGACCCATCTCCACTTTAGGAACTTTCCTTGTGTAATATTTATCAACGGACCCTTTTTTTGGCATTTAATTATGGCATTATCCATTGGAGCTAATCACAGATTTAATTTTTTCATATTCGTTTTTTATTTTCATTTTTTCACTTATCAGGGACCTCCAGGTTTGTCAGGGACAAAGGTAAGTGCCCTTTAGTATAACAGTGTTTATTGACTTAAAGGTCAATGTATTAAGTCTTTCCCATTCAATATGTTAAGCAACATTAAATGCATTCAATCGTATTTGTTCTTTCTGGGTCAGGGTGAGACAGGAGTAGGCCTGAGAGGAGAGAAAGGATCACCTGGACAGAAAGGAGACAAAGGAGTCAGAGGTCATCTTGGACTCCCTGTAAGTACATTTCTAGCATTTCATAATTGAAAATGCACTGCATTTACTGGCATAGTTTAGCAATTAAACAGAAATATAAATCTGTCAAATGCAGAATTAATTATAGAATTGCTATAAATCCTTGTCACAACTGATCTTTGATGTTTTTGTCTGTCCTTTGAGTTCAACATTAGTGGAAAAAGCATGTTTTGTGTAAGGTTTGTGCTTTAGCACCCCCTTCATACAAATATCAATGTGCTGCTCTTTCATGTGTCTTTGGTTTCATCATGGTTCATGGCTTATGTGTCATCACATTTCATGATTCAGTGGACGTACACATTTTGCAATCATGGCAAATATATACAAGTGCCATAATGTAATCATCTTAGTTGTTACATTGTTTTATACACATTTTAAAGATTACCGTTTCATGATGGTTTCAGGTGACCATAACTGGCTTTCATTCCTCCATAGCTATAATTTGGATGATGATGTTATTATTTCAAAATACTGTATGTGGTTGTTTATAAAGTATTTCATGTCTGCTCTGTTAAATGGCATGCTTTAGATTGTGATATTGTTGTTGTTTCAGGGGTCTTTTCCTGACTTCTGGTGTATATCTATGGAGTCATTGATAAACTTGTTCTGGTCACATAATCAATGGCACAGTAACTCCTTTTATTTTCCAGAACAATATATAGCATTTATTTAATTATGTATAACTGTAAATTTCCCAAATATCAAGATTTTATTTTTTTATTTTTATGTAAAGGTTATGTTACTTTGACAATACTGACTCTGTTTCAAAACCTGGTAAGCTGCTTTCTTTTCTACTGCCTACAGAGACAGCTGCCTTCTAAGGCAGCATCCTAACAGAAATGGAGCCTCGTAATCTGATTTTAAGATCACATGAAGCACACAGGATTGTTTTTTATAGTTAATCTATTAATAGTAATATTTAATCAAATAAATATTTGAATTTTTAATCATTTAATTTTGTTTAACATTTCATAATTCAATTTGATGGAATTTTGTTATGAAATGTAAATGTGTAAATAATACAAATAGGATGAAATGTTTTAGATTTTAAATATTCTTTTTATAATATTTTTATTTCATAATTAATTTTATAATAATATTTTTGTAGCATAGAAATAAAAATAATGGATAAAATGGTCATAGATACAAATATTTTTGATGAGATCATTTAAATAAATAAATAAAAATATTCTATTGATAATTTTGGTATTGTTTGAATTTTTTGTATTTATGTAAGTATTAAGTATATGTTTAACCCAAGCATATACAGGTAGCTCTGAAAATGAATTATTTGCTATTTTTGAACACATTATGGTCCACACAATACATTTCTATGTTATATCTTTTTCTAAAATATTGCTTTTATTTTCCATTTAATAGCTTGTTGAAATCATGAAAGAAGCATTAAAGAGATAGGAGCTTGCATTCAGCTGCCTTCTCAAAAAATGCTGCCTTTTTACTTTTTAGATAAAGATTGTGAGTTGATGCCAGACTTTATATACAAAGTCATATGTCCCCAGTATTTGAAGGGACCCTCTTTTCAATATTTTTTTCACAAAACTTTGACGAATCACTCATTCCTCCTCTCCCCAGCCTCTTAAATGCTTGTATCCCCACGATAGAAAAAACTTTTTAGGGTTAAGTATATACTGTACTTCATTTTTCTCTCATTCATCCACCATCCTGGGTTGATTTTTTCACTGAGCTTGTTGTAATTTATAATGTGATTGCCTTCTTCTGCTGCCTAAGAATTTGTTATCGTATACAACATAATTCTGCTGCGAAACTTTGCATAAGGAGTGCACTATGATGCCTATGGTGGCAGCTTACTAGGTTTTTGAAACAGAACTGCTATGGACATCACAGTATTATTTTAGGCTTTTGCGTTTCTTCTGGAATTTATAGGCTATCTCAGATATACCATATGCATATCAACATTCATAGAGCTGAAAGGGAAAAAAGCACGCTATATTCAGAACAAGTAATTCACTGGTTCACTACTAGCGGCCACACTGGCAACACTGGGACAGTAGCAAGCTAAAGGAAACTTATAAAGGAGTTACTGTCAGTCTCTCACACATAATCTTCAACCCATCACCCCTCCATCGAAACTAGTGTTGTTTTTATGTGGCACATGAGTCACTGCTTCACTCACCCACCCCTCTCCTCCCTCCTCCTCCCCCCACCACCACCTCCATCTCTCCTCTTTCTCTCTAACTATTTACACACTGTCCAGGGGGCTCATGGTTTAGACGGCAGGCCTGGTCCAGTGGTGAGTGGCGCAAGACCCGTTATCATCATCCCCCCTTCTCTGTTTCCATCCACCCCTCTTTGTTACCCCTCCAGAAGCTGCTTGCCTTTCTCTTTCTATCTTTCTGCTGCTTGAACTGTTGCTTGCTTGTTGCATTACTGTATCTGTTTGTCTCATGGTCAAGGTCTTGTTTAGATCCTTGTTGAGGTTGTATCGGCATGACTTTGATATGAACTTTGTCCCTAGGCCTATTTTGGCTGTTGCCTCTTGCTATTTTCAAAGGTACCGCCCTTCAGTTCATTTCTCAACTCGTCAACACGCGAGGGGCTAAAAGGGAAGCATGCCCAAACGCTTATAAACATTTCTCTCTCCCAAACACGCTTTCTCTCTCTTTGAAAAGTATAAACTTAGTGCCCTGTTAAAAAAAATAAGAAAATAAACAGCTTAAACCAGCCCAAGGTGGTTTGCTGTTCTCTCAGCCTGGCCAAGCTGGTTACACTAGTCTGTTTTGATGGTTTTAGAGGGTTTTTGGGCACTGGTCAACAAGTCAGTCTAGAAGACCAGATAGCCGACAAGCTAAACCAGCTGAACAGAAAGACCAGTAACCACTTTAGACCGGTTTAAGCTTCTTTTCCTCCAGCAGCGGGCTGTACCAAAGTGAATAATCTCTTCTCATTTCATACTGTCACAGCCCTCTATACCTCTATATACATTTAAACATGGCTGGCCTCTGTTGACTTTGAGCAAAAGAGCTACATTCAAGCTTTGACCTTTTAATGTCATGCCAGGAGAGAGCATGATGGGATGCAGCTGCATGAACAATGGTTACAGTATACTGTACAAATGGCTGAGAAGCAAGATATCCGAAAAAGCAAGATGTCTAACAGCCTTCTGATGAATACTCAATGTATGAATATAGCAGATGGTTTCACTGTTATATTTACTTGTTTGCTTGTTAACTTCTCTTTAAATCAACAAACTTTGGAGTTTTCTAGAATGTTTAGCAGATTGTGTCTGAAATGATTTTAAGATACTCAACCTCTTGGTGAGGGTGCTCTTAATTACAAAAGCTTAAAAAATGTCTCTTTTTCAGCTCAGAAAAGTTTGTTGATCTATTGGTGTTTAACACTGACTTGTTTCTCTCTCCCTGTCTGATCCTATCATCTACCACCGTTCCCTTTCGTGAAGCTCACTCATGTCACTCTCTCTGTTCATGTCCAAAGGGTCTGATTGGACCAGCTGGAGTTAATGGGCCTGCGGGACCAAAAGGAGAAAATGTTAGTGTTGTTTTAACCATTTTAATATATTGAATATAATATGTACCAATGTTAAATTATTAGATGCATAGACAAGGTAGTAATGCAGCCACAGTATGAAGTAAAGTGGCCATTACACCAGTCAATTAGTCCACTTACACCATGGTCAGCACATGCGCCACATTGTTTTTCTCAGTACGTTTTTCAGTTTTTCTGTAGAACTGCATCCGTAGGGGGCATTCAGACTGAAAAAAGCTAGAAGCAGCACAACAAATATAATAGGATACACGAGACATGCTTTTAACAGAACCGGTATCTAAAAAATATGGTGCTCCTGCACGATACGCTGGGGGAAAAAATAGCGAGACAAGCCACAACGTCAAAGACGCAAAAACGAGTTTGCTATGAATGGCACCTTATGTCACCAGTTATCTTGTTTAGAAACTGCTGCTGTATAGCTCTTTCAAGATCTGTTGAACATTTATAGCAATTAAGAAAGAAGGTGGCAATTGTAACATGGTCTACAAACCTGGAACTACTAATTTGCCATTCGGTTATTACAAATTAATCAAAACCCTTGGAACATCTGCTTACCAATCAGAATAAGTGAATAGGTGGCTAAATTTTGAAGCTCAAAAAAATCAAACAATTCAGCAAAAAATTTATGAATGTGACTCCAATGGTTAAATCATGTCTTTAGAAGCGATATGATAGGTGTGGGTGAGAAACAGATCACTTTCACCTTCTTCTTCTTGTGTTTTTGGTGATTCACATTCAATGCATATTGCACCCTACTGGACATAGAGAAGAATTTCTAAAAAAAGACTTGAATATTACATATTCTCACCCACACCTATCATATCACTTCTGAAGACTAGGATTTAACCACTGGAGTATTATGCATTACTGTTACGCTGACTTGTGTTTTTTTGAGCTTCAAATTATGGCATTCACTTGCATTGTACTGACCTACAGAGCAAAGCATAATTTTTGTTCTGCAGATGAAAGAGTTATACACATCTGGGATGGCATACATTTTTGGGTGAACTATCCCTTAAAATATATTGAAAGTGTATCATATCTAAATATGCTTTGGGGCCACTGCACTATTTTTAAGATTGTATCCAATTCAGTTTTATAACAAATTTCCATTTAATTGAATTGCCTAATATTTAACCAAATAAAATGTATAAATCTTATTAAAAAAATATGTTAATTAAATTTTATTCAAGACTATTCAATTCAATTAGATGTAAATGTTTTATTACATTTAAATGGATACATCTTAAAAATAGGCTAAAATATTTGTTTGAGTGTGAATTATATCCAGAACCAATTATTTGCAATACAAATTAGATTGCATTATTTTCACATGCATAAACTAGCAACAGCTAATGCATAAATATACAAACAATGCATTGGTATAAGGTACAAAGTTTCAATGTATTACAGTTTAACGTAATGATTATATTTTATTTACTCTACAGGGGGAAAAGGGAGATATGGGAGTAGCAGGACCAACTGGGCCTCAAGGCATCCCTGTAAGTCCTAGAAAACTTTTAAAAAATTTTAATATTTTCAAACAGTGTGCAGTATAGGTTCCCTTAAAGGAAAAATAGACCAATAATAATGTCTCTTTCCCATTCAGGGTTTAGTTGGACCAGCAGGATTAAAAGGAAACCGGGTAAGATTATAAGTGCCTTCTTGAGTGTATGTTTGTACAAAATGATATTGTAACTTTAAGGGACAATAACATGAGTCCACTTTCTTCAAATAAATGGATGGGATATTTCTAAACCAGCATGATTCTGCTCAAGTTTTATTAGCTGATGTGTATGTTAGCATATTTTTAAATCACATGTTTTGATTTGTAAATAAGTATTAATATGCAGTATTTTTGAATCCAGAAGTGGGAGAGAGAGATGCGCCTTTTTCAGAGTTTTAGTGATAGTGCCATATTAATCTACAATATATAATGCTGAATATTATGTAGGCCTATAATAATTCAAGTGGGGAATATAATCCCAATGTCAAATGTCCTGTCCGATTTGATTACATAAGTTCATTATTATTATTTAACAGGATAAGCATGCACTTCCATTAAATACTGTAAGTATTTTTGAAAAGAATATTTAGGGCTTTATTTTAAAAATTAACCGAATTGTGAGTTACACCTTTTTTAAACATGCTGTACATTCCTATTGCAGAACATTGTATTGCTTAATAGAAATTAATTTGCTAGATGAATTGCAAGAAATCTCTTTGAATTGCATTTGTTATTTTCATAAATATATGCAGTGGACCAAAAAATATTTGGACACTTAAACCACAATTAAAATAAAATTAATGTCATTGCATTAGATAGAAAATATCCTAGTGACAGACAAACAGACAGACAGACAAACAGAGAGACAGACAGACAGAGAGACAGACAGACAGAGAGACAGACAGACAGAGAGATAGACAGACAGATAGATAGATAGATAGATAGATAGATATTTCGACAGGCAAAAAAAGATATTTGGGCACTTTAGTTAATGTGATGAACATTTAGTGAATTCATATATTGTGGAAATTCTGGATTCATTCTACAGAAAAAACGTATTTTCTAACAGATAGTATTCCAAAGTGTATGCTTGCCATCAGTTTATCACAATAGTGGCATATGCGATGCTAAATACATTTTGTAATTTGCTCTGGAATAGGTCTGCTAAATGCCTTGATTGTAAATTGAAATATACACAGATCAGCTACAACATTAAAACCACCTGCCTAATATCATGTAGGTACCCATTGTTCCGCCAAAACAGCTCTGACCTGTCGGGGCATGGACTCCACAGACCTCTGAATGTGTCCTGTGGCATCTTGCACCAAGACATTAGCAATAGATCCTTTGAGTTCTATAAGTTGCGAGGTGGAGCTTACATGGATCGTACTTGTTGGTCCAGCACATCTCATAGATGTTGAGATCTGGAGAATTTGGAGGTCAAGTCAACACCTTGAACTCTTTGTCATGTTCCTCAAACCATTCTTGAACAATTTTTGCAGTGTAGCAGGGTGCATTATCCTGCTGAAAGAGGCTACAACCATCACTACTGTTGCTATGAAGGGGTCTGCGTGGTCTGCAACAATCATTAGGAAGGTGGTATGTGTCAAAGTAACATCCACATGAATGCCAGGACCCAAGGTTTCCCTGCAGAACATTACCCAGAGCATCACACTGCCTCCACCGGTCTGCCTTCTTCCCATAGTGCATCCCGTTTCCATCTCTTCACCAGGTAAATGAAGCACACACGCCTGGCCATCTACATGATCTAAAAGGAAACGGGATTCATCAGACCAGGACACCTTCTTCCATTGCTCCATGGTCCAGTTCTGATGCTCACGTGCCCATTGTAGGTGTTTTCGGCTGTGGACAGGGGTCAACATGGGCACTCTGCGGCTACACAGCCCCATACGCATCAAGCTGTGATGCACTGTGTGTCCTGACACCTTTCTATCATGACCTTAATTTAGTTTTTCAGCAATTTGTGCTACTGTAGCTCTTCTGCAGGATTGTTAAAGACAGGCTAGCCTTCGCTCCCCACGCACATCATTGAGCCTTGGGCTCTCATGACCTTGCCACTGGTTTGCCAGTTGTCCTTCCTTGGATCGCTTGTGGTAGATACAAAACACTGCATACCGGGAACACCCCACAAGACCTGCCATTTTGGAGATGCTCTGACCCAGTCGTCTAGCCATCACAATAGTCACTCAGATCCTTACACTTGCCCATTTTTCTGCTCCCAACACATGAAATTCAAGAACTGACTGTTAACTTGCTGCCTAATATATCCCACCCCTTGTCAGGTGCCATTCACTTCACCCATCAGTGGTTTTAATGCTGTGGCTGATCGGTGTATTTGCAATGTGGTTTAGTGTCTAAATATGTTGCTGGGACACTGTGTAACCACAAACACTGATTGCAATACAAAAAAGAGATACATTATTATAGCACACTTGACCTAGAAAAGCTATGGCTTAAAATGCTAATAGTTAAAATTGAAAACAAGAAGAAAACAAATGTTAATGTTTAAGTTAGAACATCTGTATCTTTGCTGTCCTATGCTTTTTCCTGTGTCTTCATCCTCCTAGAATGTATGTCTCTCTCCTATTAACACTAATTTCTTCAGTTAATGACTGAATGTCTCCCACCTTGAAAGTCAAGACATGTCAGTGCTCCTCCCAGCATCCTCCACTGCTGAAATCTAAATAATAAACATATACTGTAAAAAACAGGATAAAAAAAAACGCAAGAACCATCTTATTGCCACCATTTGATCATTCTATTACTAAATTGGTGCCCAGTTGAAGTTGTCGTGGAGGACCCTTGGACACAGTGCTGTTTTTACTCCTTTCCTTTTCTTCCTCTCTTTTTTTCCACAGGTCTTCCTATATCCCCTTTTCCTCCCCCCGCACCTTGGCCTGTGTCCCGTGTCTCTTTTTGCTGAGTCGGGCTGGGTCGTACTCCCTGGCCTTCTCCTGCTCCTCCTGCATCCTAACGTTGTAGCCTGGGTTAATACTCCTCCTCTTTCTCACCTCTTACTTTTGTTTATATCCTTCACTGACCTCCCTACCAGCCTGCTTTTATTTCCCCAAAATTATTTAAATGCACAGTTCTGTTCCATGAAATCCTCATCAGGGAGTGTTTTGAAAAAGCACATAATTGATGAGAAATGGAATTATGTCAGTGTAGAGCTCATTTTTATATCCTGATTAGAGTTCAGACACAGTCTTAAGGAATCAGTATTTGTCAAACAGGATTTGAGTTTCAAACAATTATGAAGCGTTAATTTAATATTTTCCTTCCCAAAAACCTTTCAACCCTACATGCAGACTTGAAAATAAATCATGAACATCATTCTGTTCTCAGTTTGGAGGATTCTGTCACAGGCTTGGCCAGCTTCAGATTTATTGTATGTGTTTTAGCGCAATGTTTTATTATACTTATTTTAGTTCAGTTATATGACACTATCATATTTAAGTTTTAGATACCCTAACCCAAATCAAACCCACCAATTAACCTGTTATAAACAGTATAAAACATGTAACAAGCAAGTAAATTTAGTAACAATAATTTTAGTTACATTACATTGTAATATACTCCTAAACTTAATTGTTTCTCAACCATATAAAGATCTAACAAGCAGATAAAAATGCAGTCACTATAATTTATTCCAAAAAAATTACAAAAAGCACTATAAATGTATTCAAAATTTTCATCTGAAACCATTTGAGGAACAGAGTGAAATTCAACATTTTAATCACTGACATTCTTCCTCTCCATGAAGGCAGTCACATCCAGAATGATCTCACAGTGAAATCGGACTTTTCTTTAGCTAAAATCTATCTGTGCTTTCCAAAATGAGAAACACTACCCCCAGTGGCCAAATTTGTTGAACTTGGCCAGAGTTGTTTGGCGTATAGGTGTGAGCTCCATTTTCCCAGGGAAATGTCCATGGACGGGTGCATAAAGCCGGATTTATTTTATAAACTGAACCCCCCCAACCCCAACCTGGTTTCAAACCCAGGTCTCCCATGCTGCTGACTCCATGTGCTTTCAGTAATGCCACAAGGCAAGGTAAACACACTGGAGCCAAAGAAAAATGTCTGATGGGAGATGCCATTTGTCATTGCATGTGACCGATCCTAGGGTACTAGAACTCTCTAGAGTACTAGAATCAACATGACTACTTCCAGAGTGTTGACATTGTCACATCTCATTCAAAATTATACATCTAGTGTCACAATTGGTTAAAAGACACACTAGAGTCAATGACATTTGACATCAGTGACGTCAAAGCTGTCGTAATGTTTGTTGATGTGGCAACATTTTAATGTTTAAATGAGTGCAGGCCGGGATCTGACTGTTACGGTGAATGGAAATGCTAATCCTTAAAAAAAAATCATACATTTAGATCTGTTCCTCACACAAAGTGATCACACAGCCTCTGATGATCTGGAATACAGTGCACGAATAAAGGATTACTTTTATGATTTACATTTGTGTCCCACAACAATCAAAATGAAAATGAAATGATAAAACAAGAGTAAATCATTTCAGATTTATCAATTTAATTTTGAAATGTGGCCCTTGGAAAAGAGCTGAAATCCTATGACATTAGTTTCGGGGGTGCAAATGTAACAGGAGTCTGCTGGAACATGAAAGCTGTGCAGTGTGTGTAAACCTCACTTCCCTTGCCTCCCATGCCGGTTGACTCTGCTTTGAATCCTGCTCGGAGCAGGTCGAGCAAGACCGGTTACACAAGCAGCGTACCAAGGATGATATTGCTGGTGCAGGCAAAAAGTTACTAAAATTACATATCGTTCTAAAAATATTTTGGAATAAGGTATTTTCTACAGTGGCATCTGTAACTTAAACAGGGTTACGTTTCCTGTACAACGATGTTAGTCACTGCGTAAATACCATAGTATGACGCATCATTGGAGTAATGAACTAGCTAGTCACGACTGTTTCCCGAAACCCTAGTAACAGCAGCTGTTTAAATGGAAGAAAGCTGCTGAAAACAGGAAAGCTACATGCACTGTGTAATGCAACAGACACATTGCGCTTCAATAGATGGGTTTCCCTCTACATCAGTCTTTGGTGTTCCCTTGAAGCTGGAATACGTACTCTTCAAAAACATAAATGCCACCTAAGCGTTAACATGGACACATAAAAGCTGTGTTCTCCAACAGAAACCGAATGTGATAAAATGCTTTCTCTCAACAGCCTTTAATCCTTTAAATGGCTGCATTTCTGTAAAACCCCAGAATAAGCCGTTTTCTTACATTTATGTAAACGTAGTCCAATTGTTGACAGAAGGAAAGATATACAGGTCCTTCTCAAAAAATTAGCATATTGTGATAAAGTTCATTATTTTCCATAATGTAATGATAAAAATTAAACTTACATATATTTTAGATTCATTGCACACCAACTGAAATATTTCAGGTCTTTTATTGTTTTAATACTGATGATTTTGGCATACAGCTCATGAAAACCCAAAATTCTCAAAAAATTAGCATATCATGAAAAGGGTCTCTAAACGAGCTATTAACCTAATCATCTGAATCAACTAATTAACTCTAAACACCTGCAAAAGATTCCTGAGGCTTTTAAAAACTCCCAGCCTGTTTCATTACTCAAAACTGCAATCATGGGTAAGACTGCCGACCTGACTGCTGTCCAGAAGGCCATCATTGACACCCTCAAGCAAGAGGGTAAGACACAGAAAGAAATTTCTGAACAAATAGGCTGTTCCCAGAGTGCTGTATCAAGGCACCTCAGTGGGAAGTCTGTGGGAAGGAAAAAGTGTGGCAAAAAACGCTGCACAACGACAAGAGGTGACCGGACCCTGAGGAAGATTGTGGAGAAGGACCGATTCCAGACCTTGGATGACCTGCGGAAGCAGTGGACTGAGTCTGGAGTAGAAACATCCAGAGCCACCGTGCACAGGCGTGTGCAGGAAATGGGCTACAGGTGCCGCATTCCCCAGGTCAAGCCACTTTTGAACCAGAAACAGCGGCAGAAGCGCCTGACCTGGGCTACAGAGAAGCAGCACTGGACTGTTGCTCAGTGGTCCAAAGTACTTTTTTCGGATGAAAGCAAATTTTGCATGTCATTCGGAAATCAAGGTGCCAGAGTCTGGAGGAAGACTGGGGAGAAGGAAATGCCAAAATGCCTGAAGTCCAGTGTCAAGTACCCACAGTCAGTGATGGTCTGGGGTGCCATGTCAGCTGCTGGTGTTGGTCCACTGTGTTTTATCAAGGGCAGGGTCAATGCAGCTAGCTATCAGGAGATTTTGGAGCACTTCATGCTTCCATCTGCTGAAAAGCTTTATGGAGATGAAGATTTCATTTTTCAGCACGACCTGGCACCTGCTCACAGTGCCAAAACCACTGGTAAATGGTTTACTGACCATGGTATTACTGTGCTCAATTGGCCTGCCAATTCTCCTGACCTGAACCCCATAGAGAATCTGTGGGATATTGTGAAGAGAAAGTTGAGAGACGCAAGACCCAACACTCTGGATGAGCTTAAGGCCGCTATCGAAGCATCCTGGGCCTCCATAACACCTCAGCAGTGCCACAGGCTGATTGCCTCCATGCCACGCCGCATTGAAGCAGTCATTTCTGCAAACGGATTCCCGACCAAGTATTGAGTGCATAACTGAACATAATTATTTGAAGGTTGACTTTTTTTGTATTAAAAACACTTCTTTTATTGGTCGGATGAAATATGCTAATTTTTTGAGATAGGAATTTTGGGTTTTCATGAGCTGTATGCCAAAATCATCAGTATTAAAACAATAAAAGACCTGAAATATTTCAGTTGGTGTGCAATGAATCTAAAATATATGTAAGTTTAATTTTTATCATTACATTATGGAAAATAATGAACTTTATCACAATATGCTAATTTTTTGAGAAGGACCTGTATATGAAATGAAAGATATAGAAGCCTCAGTGAAGTCAAATGATTTCCACACAGCAAACTAAGAAGGAACTATGCTTCTATCCACAAATAAAGAGCTGTTGTTCCAACATCACAACTGTGATATGCTGTTTGCAAATGTTCGTTGGATCTATGGTTTCAGGAAGCACCAAATTGTTGAACTATGATGGTAGGGATGGAACTTGCGATCATAGTTGGCTAAAGATGTTTGGGAAACACACACTTTTGCGTGATGTTGCATCCACACCAATAGGTGTTTGTGCAAAGTCCAAGACCACTCTCATATCAGCCAGTGCAATACACAAAAACTGTCCATCTTAAAAATGAATTACTCGTTATAAAATTACTGACTGGTTTATAGAAATACAAAATACAAGAATAGTGAAGATTAAATAATAAATATAGAAATTAGAGTCTGTACACTAATCACATTGGCTGATTTCCTTCCTCCCTAACACCTCCACTTAACCTCCTTAATTTATACCAATACTCATTGTAGCTCCATACAAAAGCTTTTAGAATGTCTCTTAAAGCTTCCAAAAGTGTCTTAAAGTTATTCTCACTGATGGTGCTTTTCTCACCAGTACTGCTGTAGTAGACTAGGTGGACTCAAGTCTGACTTTGTTGAATGCACTGTTGTTTGCAGGGGGAGAGGGGCAAGAAAGGCAACAGGGGGGCCAAAGGGGATAAGGGAGACCAAGGAGCCCCAGGATTAGATGCCCCGTGTCCGTTGGTATGTCTTTCGTTCAACGTGCAGCACTAAGGCAAAAGGAGACTTCCCGAAAACCATGTCTCCTTATGTCTTTGTGTAGGATCTCACTAACATTCCCAGAGCAGTTCTGGTCCAAGTCTGTGAAATATAGCATAAATTCTTAGATAGAGACTTTGTACTCATAGAGAGTTTATTTAATTATGTCAGAATTTGTAAATGGGGATTAGAAATGGCTACGCACCAGAACTGTCAATGGGATTTTTTTCCTTTCAGGGATTGATTGACAGGAATACGGTTCTGCTAAACACAGTAGGGTGGAACCACTAGTTCAATAAACCGGTTTTGGATCTTTCCACAAATAGGATGCAATGACCTTGCATTAGAGGCACAAACCCATTGCATTTGTGTTGTGATAACTATTAGAAATGTTAAATAAACCATTATCTAACATTAAAATAACTTAGTATGCAGATAGTTTAAAACATTTAAATGTCTATATATCCTCCCCCCCAACCATTAAGCCCTGTTGCCAGAGTTATTGTATGTAAAGTTTATCAAAAACTAAAAATCTACATTTAATCTCATCTAACTAGGCACTACGGATTTTTACAATTATAGAACAAGGCTATTTATTTATTTTTTACAGGATTACAGTTACATTTTCTACAGGTTAAGTATGTTTCACTTACCATTTGCTGACAAAGAATAAAAATAGATTTTTGAGAATTTTAGGCCCTATTTTGTACCTTATTTGTGGAGAGTGCCTTATATTGTCTTATTAAACTACGTGCAGTTTCCAGTACTGTGGAGCCTGTAAGCCTGTTCCTGTCAGTCTCAGGCCCAGTGCACTTACACTGGACCAATCAGATGCTGGGTCAGAGCGGCCAATGCAGGGGTCTGGTTGGACAACAGGATGTTTATATGATTGATTTCATGAACAGGGTTTCCGAGGCTTTAAAGGGGAGAAAGGTGAACCGGGGCTGCCAGGCCTGGACGGGCTGGATGCCCCGTGCGCTGTGGTATGCTGTTGCCTATCCCTTTCTTTATTCAGCATGCTTTCTAGCTTCCTCAACCCATGACTTTTAATCACCCAATGCTTCAGCACTTACCATTTAAGGAATGAAGAAAAAATAAAGTTATTCTTGCATGGTATCTCAAAATTAAAATGAAAAAACTTCCCTTTGCATATCCTAATTTGTGAAGTTTAATTATTTCCTTTTTTAAAATAAGCTTGTGGGAACAATCAAAGAAATTATCCGACAAACCGTTTGTTTGTGTCTGTTAATACTTAATTTCTTACACTTGCAATTTTAACACTTGCTTAACATTTTGTGAAAAATAGAGAAACTTTGTAAAGCAAAGTGTTGGCAAAACTACCTTACTAAAACTATTTCATGTTTACCATGATTGCATGCATTCCATGTTCATGTCACTTATTCACAAATTCTGCATTCTCTAACTCTTAACTTTTATAACCCATAATATTGGTTTATAATCTCTGTCATTAGTTCCTTTGCATGTACAAGTCACCACATGCCCACTTCAGTCCAGTAAATGGGGCAACCTGAGTTACCATCTTGGCTGATAATTTTTGAACGGATACAAATTTACCAAATTAAATTGTCAAGAATTCAAAAACTTTCCAGAATTTAAGAAGCCCGGTACATCTCTGTATTTTTATGATTGATTGATTGATTGGTTGGTTGGTTGGTTGGTTGGTTGGTTGATTGGAGGAAATAAGCAATGATATGTTTTTAGAGTCACCCTATATAGTAGTCTATATTTACTGTTTATGTGTGGATGCAGTCATTTTCATTTATTACACAATGTAAATGATTTATTCCACTCTTCTTCTATCTCATTTTAGGGTGATGATGGTCTACCAGTACCAGGGTGTTGGAATAAAGTAAGTGTTTACTATTGATTATGTTAACACATTGCATTTGGAGTAATTGCATCCGATCCATACCATCCCTACTTGATAAAACTCATGCTATAAATTAATGATACGGGGGTATAGATCCAATCGTACTAAATTAATTAGAAGTCTGCTATGATCGTTTCGCATTGTTATTTGAGCAACCTAATCTCATAGAATTACTCATAGAAAAGAATGACAACATTTTTGCAATCTGAGTTTTACATGCCGTGTTCTACATTTCGTGGTAGTTTCCTGGTAAAATGAACTCTAGAGGTGCTACAACTGTGCATTTTATTCACTTTATTCACAGAAATTACCAGTACAAATGTTGATCATGACTTTATAAACACTTAATTTTTTCACTTATACTCACACACTGCTTTAGAATATCGAAACACTTTTACTATAACGCATCATTTGGAAAACGCTACATTTCAACGCTTGTATTACAGACCCACCTACATCTACACACTTATTCCAATGTGATTAGCTTGCATGGTAGTTCACCTGATTGACCGTTGGACTCAGAAGCCCGAGACTCGAGCCCAAACAAGCACACAAGCTGACACGTGAGACAAGAGTGTCACAGAAGCTACTCAAAATTAGCTTCTGTGACAAATTAGTTTTTTATGTCACATTTGCTTTTAGAACACTATCAGCTATGTGTTGTCTGTGTTGTTCACCTCTCTTGTGCTTGTTTAGAACACTATTGGTTAGGTTTAGGTTAAAGTTTTACTCATTAAAGCCCCCATGTAATATGCATCTTAAAAAACCTTGTCTGATTACGTCACTATTTTACTTGTTTTTGGCGCCCTTCACTGGACATTTCACTGGGAAACTGCAGTGAACATGTAATGAAGCACGTCATTTCATTTTGTAAAAATGTTGCCACAGTAATGTAATTTTCATGAGATCAAGCTTGATTTGAGATTTATTTGTGATTTAACCCTAAATATTTGATAGGATAAACTTCCACTTGCATGAATTGGATTTAACATGTGGTCTTTTTGCCTCTTGTTTTGCAGTGATATTAATTCCAGAATGCCATGTGTGATTGTAAATAGAATATTTATTTTTGTACTTTTTTTTTGTCATTGGTCCGTTATATTGATGGAAAATAAAATATCGTAAACCATAAAAAAAAAAAAAAAAAATACTGGCAGGACTTTTGTACAGATTGTTAATTTTTTTTACTGGTAATGTTGTTTATGTAATGGACATTTATACTGTACCTATGCATATGTCAAAATGTTTTGGTCAAGGAAGAAATATACTGTGGCTGCATATGCATGATATTTGTGCATTATGTTAACTGATAAGTGCCTATTAACTTATTGTATCATGGTGTTTTAATGTGTTGTTTAAAGACCACGCTGCACTGATTAGTGGGGCTGGAGTTGTAAATTGGCCTTGTGTGTTAAGAGGAAACCCTTTGTTCTGAGATTAACATTGACATTGCACGACACACCACACCACACATGATGACCTTACACTGTAACTGCATATGTTTACTGAAAATTAAAATGACTTATTTCAAAGTCTAATATAAAGATGCAGTATAAATTATCCAGACTTTTAATTTGATATGCTTTTCATTGCATAAATTATAAGCATTGGCACAGCATGACTTGTTTAGTGAGCATTTCAATCTCTTTTCTGTCCACATTTGTATATATATATATATATATATATATATATATATATATATATATATATATATATATATATATATATATATATATATATATATATATATATATATGTCGCATAGACAAAATATAGCCCTTAAAGCAATTATTTTCTGTTTATTCATATCTCTTACCTTTAATGGTAGAGATTATTTCATTTGACATTCTCGGGCAATGATATTTAGTCTTTTCTGTAATTTATCTCATATATTGCTGCTCACTTTCAAGCACATCTTTGTGTTCGCTAATAAGCATCTATGCCCAGTTTTACCTCAACTATTCAGAACATATGAAGAATCTAGCCAATGAAGTTAGCATCATAAACATGACATTTTCATTATATTTAGGCCCATGCTATGGTTTGTTTTGTGTCCATCCAGTGTTGAAGTCATTAAAATAAAGGATTGTGTAGGATTGCTGCTGCTTACCATAAAAAGCTCTTTTTGTGTTCTGTTTTGCCAGTTAATATTGAGATAATCATGGTTTGTTATCACCTGTCTCTATAAACTCTTTATCTGTCTTTGATACCTCATACTAACATGTGCCTTAATGCTTTTACCCTGCCAAAGTAGATCTGAGACATATCAACAATAATGTCAAAGAAGCTATGTTGTCTACACCATGATTATAAAAAATAAAAGGCTGTAAATATTGTTTTAAGCCCAAATGTTTCCTAACAATTGTGTTTTATTCTGAGTGGCTTTTTGATTTTTCTCCTCAAGAATTCAGATTTTACTTTCCACCCATTTGTTTGCATAGTAATAACATGTTGATGTTTATAAAGAGACTAAGAAAAATGAACACCCTCTGGCTGTTCACATGGTGCAGTGTGTATTGGTGCATGTTATTTTGATTTGCATTTGGTGAAAAGTGACAACTGCATCCTTGGATTGGAAGCATCACAATAACTGACTGTCGAAGAACAGGTATTCTGTGCAATGGTAGGAGTTTCAACAATAACATTTCAGTGTGAACATGATGTCCCATGCATGTTGTCTGAGACTTGTTCCACCATTATGTCATGTTAAGAGGCAACGTGTGTCAGTCCACTACAAATATCTATTGTTCTTTCATTTAAAGGGTCAGAATCCGTTCCAGCTAGCCAAGAAGTAACACTGCCATGAGATCCACGTGGTTCTGGCGATTTCCGACACAAAAACTTGAAGAGATTTTGGGAGATCTTTAAGTGTGGTGTGCTCGATGGTGACTGTTTCAAGGTTTTTCCTATGCAACCATCGTGTAGTTCTGGAACACTCCATAGGATGGCAGATGTGAGCAGACTGAATGAATGATTAGACTGCACTAGGAATGTTCTATTTCCTTTTTTTTCTGTCTTTACGGAAAAGGCGATGACACAAATGTAGCCTGTCGTTACTCCAAGTTTTACACTCTTTTCTTTTTCCTTTATATTGTTCACTATGTGAAAGACAACATTTTAGCACATTTTGTTCCTTGATAGTTACCATGTCATTACACTATTATTACTATTATTCATGTTTAACACCAGCATCTGTGATCAGAGAATTCAGCGCAGCTCACTAAACATACATATGACGTCTGAGTATCCGCGTGTTTCCTGGCAAACCAAAGAAAAAAAAAATCTTTGAGGATTCCTGGTTGAAACAGTCACTGCCTTCTGCTGAGAGTTGCAAGTAGAATGCAATCTCACACTAAGATTTCTACTTGCGTTTAATACTAATATTTAAAATGTATGTATATAATGGTCATGCTTTAACAGTATAAACTGAGAGCAGTATTACATTTATACAATATAATACTGTTTGTGCTTGTAAAAGTGGCATAGTAAAAAAACATTAACTAACATGTTTGCATACAGGTATATTTCTTTAAATCAGACAGCAACTATTACTGTAACTAATTTGAAACTTTCAATGTAGCAACATCTTTAGGCTAATAATGATTCTCCTAAAAGTTGCCTGGAAGAAAATGATTTTTCAATAGCCATTTGGGAAAAGGGCATTTTAAAGTGTTGCACCGTGAATGCAACATTTGACTGTTGTAAACAGCTTAGACATGTTAATACTGACACAATGTATATTTTGCAATCCCTTTGAAATGAAACAACTGATCACAGTTTGTTTGGGAAAACCTTCTTGGAAAGAAAAGCTGTACTCTTGGGAATTTATAGGGCAGCTAAAGCATGGCAAATGTAAACTGACAATTACATGTTGGGTTTTTAATTTATTGCTGATTTGTGAAAATTTAGATCAACTATTTGTTTATAGTTACTGTTTATTCCTATGATTACTAAGAGTAAACCTTTTTTTTTTTTTTTTTTGCTACAAAAACCAATGATTCACTACAGAGGGTGCAAGGGCTGAGCAGTCTCACTCTTGCCAAGCTCTATTTAGAAGCTTTGAACAGTTGAACATGACTGTTATGACAGCTAATATCAGATGATCAAATCTACAGAAGATTCATACCACTCACTGAAACAGAACTGCTTTTGGGTGACATTACCACATCAATCATACCAGGGTTTGTAAGGAAAAATTATGTTTAATTTCTTTTCGATATTGTGACCTGGTTCAGCGTGTGTGACATGGTGTCACATGTACCAGCAAATATATTCTATTGTTTTCCTTTATTGATCATCTTTTTGTTTGTTTGTTACCTAATGCAAGCATTCCTTATTTTATTTTATTTATTCAGACACAGATTTGTTGTTTATAACCTAAAACCACTAGACACAGAAAACACAGATTAATATGTGTAACTAGAGTAAACAAGTGCTTATTTCACTAATTCAAGCTTGAAAAAACACCTGCTATTTTCTCACTATATTTCCTGCAAAACAAAAAAGATTTAAACAAATGTTTTCGATTAGATTTATGAAATGAGATTAACTTTGTGAAGTATAAGTGAGTTTATGACAAAATGACAAAGCAGATGTAGTTGCTTTGTAATTTACCAAACTGTATTGTTGAAAACGTATGAATAGTGTTTACTAAATTAATATTCCTCATAAATTTTAATTGAATACTTATTATTAATTCTGAATTCATAACGTGTACAAAATTGAAAGATTATTCAATTCAATATGATGTAAAATTGTTACACAATTTAAAGGTGTATATCTAAAAAACAATGTTCATTGGATGTTAAAACAAGTGTTGATTGGATCTTGATGATTAATTTTTAATCAAATCTAAATTATCTATTTAATGTTACTTAAAACATGTTTATTTGAAGCTTTATTTCAAATAAAAAGATTCTGCGGTTATTTGTTTATGATGACATTACACCTTATGAAAGTTATAAAGGAGCATTTCATAATCATATAGACAACTATATATAAAACCATTTCACGTCTTTTGTGATAGTTATAACAAGTGTTTGATGCCATGATATTTAATAATTCTAGAAACACTGACAAAAGTTAAAGCAAGATTAAATGTGGTAAACAGGTATGAATTAGATCTTGTGCATTCTGTATTATATTTTGCATTAGTTTTTTTTTTTGTTGTTGTTGTTTATTATTTTAGGGCATGTTATACAGTGTTTTTTCTTTCATTATATGCACGATGTATAGTTTTGTTTTGTTTTTTAGTGTAATTTTGCACATTGAAGAGTGTGTGACTTGAACAAGAATATGACATTTGTACTGTACATCATGTATTTTCTACACAGAACATTTCCCTTTTGACAAAAAACATGTTTTGATCTTGTATTGTCCTTCTTTGTACAGTGTACTCTTCAAGAAGTAATTTAGTAATATCTTGACGAGATTTAAATTTTTAATCTCTCCAGATTATGTATTTCACAAGCCACTTAAAAACTTTCTTCATGTTTTTATTTTATTTTTATTAATTTATGTTTTATTTTTACTATTTGATCAAATATTTGTTTGCATAAACAGTTATTTCTGCAATTGCAGTCCATATTGTACATTTATGACATTTTATGAGGAGTACACTTTCAATACAGCTATCCAGCTACTGTAGGAACATTAACCAAACATGGCAATTGTTGCCTCTGATGCCAGTTTATGTTTGGATCAATCTGGTCTCAAACCACCCACTGCCTGTGTGAGCATTGCTCTCTATTGTGAACAGTTCGCCTGCTAACTAACAAAATTATTCTACAACAATAAGTGTAGTATCGGAGTTTGTATCATATCTTTACTGTTGTTGATGATGTTGTTATATAGTTCCTTTCTTTCACTCACTCGATGTTGTGTTGATTGTAGTGACACAAGGGGTCTTTCTTGGGAGCCTCGCGTACCTCTGAACTTGAGAAAAGTCCAATGTGAAATTGGCAGACAGAATTTGCATGTCCCGCCCCTGGACATACGGGTATAAAGGGAAGCGGGCGTGCGTCTGTTTAGTCAGATTTTTTCTTCGGAGCCGTGCGGTTGTGTGATCAGCGAGCTGTGTTCACGACATCTTCGCCTACCTCTGCAAGAGAGCTTCTGTTGGATTTGATGGTGCATTCCAGCGGCTTATCTCCAGAGTGATTTCTCTGAAAGAGTTTATTTTAAAAAAAAAAAAATATTTAGAGTTTATTCTAAAAGAGCAATACACTAGCAAGCGTTGAACGTCCTTTTCAGGATGCGTCTTTGTAAAGATGCCCTTCCGCCACTGTGTATTTCCTAGATGTGGCAGATATCTCGCCAGATCTGACGGTCACAGATGCTGCCTCGTGTGCCTGGGTCGCGATCACACTGAGACGGCGTTTGTGACGGCGTTTGTTTCTTACTGCGAGAACATGACCATGGCAATGTTGCGGTTGCGGCTTTCATTCTTAAAGACGAACGTCACTCCAGCCACCTTCCCACGGGATTGAGGACAACCCGGCTGGCGATGGAGGCAATTTGGGGATGGCAGCGGGCACGGTTTCGCCGAGCACAGTCCCACGAACCACCAACCCCCGGCACACTCATTTGCTTCCGTCCGCGCTTGGGACACCCCCACACACACACACACACACACACACACACACACACACACACACACACACACATTTCTTCCTGAAAGTGCATGACGAGCTGACGAGTTCGTGGACCTTTTACTGCGCAGAACCGACCTCCTCACTCATTCACTCTCACTACCTTGGACGGTGGGGCAGGTACCCACATTTTCAATAACAGAGCAATTTCCTCACTTCCCGGCACCAAAGTTTCACAGTTCCGGCTCCCCGGACATGGCCATCTCGCTTCCGGACTTACGACTGCCTGGCCAGCGCCGACGAGTCTCAAAGACGTCCCTGCAGGACCTCCTCCTCTGTCGATAACCCGCCCCCTGCCTGGTGCGTGGAGCAAGGTAAGTGCTTTGAGTCTTTTCTCAGCACCCAAGCTATGGGATGTGCATTTTCCTTCCGACGCATTATTACCTGCACCCTCCCACCATGAGGCCCCACCCGGTACGTCCAAAATGACCATTAGTACCCTTCGCATGGAGTTTAGATGCATGGCTTGTGCTGCCCAGCCCGTCACGTTGGCTGTCCAGGACCGTCCGACTCGGCTACGCGATTCAGTTCGCAAGGCTCCTGACTCATTTCAGCGGTATTTGCTCCACGTCAATGCGAGCCGAAAATGCCAGCACTCTGCTACTCAAGGATGCGATAGAGCCTGTCACTCCAGCTGAGATGAAGAAGGGTTTCTACAGCCCTTACTTCACCATACCCAAAAAAATGTGGTGGGTTGCAGCCAGACTTGGACTTGGCGAGTTCTCAACCAGAATTTACACAGACTCCCGTTCAAAATGCTGACACAGAAGGAAATCTTAAGCTGCATTAGGCATCAAGATTGGTTTGCGGCAGTAGAACTGAAGGCCGCATACTTTCACGTCTCCATTCTGCCTTGACACAGACTCTTCCTGCGGTTCGCGTTCGATGGTCAGGCGTATCAGTACAAGGTCCTCCCCTTCGGCCTGTCAGATGGGCATGGCGCCGCGGCACATACCATGTGTTAATCACCCCTTCCTGCCATCAGACTTTCAACCCTTGGACAGACCTCTGTTTTCTGCAGACAGGAGTCCCCCTACAGCAGGTGTCCAGACATGTCGTGGTCACCACAGACACCTCTCAACTGGGTTGGGGCACCGTGTGCAACAGGCACGTAGCCACTGGCTCCTGGACTGGACCCCCCCTGCGTTGGCACATCAACTGCCTCGAATTGTTGGATGCATTCCTTGCCCTGCGTGGGAAGCTTCCGCTAGTTGCAAGCACGTCTTGATCAATTCAGACAGCACCACGACTGTAGCGTACATAAATCGCCAAGTCGGCGTGCGCTCTCGTCATATGTCACAACTCGCCCGCCATCTCCTCGTTTGGAGTCAGCCGCAACTCCAGGTCGCTGCACGCCACTTACATCCCTGGCGACCACAACACGACAGCGGATGCGCTGTCGCGACAGGTTATGCTCAGCGGAGAGTGGAGGCTCCACACCCAGGTGGTCCAGCTGATCTGGGTCCGGTTCGGCATGGCACAGATAGATCTCTTTGCCTCCCAGGATAACTCCCATTTCCCGCTCAGGTACTCCCTAATGGAGGCCCATCTAGGCACAGACGTGTTGGCACACAGCTGGCCCAGGGGGCTATGCAAATACCCATCTCCCCCAGTGAGCCTTCATGCACTGGTGCTGTGTAAGGTCAGGGAGGACGAGGAACAGGTCACCTTAGTGGCTTCTTATTGGCCCACTCGGACCTGGTTCTTGGATGTCACGCTCCTCGTGACAGCGCCTCCCTGGCAAATTCCCCTGAGGAAAGACCTTCTTTCTAAGGGACGGGGCACCCTCTTGCACCCTGCGCCCAGACCTTTGGAATCTCCGCATCTAGCCCCTGGACGGGATGCAGAAGACTTAAGCGGTCTACCACTTGCAGTCGTAGACATGATCAAGCAAGCCAGAGCTCCCTCTACCAGGCAGCTTTATGCCCTCAAGTGGTGTCTGTTCGCAAATTGGTGTTCTTCCAGATCTGAAGACCCGCAGAGATGCTCAGTTCGGTCAGTGCTTTCATTCCTGCAGGAGAGGTTGGAGGGGAGGCTGTCCTGCTCCTCCTTGAAGGTGTATGTTGCTGCTATCGCAGCCCACCACAGTGCAGTGGACGACAATTCCCTTGGTAAGCATGACTTGATTATCAGGTTCCCTAGAGTGGCCTGGAGGTTGAACCCTTCCCGGCCAGGCCTGTTCAGGGACCAGGTCATAAACCTGCAAGCGCTGCCTCGGGAGGAGACAGCCTCTTCGTTGCTGTGTCCGGTACGTGATTTGCGTATCTACGTGGACTGCACGCAGTGCTTTAGATGCTATGAGCAGCTCTTTGTCTGCTTTGGCGGATGGCGGAAAGGGAACGCCAACTCCAAACAGAGGTTGGCTCATTGGGTTGTTGATGCTATCTCCCTAGCTTATCACACCCAGGCCATGCGGGTTCGAGCAAACTCTACAAGGAGTGTGGCATCCTCATGGTCACTGGCCCACGGCATCTCCCTAGCAGACATCTGCAGAGCAGCGGGCTGGGCAACACCAAACACCTTTTTTAGATTCTACAACCTCGGGGTTGAGTTGGTCTCATCTCATGTTTTGTCAGGTCTGAGCCAGTAGAACTCTGTAACCTTATCTCCCAGGTTAGCCACTAAGCTCTCGCTTCCTGGATGCTCTTCCTCCCTTGCCACCTGGCCTGGGAGTTCAGCATAGGAATACGCTGCTAGACCCACCACGAGTCAAGTGCTCTGTGTTGGGCTTGTGATCCACAGGCATAGTTCCTGCTTCAGGCAACTCCCTGTGATGTATTTTCCGCTGTATGGTCCCCCTGCCGGTAGGACCCGCGTCTCCCTTGGGCAGTTCCGGCTGTCCACCAGTCGCCGTGTCTGTAGTAACCTTGTCAGGCAGGATCTACCACTGCACCATGTCCACGTATTGGTATTGACCTCAAGTTACCTCCTCCCAGTCTGGGTAGGTTGTGGTCTCCGCAGAGCCTTTCCCCCCAGAAAGAATAGGAACGTAAAAGGATGCCTTCCCCGACGCATCTATACTTTAAACTCTATGCGAGAAACATAGAGAGAGAAAAGGCCGTGGCTGCCGGGCTAGCTCCAATGCTAGGCATGTGGCCTATTCCTGTGCAGGTACTGAGAACTTAGGAGTGGTATATGACACCTTTTATTGGGGGCGTTGGGGAGGGTTACAAGTGGCTGACACAGCTGCTTCTAGCATGCAACAGCCTGCTTGCACCTGTCTCAACAGTTCACGTAACACGGTTTAGTGCATGCCGTTTTTAAATGGGACCCCGTGTCACTACAATCGACACAACGTCGAGTGAGTGACAGAAGGGGAACGTCATGGTTACTTTTGTAACCTCCGTTCCCTGATGGAGGGAATGAGACGTTGTATCCCCCTTGCCATGACACTATTCCTACCACTGTAACGCACCGTACCTTATTCTCGGCTCCTCAGTGCAAAAACCTGACTAAACAGACACATACCCGCTTCCATTTATACCCATATGTCCAGGGGCGGGACATGCAAATTCTGTCTGCCAATTTCACATTGGCCTTTTCTCTAGTTCAGAGGCATGCGAGGCTCCCAAGGAAGACCCCTTGTGTCAATACAATCGACACAACATTTCGTTCCCTCCATCAGGGAATAGAGGTTACAACAGTAACCATGACGTTAGACAGTTTTACGTAAATGTTTAAGAGGGCATTTATTTATGTGCTTTTACAGGAGGTGCAAGAATTGTAACTACTTGCATGTCTAACTAACACGTTTTAGTCTTTCTGAGAGACACTTGTCTTTTTTTTTTTTTTGGTTTAAAATCAAGCATTAAATTAAGATGTTAAAGTTTATTATTGATGGTTCAATTGATGCCTCTGGAGTTTTATTAAGGTATTTTTTGTACTGGCACAGTGTTTTATTTTATTTCTTTTTTTTAGAGTATAATAAGCTATTTGTTTATTTTGGGGATAAAAAAGGACATTAGAACTGTGTCAGTCACTGAAATAAAGAAATGGAATAATTGAAAATGTACTGACTCTACTGGTGTATTTGGTGCAGAAAATCTGTTGCCAACTAAAGTAAATTGCTGGTTTTAAATAATTGAACAAACAAATGTGCATAAACACAAAACAAACAACAAAAATACATTTTAAAAATGCTTGTAGGCCTTTGAGAATATTGATGCGAAAACAAAATCTATAATGTTCCTCGAACAAGATTTTCCAGTCTTTTAAGCTGATTAATATGTCTTTTGGCAGCACTATAATCGTTTTCATAAATAACGTTAATAAATATTATTACATTGAATAATACTTAACAGCAGGGACGTGCACAGACATTTTGGGGGGCAGGGGCTCAAGTGGGAAAAAAGGGCACTTCTCATAATTTATTTTAAAAAAATGTCAATTTTATGCAAATTAGTGCATTTTAATTAGTTAACGCGTAGTTTGCATATCAATGTGGCGATTGTGATGATGTTATTAGACACAAATATGACTGTATTCACCTGTAGTGTCTCCATTAAGTACAGTACATTAGCCTGTATGGCCATGATACTGTATATTGCCTTAGCTAAACTTTAGCTAACTTATTACATTAGCTAATAGCTCATGAGTCATGCATGTTAGCAAGACACAAGTTAACTATATTTGGAATTTGGCTAATTAGCTGTACAGTTGAGGCACTGGTAGCTTAGTCTTTTGTTCATCACCACTCACCTCCACTCAAGCCAAGAAAAACACAACTGGCATAGGAGCTGGGAGGGGCTGCTGCCTGCCTGTCTGTCTGATGTGCCGATGTGTGCTGCACTGCTGCACGGAGACACAGAGGGAGAGAGAGAGAGAGAGAGAGAGAGAGAGCGAGCATCGGAGACAAAATCTAATTTCCCGACCTGATATTTAGATTTTTTATTCAATATATATATATTTGTTTTACAGGGAAGCTGTGCGCAAACAGGAATATATAGATTTTTTTTTTTTTTTTTTTTTAAAAAGCATATGTGCAAACAGGAATATTCATTTATTACAACAACAAAAAAAGCACCCCAGAAAAAAGGGCACTTCGAGGAAGAAAAAGGGCAGGTGCTCAAGCCCACGTTGATGTCTATGTGTGCTGTTTGTTAATGACTTAAGAAAGGTTCCAATTAACCATTTCCCCTTGTCTTAATGCTACATTGGCTGTGTCTCTTTTGGAAGGCTGATTTCTCCGGAGGCATTTGTCTGCTGCATATGTCATCGAGGCTGTCTCATTTTAGAAAAGAGAGTAGGACACTCTGAATGCAGTCTTCTAATGCGACCTTCTTTCATGGGAATTCGGAGGATGCATGAGATGCGTCCTTCATGGGCACTCACAACCCACAATTCTATGCTTCAACTGAAATGTGTAAAAAAAAAACGTCAATGCAAACGCAAGGAATGATAATACCCAAGCAGATGGGTGCAGAGTATATAATATGTATAATTACATTAATATATAATTAAAATAAAGTATTAGACTAAAAGTACACCTGTAAAATCTTTTTTTTTTCTCTTTAAATCATAATAACTCTCCTAAAATTGACCTCATACATTCCCGTCTAAAGAGACTTTGTTCCCCTCTCACCCCTCTCACTTCTTGTTGAAACGAGACGTGTTTAAAGGAGGACACTCGGTATACTGCAGATTTCAAAGGATGCGTCCTTCCTATCATGCAGCCTTCCAAACGAGACAGCCATTGTCGCTGCTAGAGATCACAAGAATGAAATGTTCAGTCTCATTTATATCATCCATCAGCATCTTGAGCACAGAGAGAATCCGACCAATCACTCATATGTGACACCAGCAGCATTTCTCACAGATACTGAAATAGAAAGCGGTGAACACACTGACAGAGTGGTAAGTACACTTTTTAATTATTCTGTCTAATGGTTATATTAAAAATTGTCATTTATCGCCATGAACTCTCTTCTCACACTCACCAAAAGGCCAAATTTAAATGATCAAACCGAAACATGATGTAAATGGTCTACAAATTTGATATTTCAAGAAATTAATTTTTGAAGACCATTTACGTCATGTTTCGGTTTGATAATTTAAATTTGGCCTTTTGGTGAGTGTGAGAAGAGAGTTCATGGCGATAAACGACCATTTTTAATGTTTAAATATCAAGATTATAAAGGTGTATTGCACCATAAAAACAATTAATACTCGCTAACAACAGGTAAAGTCTTAATAAATGTAATTTTTTCCGATTTGTGAAGATACATTACTAAATTAATGAGGCCAAATGGTTATGCATATGTAATAACGCCTTTTTGAATTTACTAGTCTGTTCTTTTACTATGTAAAATCTTTAAAAAACTTTTTTTTTTTAAAATACAAATGTGTTTGCTATTCCACCTGACTTAAACCTGAGAATTACTTTTGTTCATGTAACGTAATCATTGTAAGAAGTATAAGGCTATGAATTAAGTCATATTAAAAAATAAAAATTGTTATATACATTGGCGGCCAAAAGTTTTGAATAATGTACAGATTTTGCTGTTTCAGAAGGAAATTGGTACTGATCACAATGTATAGTCAGGACAACACTGATGTAAAAAAAACAGCACCATCACTATTAAAAAAAAAAGTAATTTTTTATCAAATCTAGACAGGCCCCATTTCCAGCAGCCAACACCTTATCCTTGCAGTAATCATACTAAATTGCTAATTTGGTATGAGAAAATCACTTGCCATTATATCAAACACAGCTGAAAGCTATTTGGTGTCTTTGTGTTTGTTTTTGAGTTGCCACAGTATGCAATGTCTGAAGGTCAATATTAGGTCAAAAATGGCCCAAAAAAAAAGAAACCGCTTTCTCTAGAAACTCATCAGTCAATCATTGTTTTGAGGAGTTAAGTCTATACAATTCTTGAAATTGCCAAAAAACTGAAGATTTAATACAAAGGTGTACACTACAGTCTTCAAAGACAAAGGACAACTGGCTTTAACAAGGACAGAAAGAGATGTGGAAGCCAGATGTACAACTAAACAAGAGGATAAGTACATCAGAGTCTCTAGTTTGAGAAATAGATGCCTCACAAATCCTCAGCTGACAGCTTCATTGAATTCTACCCGCTCAACACCAGTTTCATGTACAACAGTAAAGAGATGACTCAGGGGTGCAGGTCTTATGGGAAGAATTGCAAAGAAAAATACACTTTTGAAACAGAAAATCTAAAAGAAAATGTTAGAGTGGGCAAAGAAACACAGACATTGGACAACAGATAATTGGAAAAGAGTGTTATGGATCTTAATCCCATTGAGATTTTGTGGGATCAGCTAGACTGTAATGTGTGTAAAGTGCCAGACAAGACAGACACATCTATGGCAAGTGCTACAGGAAGTGTGAGTTGAAATGTCACCTGAGTATCTGGACAAACTGAGAGCTGGAATGCCAAGGATCTGCAAAGCTGTCATTGCTGCACATGGAGGATTTTTTGATGAGAACTCTTTGAAGTAGTTTAAGAATTGTAATATAATTTTTTCATGTTATTAATGTCCTGACTATACATTGTGATCAGTTGAATGCCACTTTGGTGAATAAAAAGACCAATATCTTTCCATAAGATCAAAATCTGTACATTATTCCAAACTTTTGGCTGCCAGTGTATATATGGTATTTGTTATTGCGTAATCCTTTTAGTCAAACAATCTTTAAATTATTTTATTAAGAATGTTATATGATACTTATCCTGATATTTATTCTCTTGATTTCAGTGGTCAACCGGTAAACAGATTAAAAATCCCAAAGGCCTCTCTATGGTGCCCAGTCAATCTCTGATCATGGCGAATGGATAATGCAAAGACCCTAGAGGAGACCTGCCTGGCCACCAGAATAAAAGAGGCCCCTCTATGGGAGTCAGTGGAGCCCCGGAAGATCAGGATTGCTCAACTGGAAGAGAAACTGGCACAGAGAGACCAGGAGCTGCGTGCTCCAGAAAGTGCTTAATTAATACATAGATTAATAGATATATACATATGAACACCCCTATAACAGCAGATTTTAGCATTCAAAGGGAACTTGACACAAAGGTCTCAGATCGATAAACTCCAGAATGCATTTGGTTATAACAGCCTCTGCCGCTCACTGCCAGCACCTCTGAGGCATAGTCACAGACTGCTGAGTCTGATCAACCAGAGCACCACGCACTTCCACAGTGTGGCCATGGAAGTACATCGGCGCCTGAAGGCCAAGGAGGGTGTTTCAGCCGAACCCACTTCCGGTCACTTCTGTTATGACCACAAGGTCCATCACATCTCCACAGACAGAGCACGAGTCCGCAAAGACTCTGGGTAATTTGCTAATTAAGTAATATCAAGGCTGCAGGCCGAGTTCTGCAGGTAATCACGGCTGTGCTAATATACAGAACAACAGCAATCTTGCTTGTGCTTATATAAAACAGTTCAACAAACAAGAAAATAATATTAAAATTTCGTTTCAGACAAAAATGACCTGCGTTTCTTCTCCACCACCAAAAGTTCCAAAAGAAGTCAAAGCATCAGCACAACCAGCTCTATGCACTCATATAATAATATTTTGTTCATAAAGGAAAGTGCCTGCAATAGGAACGTGAACATCAGAACTGGACCATGGAGCAATGGAACAAGGTGGTCTGATCTGATTAATCATGTTATCATTTAGATCATGTGGACGGTCAAATGCATGTGAATCATTAACCTGGGGAAGATGCAGGATGCAGGATGCACCATGGGAAGAAGTCAGGCCAGCGGAGGCAGTGTGATGCTCTGGGTAATGTTCTGTTGGGAAACCTTGGGTCCTGGCATTCATGTGAATGTTACTTTGACACATTACACCTACCTAAAAATTGTTGCAGACCACGTACACCCCTTCATGGCAATGGTATTCCCTGATGTTCGTGGCCTCATTCAGCAGGATAATGCACCCTGCTACACTGCAAAAATTGTTCAAGAATGGTTTGAAGAATATGACAGAGTTCAAGGTGTTGACTTGACCTCCAAGTTCTCCAGATCTCAACATCTATGAGATGTGCTGGACCAACAAATACGATCCATGTAAGCTCCACCTCGCAACTTATAGAACTCAAAGGATCTGCTGCTAATATCTTGGTGCCAGATACCACAGGACACCTACAGATGCCTTGTGGAGTCCATGTCTCGACAGGTCAGAGCTGTTTTGGCGGAACAATGGGGACCTACATGATATTTGGCAGGTGGTTTTAATGTTGTAGCTGATCGGTGTATATTTTTAGTCCTCCGCAAAGAAAGAATTAATTGTTTATGCACTGTTATGCTGGAGTATGAAGCAACTATTTATTTAAATAGTGCTTATGCACTGAAAATATATTTGATATATAATATAGACAGTATAAACTGTATTTAAATTCTGTCATTTATTCACGCTCATGTTTTTTCATTCTCACTTGCTGTTATTCTTTTTCTGTTAAGATTTTCATCAATATTTTCACTGAACACTGACTTATATGTTTATTGTTTCTCAACAAATTCTTTAAAATGCCTTCAAAATGACAATATGAGGTTGATTAAATAATGACACTTACCACATAAGTGCCTCTGTGGTATATTAACTGTTTTTTAATTGTAAACTATTTAGATTTTTTACATGATTGTGGTTGCAATTCACGATGCCTGCTCTCAATGGTGCACTATAAAGGTGATGTTTGGATGATCTTTATTTCAACAGTGTATTGAAGACAATCTGAAGTGTTTTGACAGGAGAATTATGCATTATTCATCACCTCCACTTTTCTCAGCACTGATGGATCATCCCTCCAAGAAAACTGAATTGTGTCTGTCTTATTAAAGATTTCAGTTTAACTCTTTAAACTCTTTAAACATTTACCACCTTATTTTAGCAAACTGTTTATTTAAACAGTGATTTATGAATAGTGTACGATGACTAGTAATGATATAAACTAGTGGTTGCACTAAAAACTACTTTAAGATCCCATTGTTTATCCTCATCAAGTTTTTGCATTCTCTGAACTCTTTTGCTACCTCTGACTCCAGAACTAAAAACTGATCGATGAAGCCATCATGAACAATGACTTTTTGAATAAGCTGGAACCTCAGCACACTTGAGAAATGGTGGACTGTATGCATGAGAAGATTTTCACTGCTGATCACCATGTTATTCAGAACAGGAGGTGTTAATCACTGCTGTTAATACTTAACTCCAATCACTTAATAAACTTTAACACCATTCAAAATTAAATAAAAAAAATATTTTTTCATTTTTTGATTTTGGGATCAAATAAATCCTTTTATTCTGATAACAGCGTAACTTTTAGAACTTCCTCCATTAAAGACCATTTATTCAAACTAAACTACTAAGACATCTTGTTCTGAACTTGTACAGAAAGATTAATACATATGAACACCCCTATAACAGCAACTTTTTAGTATTCAGAAAATCTGCCCTTAGATTGTTTTGTGAACTTCTCACTAATGTAGGCTTTGCTAAGAGGCTTAAAACATGGGGCTCACAAGTGCACCAAAATACTGTATCTCATATATCAAAAGTGTTTTTACAAAGTCTTTATGGCACAACAGCAAAAATACAAAACAAAAAGCAAACCAAACAAATTACACTTTTTATTCTAAGCATCTAAGAGTGTGAAAATGGTCATAAAAAATAAAATTATGACTTTAAGCTGCTAACATTTACACTAACCTCAAGTGTCCAACCTGTGTGTCTTCTGACTACAGGGTTAATTAGAGGTCATACAGAATGGCAAGCTGCTAGGTCAGATGCATCCTGGGACGGCTTTTGGAGAGTTGGCCTTTCTCTATAACTGTAAAAAGACTGCCACGATTAAAGGTGTGTGTGTGTGATCCTTAGTCTTACTAAAGTTTAATTTAAAGCTACACAATGTAAGATTTTTTTGTTAGAAATTAACAAAACTTCATTAATGCTAAAGTACACCAACAATCTGTATGGTAAGCATATCATAATTATTTATATTTTAGAGCTGTCGTATCGGATTTAGATATAAGGTCCGGAGCTACTACAGGAGCGTGTGTATGTGTGGTGATAGGTGTGGTGGTAGTTTGAAGCTGAAAGCTTGTCACCACAACACATTGACCATGGATCATTCAAAAAGGCAATCCTCTGGGGAATCACCTGTTTTCAAAATAAAGAAACTGAACCGAGAAGAGTCTGTAAACAACAAGGGAAAGCGACAGAGCCCATAATCAAACCCGAAACTACATCGGCTTGGCTTTCTCAGAGGTGGCGACAAATCTGAAAGACTTTAAAACCGACCCAGAGATGGTGGTTTTCTTGCTCGATAAGATATTTTATTGGCCTGATAGTTATCCAGATAGCTTGCCATTTATTATGGGGCAATTTATTGTGGATTGTGGTACTGCAGTGATTGATTTCATTTTCGAGAAAACAATGGGGATATAATCAGGCCCGGTGCCACGAGGGGGCAAAAGGGGGCATTGCCCCCTCAGATCTGATTTGTGCCCCCTCAGTTTCATTTTTGTATTCATGGATATAAATAAAATGTTTAACCTTTTGAGCGGTACGGACGGTCCCATATGCTATGGGATTTAGAATGTTCATTGACGTGACATAACTGCCAGATTCAAACTGCTTTCGCGTGTTGGCTGGCGCTGTGCCAGAGACGGACGAGCTCAGCGCTGTCATAGCCTATCACAACTATGTAGTGTTTTCAACGTAATAATGTTTATTTTAGGTTTCATACATTCAAATACACATAAGCACTAGTAAAACAATACATTTGGAGTTTGTAAAATACACAATGATGATGTCTGTGGAAGCAGCAATAACAATATATTCAAATATAATTTGCCGACGTGTGTTATTCATAACAGACAAAAACAGTGGAAGTAACTATAAAGTTAACTCTATTGTTCTCACAGTTCACCGGCCATTTTCTTACATGTATTTCGGGAGAAACTGATGACAGACAGGACTCTGAACTGCGGATCATCAAAGAAACATTGGTGGTAACTTACCCCATCTCACGTTATAGATCAAGATTATTTATAAAGGTTTTAAACGACCAAACACACTCACTAACACATATTTGAGAATCGGAATATCAGATAGATGATGACATGGTAAGTTTGTGAATATTTTGAATAAAAAAGGAAAAAGGAAATAAAAGCGACACGGTCTGTCATACATTGTTATTGTGGCTGCGGTGTGTCACGTGACAAATATGACGCGTCGCCATGGAAACATTAAGGGGGAACAACGGTCGCCTTGAAAAAACCACTCTCGGTAGTCAATTAGAATATTTTAATTACTTTATATTTAAGTGTGAAATGGTTAATATATGCATAATAAATTATGCTGGCTTATCTTTTGTCGACTGTGTGCGTTCTTATTTCCCGAGGTGAGTGGAAAAATACAGTCAGTAAAATTTAAAGGGGCGTGGTTTTAATCCGATCCCGCGCAATATGGTGTCTGGTGTCCGCCGAGCAAATATCAGATGCAAACTTGTGATAACATCAGCAATTCAGTTGCAATTCAACTAAAATGTGAATTATTATTAATATTCAACAATGGACATAAGAAAGTATATGCAGCGTACTATTTCAGACGTGAAGAAGGACACTGAATGTGTGATTGAGAGTAAGCCTGACGATTGCAGCTCTTCTAAAAAGGTAGGACATGATCTATCATCATTACGTTGTTTAAACGTTGCTAGTCAGTTTCTGGTTACCTGGATGTGCAGTTGTATATGGAGTGTTTTAGGGAGTGCTGCATTTAAAAATCTGTCGTTCTAATCTAAAGCGAGATCTCAGTGTGTATTATTGATGGTATAAAGTTAAGCCCCCTTTACAATTTCACATGCCCCCTCAGTCATTTCATCCTGCAGCCGGACCTGGATATAATAATAATAATAATAATAATAGTTTCTACCATTTGACTTTATCTGATATGACTAGCCATTGTTGTCTAAAATCATCGTAACCTAAATTTTGTAACATTATTTTATTCTGAATCAGTTGTTTTCAATAAGTCAAAACAACAGCAGAAGATATACTACTTACCTGCTATTAAGACATTTTTCGAATATCTGGCTTTTTCTTCCTTTGGTTATATATTACTTTTAGGGGTGAGTTTTGTTATTAGTGACATTCTCTCTGATAAGTTGATCACCTGTAACCATGGTTACACTGGTTCTACTCTAGTGATGGGTTGTTCATGACCGATTTGTTTGAACAAATCTTTTATGTGACTCAGAAGAATGAGTAGTTCTAGAAAGTGATTCGTTCATTTTGTGTTGTCCGTGCATGTACATTATCATTTGTAATATGAAAACTGCATAGTCACTGTACAGGAAACTGAAAGGATTAGTTCACCTCTCAACTCTTTTGGTCCGAGTCGTTCATTCTTTTGTCATGTGACAGCCGTTAGGCTGTGCATTGCTTACACAGGAAACAGAAATTATTAGTTCACCTCTGAGTCTTCTGGTCAAGTAAGACTCACCTCTGAGTCTTCTGGTCAAGTAATTTCTTAATTTGTCAAGTGACAGCCGTATAAGATATCCATAGCATATACAGCTGTCTTGTGACAAAAAAAAAACAGACAATAGAAGGCCAAAAGTTACATAGTGTAGCTTTAAGAAAACATGTTTAAGCTTAGTTTAAGAGTACTTTTTGCTTTTTGATTGGAAGTTTGTCATTTAGATGTTTGTAGATACAGTAAGTGATCATACGTTTGCTTTAATAGGCCATTTAACTTATGTGCCGTGTAAACGGTTTATGTGTATGTCACAGGTGTGCGTAACATTGGGTAACAATAGATACCCAAAAAGTCCAAAACATCAGATTTGGATGTGTTTAATAAATATAAAGTTTTATCCAGGACCTCAGTAATTTTCAAACCCTGGCTAACGCCCTGGGCAAGACACGAGGAGTACTTCAGCTTCCGGCACTGGTACATTCATGTCACTGACATCTGTGCTTGCACACTTACACAAGTTCACGTTTCTCGGCTTAGCTGCTTATATGATTCTCCTGCTGTAAAAGTGGTTAGATTAATGTTTCATCGGGTGTTGATAAGCATATTGCAGTTTTCAACGCTTATTGTGGAACAATCACTAAAAATATTACAAAAATTGCATCATAAATTGATTTTGTGGATTGTCTGAACTAAACAGTTAAAAACCAAACAGTTTGATTGGTTCAAAATATGAAAAACATTTGTCAATGTGTTTGTCAGGCACTGCTGTTTTCTGGGTATTCAACATTGTTACATTTGTCTTTAGTGTGTCATTTTTGAAAGACCTGCCAGAGGATAAACTTGCCAAAATGATTGATTGCCTTGAAGTGTTCAACATTTTATTGTGGCTTTTATAGTTTTGTCATTTGTCTGTAATGCATTTTTTCTACTGTCTGAAATGAGATATAACCAGATTATATTCATGTTTCAATGCCTTTATAGGATTATTTTGACAAAGGGTAGTACATTATTCGTGAGGGGGAGGAAGAAAACACTTACTTTATCCTATCTAAAGGAGAGATAAGTATTACTAAGCCAATATTATTTTTTCCAGTGAGTTTTTATTGCTCCTATGTTACTTGTACCTAAGGATGGTGGATAGGATGGTGAACAGTAGTTACACCGTAATGCAGTCTTGCTTTGAAAACACATGGCGTGCATTTGAAAGGTCAGTCTGCATACGCTTATGGCTATGATCAGACTGTCAATCCAGATCCGAATTTTGTATATATCAGATTGGAATCCAATCATATTTAGCAAGTCTAAACAGCAAAAAATCATATTTAATATAATTTTTACAAATCCATTTCAAGCTACATTTTTATATGTTTATTGGACATCTGTTTTAGTATAACCACTCTCATCAGATCTCAAGTGACTTTTACCATATGTAATTGCTACATAAAGACATGTTATACATCACACATTGTTGCAGGAAACATGCTGGCAGTGGTGGCTGAAATAGGCTGTGTGGTGGTGGGGTGTTGGTCTACATGAGAATATTGCACGTTTTATTTGGTAACTGCCGCTTCCTAAAGATCTTAGGCACCGTAGACTCATTAAACAGTCCTTCAGGACTGCACAAATAATCAAAATAACCTCACAATCGTGATATGGTCCTGTGTTAACATTAAACTGAAAACGGCTGAGATTTAATTACATTAATACATGGTCTGTGTGTGCTTCAGAGTGAATGGGTGGCGCGCTGTTCTGTACACGCGCAAGGCTTGTGATGTTTTCAGTGTGCGTCTCCTCTGTTTCACTGCGTGTATGAGCCAGGAGCCATTACACGACCGTGTAAAGTGAAACTGGAGTGCTTTGTGTTCATTATCAAAGATTATACTTGTTTGTTTATATTTTTGCAGGAGTTTGGGTCGAGCCTCTGATGACAGCGTTCATCAGAGCCCTTCACACGCTCTTCTGGACAGGAGCTGGTTGACCTATGAAGTGCAGCTCAGTGAAGCTCGGACTCAGAGTTCAGCTGAATGAAACTCAAACGTGCTGTTCATGGCCTTTATACAGTATATTCGCTGGAGTTATACTAGACAAATTGAAAAATCGACTATTAAAACTATTAAAATTCTAAATAATAATAACAGCTTTCACTTTCTTTAGTCTTTGTGAGTGGAGGGGGAAAATCAGCAAATAATTATGTTTTGAAGGACAGTTTTGTCTTCATACACCTAAAGCATATGCTTTCATTCTGAAACCAATTTGAAATTTTTTCAGCAGGATACTAATCATAAAATGTTAATATGAAATGCAACAGAGGTGTTTTCGTTGCATTTATATTGACAATGATTTTCTTAGTTGTGAAGGTTAAAATAAGCTTAAAATATTGTTGATTTTACGGTTGCAATTTTAATTCAGATTCATGAATAGATTAATTCTGACTCGGCCCCTTTTAGACTCTGACTCGACTCGGACTCGAATTTTTAAAGACTCGGACTTGATTCGGACTCGAACTTCAAGATTCGGAAGGTGTACTCGAACCCAACACTAACATTTGCTTAAAATCCGATATTTGGGCATTAAAATGTGTTTTGAATTTGAATATCCAATATATCAAATAACTGCAATCAGACGGTTATTTATTAATCGTGACAGGTCCAGTGATGCAGTTCACACATTTGTGCAATTATAAACATGTGTAAACACTACACATTATTATACAGATCTACAAGCACAACATAGTATCACAGAAATGGTAGAGAGACAGTTTTTCTCCAGATTTGTAAAGAGGAACACTGTAAACTGTCAAAAACATACTGACACTGCTGTGCACTTTAAGTGTTCTGTCAAACTAAAAGCTAAATAAATATGACAAATATGTCACGACCTTGGTCTGACAACCCCCTCCTTTCTGTTGTCTGTCTATGTGTTTATTTCTGTCTTGTGTTTGAGTGCATGGCTCTGTTGTGTTTTCTGTCTGCCATGTGCTCATCTTACCCTGCCTACTTGTTTCCTCTTGCCACACCTCCTCGTTTAATCCTCATCGTGTTGATTGTCTGCACCTGTCCCTCATGTATCTTGCTTTATATATTGTGCCCTTTTTCCTCATTTGTTTGTTAAATAGTTTTATTTGTCAGTTTGTCTGTTCTTGTTCCAATCTTGTTCCCGTTCCTGGTCTGTCCTCATTATTATTTTTATTCTGGTTTATGTTTAGTTTGTTTTCTCAAGAGTTTGTGTTTGCCTGTTTGTTTTCTGTTGTTTAATAAAATATATTTATTTTCTCTCATTCCTGCATTTGGGTCCTTCTTCCTGCTAGCACTCCTAACAGAAAGATTTAAACACATATGGACCCAGCAGGAATTTTTTTTATTTTTTTATTTTTTTTCTGGCCGGTTCGCCAAAGAGCTGCCAAAGCCAAAAAACTCTTTAGTGTCCATCAAGGGAACCAGTCAGTGATGGAGTATTCACTGGAATTTCTAGCATTGGCCTCAGGTTTGGCCTTCAACCAGGAATACCTCATTGATCTCTTTGTGGAAGGCCTAGTTGAGCCCATGGAGTCCATGGCTGCCCGCCAAGGGGTGGTGATTATTACCACCGATGACCATCATTCCTCCTGCAGTGCTTCCGACCATCCGGAGGAGGAGAAAGAGGATGAGGAAGCAAAAATAAGGCGCACAAGCCCCAGTTACAGTCAGCGTTCTCGTCCACAGAGGCTATTCCCCAGTCATGGCCAGCGTACTCCTCCACGGAGGCCATTCCTCAGTCACGGGCAGTGTTCTCGTCCACGGAGGCCATTCCCCAGTTACGGGCAGCGTTCTCGCCCACGGAGGCCATTCCCCAGTCATGGCCAGCATTCTCGTGCACAGAGGCCATTCCCCAGTTGCGGCCAGCGTTCTCATCAGTGACAGTGTTCCTGGCCATGGAGGCTGTTCCCCAGTCACTGCCAGCACTCACCATCACGGAGGCCATTTCCCGGTTGCTGCTAGCGCTCCCGATCACAGTGGTCGCCACAGAGGCTCTCCAGGTCCCTGTGGTCATGGACAAGCCTGTCCTGTTTCCTGTTGTCATGGACAATCCTGTCCTGTTCCCTGTTGCCTTGGACAAGCCTGTCCTGTTCCCTGTGGCCTTGGACAAGCCTGTCCTGTTCCCTGTGGCCGTGGACAAGCCTGTCCTGTTCCCTGTGGCCGTGGACAAACCTGTCCTGTTCCCTGTGGCCATCAATAACCTGTCCTGTTCCCTGTGGCCGTCAACAAGTCCATCCAGTTCCCCATGGCTGTCGTCAAGTTTGTCCAGTCCAATGAGACCATCGACGATCCTGTCCTGTTCAGTCCAGCGAATGCCACTCACTCAGTCCTGTCCCCACCAGTCGTTGACCAGTCTGGTCCAGTCCTGTCCCCCAATGACTACTGACCAGTCTGTTCAGCCCTGTGTGGTTCCTACCCAGTCTGACCAGCCCTCTGCGATCCTCTCTCGGTCTGACTCAGTCCTGTCCCCAGCGGTCGTCGACCTGTCTGACCCAATCTTGTCCCCAATAACTACTGTCCAGTCTGTCGAATTCTCTGTGGCCTTCACTGACTTCACCAGCTACTCAGCAGCTCAGACTTTACCTTGGTCTCCGGGTTCCCCTCTGGTTTGGCCCCAGCCTCCCTGTACATCCAAGTCTCTTGGTTTTGTTTGTCAGTTCATCTGTTTCTGTTATAGTCTTGTTCTTGTGCTCGGTCAGTCCTTTTTTTATTATTCTGTTTAGTTTGTTTTCTCTTCCCCATGAGAGTTTCTTTGTTTACCTGTTTGTTTTCTGTTCTTTAATAAAATATATACATTTTCACTCATTCCTGCATTTGGGTTTTCCTTTCTCCTAGCACACCTGACAAAATATATTACTTCTGTATAAAAAAATATCGAATCTATAAATAATAGTAATAAGTATTCTGAATTATGGTACAATTAAAAATCTTGACTGGGTTCCACTAATAATTCATTAATAATATTCAATTAGGTTACAAAAAATAAATATGTTTTTGTTAACATGTTCATTCATAAAAACAATTTTGTTGAAATATATTTAGTCAGACATCAAATTATGTCTTATCAGGCTATATGTATCATCATTGTAGATGATGCATTTAAATGAAAACAATTAAATACCATTCTTGCTTGGGTTCATTTAGTGGCAAAATCGATGTCCCTTCTGTTACGATGGGTAGCAGTCGAGGCAAGGATGAAGACGATATGAAGGACCCAAGTGCAGATTTATTGAAAGATCAAAACAGATGACAGGAACACTGGAACGAACAAAACATCCACGATGGGAAAACAAAAGTAATAAACAAGGGAAACATCCACGACTGGGTAAGACAGGAACTCGGGCTGGAACAAGAACAGGAACAGACTATGAACAGACTAAGGCTCAGATACACTAATTAACTATTGGCGGGAAAACATCGGGGTAATGTCAGGCAGAGGTCAGGACACAACAATACTCGACAAAGGAATAAGGGAAACATGAGGACTTAAATACAAAACAAGGGAAAACGTAAGCCAATGGAAAACTAAAACTCAAAACAAGATGATAAGGCAATAAACTGAAACCAATGACAAACTAAAACTGATAACAAGGTAATCAAACAATGAACCAATGAAAATCAGACACATAGACATGGAGGGAAAACAAGACATAAGACAAAGACCGGGAAACAGGAACTTAACAATGATTTCAAAATAAAAGTACATAAACAAAAGACAATATGGAACGTAACAGGAGCCCCCCCTTTAAGGAGCGGATCCCAGATGCTCCAAACAAAAAAAGGAAAGGCAAAATGTCCACGGAGAGCAGGGGCAAACAGGCAGTTCAAGGGGGCACCAGGGGCACAGAGAAACAAGACAAGGACAGGGAGACCATGACAGAACAGGAGGGCGGCCAGGAGACCAAGGAGGCCAAGGCAGATACCAAGGGGACGACTTCAAGGTGGGGACTGGGTCAGGAAGTCTGGGAGGCAGCTGCGGGGTCGAGACTGGGTCAGGGAGCCTGCTAGGTGGCCGTAGGACAGGGACTGGGTCAGGAGGCCAGGGAGGCAGCCATAGGGCAGGGACCGGGTCAGGAAGTCTGGGAGGCAGCCACAGGGTCGGGACTGGGTCGGGGGGCCTGGTTGGTGGCCATAGGGCAGGGACCGGGTCAGAAGGCCAGGGAGGTGGCCGTAGGGCAGGGACCGGGTCAGGAGGCCAGGGAGGCGGCCGTAGGGCAGGGACCGGGTCAGGAGGCCAGGGAGGCAGCCGTAGGGCAGGGACCGGGTCAGGAGGCCAGGGAGGCGGCCATAGGGCAGGGACCGGGTCAGGAGGTCAGGGAGGCGGCCGTAGGGCAGGGACAGGGGGCAGAGCCGTGGAGGACTCTGGGGGCGGAGCCGCGAGCTTGGAAGGCCCTGGAGGCTTGGAAGGTGGAGCAGGCAGAGCCGTGGAAGGCGGAGCAGGCAGAGCCGTGGAAGGCGGAGCAGGCAGAGCCGTGGAAGGCGGAGACATGGAGGACTTCAGGAGCAGAGCCGTGGAAGGCGGAACCATGAAGGAACTCTGGGGCAGAGCCGTAGGAGGCGGAGCCGTATGAGGCGGTGCCACAGGAGGCGGAGCCGTGGTAGGCTCCATGGGTAGAGCCGTAGAAGGCACTAGGGGCGTGGAAAGCTCCGAAGGCGTGGAAGGCTCTAGAGGCGTGGAAGGGCCGAGGGTTGGCACCGTGGAAGGTGTAGCCATGGAAGACTTCAAGGGTGGAGGCTCGAGAGGCGGAGCCCTGGGAGGCTCGAGAGGTGGAGCCGTGGGAGGCTCGAGGGGCACTGGCTCTTGGACGGTCAAGACTACAGGCGCTGGCTCTGGCTCTGGGATGGTCGAGGCTACAGGCGCTGGCTCTGGCTCTGAGACGGTCGAGGCTACAGGCGCTGGCTCTGGCTCTTGCATGGTCGAGGCTGGCAACGCGTTGGCCGTGGCAGGGGTGGGCGTTGGCTCGTTGGCCGTGGCAGGCGTGGGCGTTGGCTCGTTGGCCGTGGCAGGCGGAGACTGGAGAGCAGAAGCCTTTCCTCTTCTCCTCCTCCTCCGGGCTGAAGAGGCTGGTGACAGTGAATGGAGAGCTGCAGATCCTCAGGGTCTCCTCCAAGAAGTTGTGGAGCGTCCAGCAAGGGGTCGCTGGTGGCAACCGCTCCTTTAGCAAACTGTTAAGATTGGCCCTGAAGAAACCGACCAAGAGAGACTCCGGGAAGTCAGATAAATTTGCCAGCTCAAGAAACTCACAGACGTGGGCCTATATTGGGCGGTCCTCTTGTTTGAGGCAGAGAAGCTGGAGATTCGCCTGCTGGGCTGTCAGGGCTGCTGGATCCATTGTTGGTCGAGTATTCTGTTACGATGGGTAGCAGTCGAGGCAAGGATGAAGACGATATGAAGGAACCAAGTGCAGATTTATTGAAAGATCAAAACAGATGACAGGAACACTGGAACAAACAAAACATCCACGATGTGAAAACAAAAGTAATAAACAAGGGAAAAATTCACAACTGGGTAAGACAGGAACTCGGGCTGGAACAAGAACAGGAACAGACTATGGCTCAGATACACTAATTAACTATTGGCGGGAAAACATCGGGGTAACGTCAGGCAGAGGTCAGGATCACAACAATACTCGACAAAGGAACAAGGGAAACATGAGGACTTAAATACAAAACAAGGGAAAACGTAAGCCAATGGAAAACTAAAACTCAAAACAAGATGATAAGGCAATAAACTGAAACCAATGACAAACTAAAACTGATAACAAGGTAATCAAACAATGAACCAATGAAAATCAGACACATAGACATGGAGGGAAAACAAGACATAAGACAAAGACCGGGAAACAGGAACTTAACAATGATTTCAAAATAAAAGTGCATAAACAAAAGACAATATGGAGTGTAACAGGGGCCAGAAACTTAAAAATAAAAGTACATAAACAAAAGACAATATGGAACGTAACACCTTCCCAACTACAAATATGATTAGTGTGTATTTGCACTTAATACAGGACCTCAGTTTGGGGTGTGTGATGTACAGACTGTGTTCTTTTCACAGGTGTTTCTAACACAAACTACAGAAGGCTTTTGTGAACCACAGGAAATTAAGACTCTTGGAGTGGGCAATTACTTTGGGGGAAAAGGCTCTCATAAGGTTTGCGCACACATACATTTTTATGAGGGTTTTAACAATAGCTAACACAACCAAAGAATGACTGCATTGTAACTATAGACTTCCTGCAGTATAGGCCAGGAAAAACCTTAATTGTCTGCTGAGAGGACTATTGTATAGTTGTGCTGTTGGAAGGGGATGTGGAATGTTAATTATCTGAAAGATGTGCACTCCCATTGTGCCTCTGTTAAAAAGCACACTCAGTACAGAACAATCACAGAGAAACCCATATACTTCATGTAGATTCAGTGCCATATTGTATAATTTGGTAATGATTTAGAATACATTTTAACCTCAGGTGAAGTGCTCTCAATAGGGAAAGAGCATATGAGGACATTTTTTCTTTATTGTCACTGTCATAAAGTGGCAAAACAGCATAATTTAATTTCAGTGAGGATAATATCATTTGAAGAAAAATGATACACAGTGTTTGGTGGTGGATAGAGAGTAAGAAATCTTTCGACACCACAATTTCAGTAGCCAATACCAGTAATACTAGATAAATTTCATGATTCTCTATACTAGTTTTGATACCACACCAAAACCTAATATGCTAATGAACATACTCTTTAAAATATAATAGAAATATTAACCTATTAAAGTACAATAATGACATGTAGAAGTACTTAAAGGTGCTTAAAATTTTGAACACCAGTATCAACAATTGCATTGACACTGACATTCACATACACATTTATATTCAGATACAAAAGTAATTAAATGTCAAATGAAACTACTTGACTTTACTGTTATATTACAAAAAGTATAAAAAAGTGCAATAAAATGATGTAGTTCATCCATGCTGTCTTTGTTCAAACTCTCTAGGTTACATTCTGGCAAACAATGCATGTAAATACAACTTGTGTTTACAGCTATAACCAACTTATTAGACTAGCTGGCCATCTCAATGAAACAGCATAAAGGACTTGACTGTGCATATTTATTTTCGATGCAGAAACAGCACTCGTGTACCATATTGAGGTATTACTGATACTGTAGTAAGACTAGTATCGTTAATTTATTTTATTTTAATATTGACTTGATACCAAAGTACTGGTGCTATTCACATCCCTAATAACAACATTACTAACAACTGTTGTTTCTATCCCTGACTCAAAAGCTTACCTATTATTACTGTCTCCTGACTTTCAACAGTAACTTTAACCAGATGGTTGGAACCTACGAGGAGCTGCAAGCCTATCTGAGGGAGTATGTGGAACAGCTCTCTCTGAGTGATGAGAGGAGGAATGCGGTGTAAGAACACATCTCTTAGAAGCACACTCTCACAGCTGGACCAACAACTCCTTTTCTGTATATGGCACTCATACAGTTATTTCCCCGCAGGCCTATGTTGCCCCCTGTCTGAGTGCTCTCCTGAGGCTGCAGAACTCAGAAGGCTGAGGGAGAAGGCAGCTGGTTTGTCCAGTTGCTCCTTCCTGAAAGAACTACAGGTAGTGGCCACACTAGGAATGGGAGTCTTTGGCTGAGTGGAACTGGTTAAAGATTTCAACCTATACCTCATTCACTACCAGCAAAAAGTTTGGACGAACTTGCGTGAATTGAATGATCTTGAAATAAGTTCTGTATATGAATACAAATTGTGTCTAAATATTAATATTTTTTTCCAAAACAAAAGTTTTTTTAACATAATAAAAAAGCTGATGATTTAAACCAATAATTTTGTGTGATTAATGATATAAAAAAATAACTCACTCACTCATGCCCCCTGATGCGTATGTAAATTCCATAATAAAAGTACGGATTTTCCTACCACACGAGCAATGTAATTTGATATGTTGGTAAAGAACATCTGGCTTTCAGTGCATTATTTAGGTTAATTTATCATGGGTTGCAAACTCTTCATTAGGCAAATATTCTTTATTTAAAGCTAGGGTTACATTCATATTGTTTCCTCCTTTTACCTGGTATAAATTTCACATCGATGTTGTCCCTTGTACGAGTAAAGCCAGTAACACCGTGGCAACCCTACTTACATGCAAGAGACTCACAAAAAGAGCTAAGCTGTGAACTCTCAGTCCCATAAACCATTGTGAATGACACAATTCAAGTCTGTCTGTAACATTCTCAAACAACATGTATACCTGAATATGTTTAAATATTTTGCAATAAACTTTTAATATATGGTAATTTATCCTTATAACAAGGGATGTATAGTCAAGTTTCACTTTGTTTCCATTACGTCATTTGCAATACCTCATAGGATGCATAGTTCATTTCCCCCTAAAGTATGCATTGTTGTTCATTTGTATTTTTTCTGATGTTCAGATACTTTTTGCTTTGATGTTGTGATAAATCTTGGAGCAGGTTGGTTAGGTTCAAAGCTTTGAACTCTAGATCTCATGGCTACAGAGAAAATGAACAGGGGGAAAAATAAATATACAAATATTGAAAATGAAAAGATATTAGTTGTCAGTTATATTTCTGTAATGAATATCAATTTACTGTGTTTCTGGGTGTCTTTTTTAAATGCAGAGTTTAAGTTGACTGACATTTTCCTCTAAAATTGTACTCTTTCCAACTTTGATTGTATTAACTATTCATTTAAATGTGGTGAAGTTTTGTCCTCCCATGGCCAGATCTGTTAAAACTTATTTCTTTCCATTTTTAAGCTTTTTGTAAGGTCAAACTCAAAATATCCATGTCTTTCCTCTGACATTAAGTATACAGCAGAGAGTGGTTTCCTGTGATACATTATGTCTAAGTGTGCTTAAGTTAACTCATTAAATGTGAATTTAATCTTACTGTTGAAATGTTCACATTGAAATTGAAATGCATCATTTATCGGACACATTTATTCAAAGTGACTGGAGGCCACAGTGGTTGTACTGTACAGCTCAGTATTCCTATATCTGCAACTCTGTTTCTTTAATGATTTAGACATCATGTCACAAATGTGGTGACAGCACCATATGTACATTTACATTTATGCATTTGGCAGATGCTTTTATCCAAAGCAACTTACAGTACGGTGAATTATTACAGGGACAATTCCCCCGGAGCAACCTGGAGTTAAGTGCCTTGCTCAAGGACTCAATGGTGGTGGCTGCTACGCCACCACCACTCATATGTGATGAAGATCAATGAGATGAGATTAGGTAATCATTTTCAATGAGAAAAGTTTAGGTAATTTTCATATCTTATTGAGACACTAGACATTTGACTGATAAAGGATAATGCACCTGTGAATCAAAATGCAAATCAAGTGTAAATCTGTATAAAAGGGGACTTCTAGTTTGCATGTTGCTAGGATTCTCCACAGGGAATCTCATACACTTCTAGTATTCCTGTATGTGAGTGTGTGCTCTAGCTTGTTTTATTGTCTCTCTTGCATTTGGTGACTAAAGGGTAGAACAGCTTTATACGCATTTCTAGTTCTCTGTGAAAGCAAGTACTGAGAAATAGCTACATGAGAACACTGTCTCACAGGATGCAAACAATAGCAATAGATGGAAAGTTCAATAGGCTGCTCTCTTGTGTTGCAGGATGTTCCATGCATTCCGGAATGATAGTCTGTTGACATGCTACTGGAGGTCTGCCTGAGAGGAGAGTTGTGGAGTGTTCTCAGGGACATGTGATTGTAGGTTGTTTTGACACTGTACTAAACATATTCCAGCCCATTCTCTTTGATAAACATGATTTAATTTGATCTCATGCACATTATTAGGTTAATGTTGAATGATTCATTGCATATCCATAAATGTAGAATACAGAAGTCTCATAAATAAGTTTGTCATGATGTTTGAATTATTTAGGAGTTGCTTTGATGAGTCGATAAGAGACGACTATAATCAAGCCATTCAGAGGTTGAGAGAGGTTGAGTGTTGATGTGCAAACATTGTAGCGCTTTCGAGACATTGCTTTTTGTATGAGCATTCCAGCTATACATTTCTGGCTCAACCAGTGGCATTGAACAATAGTAGGTGGGAGCTGTTGCAGAAAATTTGGTAGGAGTATACAGGAAACCGGAAACTGATCAAAGTCCGCCATCATGAAGGATGTATCAATTCTCTAAATGCACCACAAGGAGTCGAGGACAGAGGACAGAGGGAGCTTACCAAGGAGGCTTGAGCAAGGATGAACTTGTGAAAAAAATTATTTTTTGTCAAAACACCTGGGGTGTTTCTTATTTCTTAAATTATTGATCCTTTTTTCCTCTCTCCACTGTCTTCCAGCCTGTTATCCACAAACTGATCAAACTAGACAGAGGACTGAGGAATCTTACAAAGCATGCTATGCAGAAGTCTATTTTGTTGAAGCACCTGAAGCATGCATAATTCATCCTTCCCTTTCACAGCTGGCACAATGTAATGTTTGTGGAGGGTCGTGAGATGAGAGTAATCGGATCTAACTGCAGGCTTTTATTAAAAAAACAAAAAACAAACTAGAAGCACTGGGAACAAAAAAAATCACTAAAAAATAAACACTACAGCCATGAACGACAAGAACCAACAAAGACACAGGGAACATGAGGGAAATATATACACAAGATGTAACGAGTTTAACAAGACACACCTGAGAGCAATCATCGTCAACACAGAACAGAAATAACAAGAGTGCTACACGAGAACGTCAAAATAAAAGACATAACAAAACCAAAGTCCAAGGACAAACACTACAGAATGGGTGGCTCCTGATGGCCAACACAGAGTACCAATAGGGACAGAGCGGACTCAGGGGCAAAAGATACTAAATCCAGGGGGATGTGGATGGCTCCTGAGAGATTTGGAAGACCAAGGAGAATCAGGAGTATGAGCAGGAGACCATGGAGGATCAGGAAGATGAGTAGGAGACCATGGAGGATCAGGAGGATGAGCAGGAGACCATGGGGGAACAGGAGAGCGTGCTGGAGACCACAAGGGATCAGGCAAGGAAGGAAGCACAGTGGATCTTGTGTACAGCCAGGAGAACAAGGCAGACCAGGCAAGGCATCAGGAGACAACCAGGGATCCAGAAGATGGCCAGAGCGGACCAGGCGAGACAGTAAGAGACCACCGTGCGGACGGCAGACCAGGTGAGGCAGCAGAAGACCACTGGGGACCCAGCGGATGGCCGGGAGAGGTTGGCAGGGCCCAGGCAACAAGGGATGCTGGCAAGGTCAAATCAAAAAGGAACTGTGGCAGGGTCAATGCAACAGAGGACTCTGATAGGTTCAAGGCAACTGGGGACACTGGTAGGGTCAAGGCAACATGAGACTCAGAAATCAAGGCAACTGGGGACTCTGGCAGAGTCAAGGCAACAGGAAACTCAGAGATCAAGGCAACAAGGGACTCTGGAAGGCTCAAGGCAACAGGGGACTCTGATAGGGCCACGGCAACAGGGAACTCTGATGGGGCCAAGGCAACAGGGGACTCTGGCAGGGCCAAGGCAACAGGGGACTCTGGCAGGTAAAAGCAGCTGGGGACTCAAAGGGTTCAGGTGTCAGGGTAGCTGGGGACTCAGAGGGCTCAGGGGTCATAGTAGCTGGGACCTCAGAGGGTACAGGAGTCGGAGCAGCTGGGGATTCAGAGGGCTTAGGGGTCAGAGCAGCTGGGGACACAGGAGGCACAGAGATCTAGGTAGCTGGGGACTCAGAGGGGTCAGGGCAGCTAGGGACTCAGAGTGCTCAGAAGTCAAAGCAGCTGGGGACTCAAAGGGCTCAGATGTCAGGGCAGCTGGGGACTCAGAGTGCTCAGAAGTCAAAGCAGCTTGGGACTCAGAGGTCAGAGTAGCTGGGGACTCAAAGGGCTCAGAGGTCAGGGCAGCTGGGGCCTCAGTGGGATCAGAGGTCATGGCACTAGGGGACTCAGAGAGCAAGGCATCATTGCCTCAGGCTTTAGTAGAAATTACCATGGCAAAAGTGTACGGAAGCTGGCATAATATGCGCTGTTGTTGTTAAAGTGTGATTAACAAGCTGGACAAAACCTTTTATGATGTTATGCCTCATTGAGTTTGATCTATATGCATGCTGTTAGCTGTTCTGAAATAGCTTTTGTCAGATAAGTGTCTAATGCAGAAATGCTCGCTCACACCACTGTTCTGCAGCTTGTGCCCATGTCCAGTTAAATCACTTATAATAGCTCACGGTTACATAAACAATTAAAACAGCACAGATGGATTCAAAAACATGTTTGGTGTGTATGTCTCATCATGCAGCAGCCTATCTACAATTAAAACTTTGAGGTGACTAATTTGGAATACTTTATTTATACCGATCAGCCACAACATTAAAACCACCTGCCTAATACTGTGTAGGTCCCTCTCATGCCGCCAAAACAGTGTCAACCCTTTATAGCATTCTGAGTTGCTATTCTTCTCACCACAATTGTACAGAGCAGTTATCTGAGTTACCGTAGACTTTGCAAGTTCGAAACAGTCTGGCCATTCTCTGTTGACTTTTCACATCAAGAAGTCATTTCCATCTGCAGAACTTCCGCTCACTGGATATTTTTTGTTTTTGCCACCATTCTGAGGAAATTCTAGAGACTGTTGTGTGTGAAAATCCCAGGAGATCAGCAGTTACAGAAATAATCAAATCAGCCCGTCTGGCACCAACATTCATCCATGTGATTATCTAATCATCCAGTCGTGTGGCAGCAGTGCATAAAAACACACAGATAAAGGTCAGGAGCTTCAATTAATGTTCACATCAACCATCAGAATGGGGACAAAATGGATGGAGCCATAGAATTTGCCCCCCAAAAAAGCTTAGGAAACAGCAAAATTATGCTCCCCACCTTTTTGAACAGCCTTTGCTGGGAGTGTGCCTATATATACTGTACCTTATTGATACAAGCCATAAAATGCTGCCTATGGAGGTATATAATAGGTTTTTACTCAGAGCCACTGTATCATACAGTGCTCCAGACATGCTTTCACGACAGCTGAGATTATCTGAACAGCTCATAATCAAGAATGAATTAGGATTTAATGTTCAATATGGTTATATTATATACATGATCTGAATAATGTTTCAGTATTCATGTGTACCTATCCATGTATATTTGAATATATATATTGCCATGTCTCTTTCTCTCGCTGGGCCTGTATAAGCACAGTCAGAACTCACTCTACTTCTTCCATTCTTCAGACTTGATCCAGAACGGCTTGGGAATAAGAAGAATGGCATTATTGATGTTAAAAATAAACAAGTAGGTCAATAAATTGCTTTGCTAAAAGAAAAAGTTCTTAAATATTTTTCCTTTTATGTTCCACTCAAACAATAACAATAAACAGGTTTGGAACAACATAAGGGTGCATAAATTATGACAGAATTTCCATTTGTGTGTAAACTACTTTTATTATTTGAAGATTTTACACCTATGACTTCACAACTTTTAGACGGGTTAAGTTTCGAAACTCAGTCTTCTTAGCAAAGGCCAACAATCTTGCCCATAAATCTTATTCATATGTTCACTTTATTTATATCACTGTACAATGTAGTCCTCATGCTCTCATATACTCATGTGTGTCATTTATGTGCATTAATGAACATTAGACCCACCCGGGACTGCAGAAAAGACCTGCAGTCTTTTCTGCAGCAGGCCTGTATGTCTTCTCCTTTGTATGTCACATCACAATGGGTAGCTGAGCCAGCCTGCCAAATTAGCCTCAGTGCACATTCACATTCACAGGAGGAGCAATTATTGCCCAAAATTAACAGCACAGCTGTTGCCATATTCCACGGAGCATTGAAGCCGTAGACAGTAAGGTGAAGCACTGGGTCTATCCTTTAGCAGCCAACACAATGACAGAGCCTGAAATGCATATACTTTGATAATGCCCCCTGGATAAATCACAATTACACTTAGGCTAAACACAATTACACTTATGCTATAATTTGGTACATGCTGTGTACAGGGGTGGGCAGTATAACCAACATATTGTGGTATGAGTAATATCATATCACAATAATAATGCATTTCCTAGACAGTATTCACAATGATGGTTTTGCTAGTAATTTCATGAAACAATTAGTATAAAATGGTTTATATATTAAATAGGAGTGTAACAGGTTCGCCACTCACGGTTCGGGAAGCATTGGCACCGCGGTCGGTTCACCTCAAGTTTAATGATGCATTTGGTCAAGAAAACAAAGCGTCAAACAGACAGGCACAGTTACAACCTTCACTAATGCACCTGAATTGATCTATAGATGGATATGATCTCCCTGTTTTTCATGTGGGTCAACTTGATGACATGACTGTTCTGCACACATTTTATATAGTTGAAAATGGCAAGAGGAGAAAACGAGCCATGAGCCACTGATAGAGAAGCCCTCTGTGTTTCTCCTTTCTGGGAACATTTTCTTTTAGCAGTCAATTACAACTAAAACAGGCAATGTTTGCAGACATTGCTCGACACGAGTGCCGTACAGTGGTAATGCAAGTCAATAATGCGTATGAGGGTTTATTTAAAATGTGCACGCAAGTTCTTCCTGTTTCTTTGTGCGGCTGTAATCTATTGCAAGCATCAATAATGTGCTTTTATTAATGACATTAAGATGCCGTTATAGTGATACATGATTAATCACATCATGACGAATCAAACTTTCTTTGATCTGTGCAGATAATTCTATGGTTTACTATGAAAACAAAGCAAAACAGTTACTTTAAGAATTAAAAACTTCATAATTAAAAAAAGACCATTTATTGAAACTAAGTTCCACAGCACTGAAGAATCCTAGTAGTACAAACTACTTTTTATATCAAGGTTCCTTACCTTAATTTTAAACAAGGCCCCTAATCATTTCAATCAATGTACATCAGTCTTTGAAGGATAAGGATGAAGAACTAGAGGTTTGGTTTGTTTCATTGCTTTCTCTCAAGGCTTCAACTGGGAGAGACTGAGATGAAGGAAGCTGACATCCCCGCTGAAGAGATAGGTGAAGCGTATCTACAACTAACTTTTCACAACATTGTTTTTACGTGTCACAGTGTTTAATATATGACAAACGAAACAATTTCTGTTCTTCCACACTATTCTATTCTTACTCTGATTTTCCCAGCTGAAAGGGCCTCTGGATCACAGTCATTTTGACATATTTCCTCCTGAGCTTGAGGAATCTCCTCATAAATTGTCTGGTTGGGATAAAAACTTCTAAAACCACAAGTTTTGCTTTCATAAGTGAACAAAGAACTGCACAAACGCTAGATGGGCCAAGCTAAAGGTTATTACACAGTGTTACACAGTATTAGTACTGTGTAGATGCTTATGTGTGGTGCAACTGAGCCAGAGGGACACTGTTTATTCTTTTTAACATATAAACATCTTTAAAAGTATACAAAAAACACACACACACAGAATTATGTTTAAAAAGCTAGAGAAACTTTATGTTAAAGTTTGAGAAATGCTTAGCAATTTTAGCCGAAAATGTGAAAGAAACAGTTTAAACCTCGCCTGTGAAAATATTGTGGATCTGACATGAACTATATTACATGTTTTGAATATGATTAATGTTTTAGTTAATTACTCAGGTTGACAGTCTACAAATAATTTTTTAAGAAACTGTTTTTATGCTCAAATATATTCCTGAAGGGTTCTTGTTTCTGTCCCTGAGTGGCATGTCTTGGTCACACAGATGTTCAGAATTCCTCATAAACATTGATTTTATGTTTTTTTTTTTTTTTTTTTTTTTTGTGTGTGATCTTGGTCATTAAAATCACTCTAAATTGCTTCTCCATTCTTTCACTTATCTGTATTTTGGTTTAAAGTGGGGTATGGCTTCAAACGTCATTTCCTCCATCTGTTCCCTGATGGAGGGAATGAGATTCAGTGTCGATGAAGTGACACTAGGGGTCACACTTGGGAGCCCGACACACCTCTGATCTTTGATAAAAGGCCAATGGGAATTGGTGAGTGGTATTTTCATGCCACCCCCCACGAACATATGGGTGAACATAAAGCATGCAGGTTTTGTGCTGAGGAGCTGAGAAAGAAGGTCCCAGCCATTTCAACGGGTAGTCCAGCGTTTTGGTAGAAGGGACACAACATCTCTGTTCCCTCCACTGGGGAACGGAGGTTACGGACGTAACTAAAGCCTGAACATTCCCTATCTATCAATCACTCGATGTTGTGTTGATGAAGTGATACTAGGGTTCCCTATACAAAACGCCACAACTTGCCGAACATTGTCTGAAAGACCGTTTCTCTAAGAAGTATGTCATGTGGAGAATCCCATGGTGGGTCCTACTCAACAGGGGAAGAGATTCTACAAACATGGTGACTGGGGTAGAGGGGCCTCTGCCCAAGGAAGATGCAGTTTACCAACAGGGAAATGATTTAGCGGAAGATATACGTTGCATGGGGTTACCTACAGGGAACCGGCACATGCGGAACACCTACCCGAGTACTGGGCTTACTTAGCACATGTACTGAGCTGGCAGCGGGTTTCTCTGCAAACTCGTCTGCCACAAGGCTAGGAGGAAGTCATCCAGGGAACACATTTTGGGAACACTACTAGGAGTCAACAGTGCATGTCTTCAGCTCAGGGGAGGTGAAAGGTGCTATGTGCAAGCAATACACCCGGCCAACTGTCCCGGACTTACCTGTTCATTCCTTTCGGGACGAAAACATTCAACCCAGAGATCGTAGAACCTCGCAAAGGTATTGGGTCTTGCTCAGCCCGCTGCTCTGCAAATGTCTGGTAGAGAGGTGCCACTGGTCAGGGCCCAGGATGCCGCCACACTTCTGGTAGAATGGGCTCATAGACCTGAGGGAGGTGGCACGTGCTGGGCGTGATATGCCATCGCTATGGCGTCAATGACCCAGTGGGCGATCCTCTGCTTGGAGACAGTGCTTCCTTTCCGCTGTCCATCAATTCAGACAAAGAGCTGCTCAGAGACTCTAAAGCTCTGCATGTGATCCAAAGAAATGCGTAAAGTGCACACTGGACACAGCAACATCGGGGCTGGATCTGCCTCCTCCTGGGGCAGCTTTTGCAGGTTCACCTCCTGATCCTTAAATGGGGGTGTGGGAACCTTGGGCACATAGCCCAATCGGGGTCTCAAGATCAAGTGAGAGTAGCCCTGGACCGAACTCCAGGCACGTTTCGCTGACAGAGAACGCTTGCAGGTAGGAGACCTACCCTCTTGATGAAAGTGAGTGCAGTCAGGAGAGTAGTCTTTAAAGAGATTGCCTTAATATCAGCTGACTCCAAAGGCTCAAAGGACTACACAGAGGTCCCATGAGGGAACAAGGCACAGTCTGGAGGGATTCAATCTCCTGGCGCCTCTCAGGAACCTGACGATCAGGTTGTGCTTCCCTAAGGACTTACCATCCACTGTGTCGTGGTGTGCCACTATAGCGGCTACAAACACCTTCAAGGTGGAGGGGGACAGCCACCCATTCAACCTCTCCTGCAGGAAGGAAAGCGCCGATCCAACTGCACATCTCTGGGGGTCTTTGCATCGGGAAGAACACCACTTAGCGAACAGACATCACTTCAAGGCATACAGGCACCTCGTAGAGGGAGCCATAGCCTGTGTGATCGTGTCTTCCATGGCAGGTGATAGGCCACTTAGGTCTTCCACGTCCCCTTCCAGGGGCCAGACATGGACATTCCAGAGGTCTGGTCACGGGTGCCAGATGGTCCGAGAACCAAGTCTGGGTGGGCCAGTAGGGCCAGTGCTGAAGTGGTCTCATATGCATCAACCCAAGCGTTGTGGCCACCACTGATGACTCCTCATTGACACAAAGCCCTAGCCGCACCAGGTCCCTGTGCGGACACAACACATCCCGAGAGTGAGCTAGGATTAGGATTTGAGTCGTTGAGATAGTTGAGGATGCGAACGGCCACTTCCCTTAACGGGGCAAGAGCTGTCTTTGCAAACTTCTTGAAGACGCGAGGGAACAGGGACAGGCCAAATGGGAGGACCTTGTACTGGTACGCCTGACCCTCGAGTGCAAATGGCAGGAAGGGTCTGCGTCGAGGTAGAATCAAGACATAGAGGTACGTGTCCTTCAGGTCTACCGCTGAGAACCAATCTTGATTTCGGACACTCACTAGAATGCGTTTTTGCATCAGCATCTTGAACTGGACACTGTGTAAAGCCCGGTTCAGTACTCGCAGGTTCAAGATTGTACCGCCTTTCTTCGGTACAATGAATTAGGGGCTGTAAAACCCTTTCTTCATCTCGGCCAGAGGGGCAGGCTCTATCGCCTTTCTTCGGTACACTGAAGTAGGGGCTGTAAAACCTTTTCTTCATCTCAAGGTGAAGTGGACACCACTGAATCTGGGTGGACACCTGGTGAACTGAATCGCGTAGCCATTGCTACGGGTTGGAGAGTGCAAGCCACACAGAACAGCAGGTCTCCTCATCCCTGGGTCGCCCATCTCAGGGATATTAGGCAGGTAGTCAGGATGAGTGTGCAGTATTGCTTTAGCCATTCCTGGGGCAAAATCTAAGCAGGATGGCAAGATGGACAGAGCCTCCAAATACCCAATTCTTTTTAGAGAAGTAATTGCCATAAGAAAAAACATCTTGAGAGTCAGAAGTTTATCAGACGCTGACTCTAGAGGGGGTCTCAACCAGACCCTCAAGGACTATTGCCAAGTCCCATGAAGGGATCATGGTCCTAGCAGGAGGTCTCAAATGAATGGCTCCACGAACAAAGTGAGCGAGCAGGGGATGTTTACCCAAAGGCATCCCGTCAATCAAGGCGTGGCAAGCCGAAAGAGCGGCCACATAAACCCTGAGAGTGACAGGGCCTGTGCCTGCTATTAATTTTTCCTGCAGAAAGTCAATAAATGAAGCAATCTGCATTATGTGCACTGCACCATCTTTCAAAGACACCCCATTTATTGGCATAACTTCTTCTAGTAGAGGGAGCCCTAGCACTTAGAATGGTCTCGATAACTTCAGGTGAAAGCCCAGTGTCCCTCAGTTTGTACCCTTCAGGGACCAAACATGAAGGTTCCACAGCTCGGATGAAATATTGTCCCTTGCGCCTCAGACAGAAGTTCCCTCCTGTCAGGAATCGCCCACGGCGAGCCATCAAGGAGAGACATTATCTCCGAGAACCATACCCTGTTTGGCCAACGCGGCACTATCAGTAAGAGGCAGGACCCTTGCTTGCGAACTCTGGCCAAGACTCCCGGGAGCAGAGAAAATGGAGGAAACACATACAGGCGCATTCTGGGCCATGTATGTGCCATCGTGTCCAGACCCAGGGGGGCTGGGTGACTCAGAGAGAAGTAGAGGGGACAATGCGCTGTCTGTTGGGAGGCGAAGAGGTCCACTTCTGCTCTGTAAAATCTCAACCAGATTTGTTCCACTGCCTCGGGGTGGAGTTTCCACTCCCCTGTCGGTATTTTCTGTCTGGACAGTAAATCTGCTCCCACATTCAGGCATCCAGGGATATAAACTGCTCTGATTTAACAGGAGCTTGCCCTGGGTTCAAATGAGAATCTACTGTGCCAGTCTGTCCATCTCTCATGAACGTAGACCTCCTTGATGGTTTATGTAAGAGGATACCACTGAGTTGTCCACCTGCACCAACAGGCAGCCTCTGGAGGAAGTATTTCAGGGCCAGAAATACAGCCGTCAACTCGAGACAGTTGATGTAACAACTGAGCTGATGACCCTCCCATTCCCCTTGAGCTGGACAACCATTTAAGACTGCTCCCCAGCCCGTCAGGGAGGCGTCTGTCATTAGCAACCTGCGATGGCAAGACGCACTTAGAGTGGGACCCAAAGTGAGGAACCGGGGTCTGAACCACATAGAAAGGGAACGTAGCACGTGGCGCATAACCCTTATCAGCCTTAGGGTACTGGCCCTTGGATGAAATCCCATGGCTTTGAGCCACAACTGAAATGGTCTCATGTTCAAAAGGCCCAAAGGGATCACCGAGGATGCAGTTGCCATGAGACCTAGGAGTCGTTGATACTGATGAACAGTGCAACCTTGGCCTAGCCTGACTTTGCTCAGGGTGTTCTGAATGGACTCGATTCAAGAGGGAGACATTTGGGAACGCATTGTGATCGAATTCCGTACGATCCCCAGAATGTGCGGGGTGATAAGGCTAAACCGAATGGAAGAACCCGATATTGGAAAGCTTCGCCCCCGAAAGCGAACATCAGGAACTTCCTGTGTTGTGGCAGACTTTCTATAGGAAGGTGCGCGTCCATGAGATCGATCGTGACCAACCAATCATGATGTTGGATTTGAGGCATGACCATCTTGTCTGTTAGCATCTTGAACTTGAACGCCCTCTGAGCGATTCAAGCCTCAAAGGTCTAAAATTGGACGCAACCCTCCATCCTTCTTGGGGACCAGGAAGTATCACTGTAGTAACCTGACTCTCTCCCTGGAAGGGGAACATATTCTATGGCCCCTTTGACCAAGAGATTTGCAGTTCTTTCCACAGTAGACATGTTTGTTCCGGTTTCACGGTAGTGGGAACCATGCCGTTGAAATGCGGAGGATGGCGAATTAATTGAATTCTGTAGCCTTTTTCTACTGTTCTTAGGGCCCTCATAGAAACACCTAGCAGTAGTTTGGGTTTTTGCACTTTTTTTTAAATTCTGACACTTCCTGTTGAGGGGCTGTCAAGAGTCCTGCGTCCTGGGCTACGGCAGGAAACAATAGAACACCCAACATTTAGCTGAAAACCACTAACTCCCAAAATGCCAGAGGCGGCAGGAATGGAACGGTTTCGTGGGGGTATCGGGAGGGTATAGGTGGATGTTTCACATGACCCGTCCCAAGGGGGGGCTAAGCTGGGTTCAAGGCCGTCAGGGCTTTCTCTTCTTAGAGATGATGGTCCTGAGATCTTGCTTTCGGGGCTGCCGAGGGCGACGAGCCGGTTCCCAGTCTCTGCCAGGGGGACCACGATTCGCCAAGCTCTGTTTTTGAGCCTCCCTTCTAGAAGGACCGCGGTGGGGCTAGGTGGCCGGCGGCCCCTCCCCCGGAATGCTGCGAGGGAGAAATTGCCAGAAGGCTTCCTCATGGCTTTTCGCCTCATGGAACCTGGTGATTACCATGTTCATGGCATCACCAAATAGGCCAGAAGGTGAAACCGGGGCATCGAGGAGGAATACTTTATCCCTTTCTTTGATGTCTGAAAAGTTTAGCCATAAGTGTCTTTCTGTGCTGACCAAAGCAGACATAGACCAGCCAATGGCGCGAGCCGTCTTTTTGGTCGCCCGGAGAGACAGATCTGTGGCACGATGAAAGCCTCTTTGTCGACCATACTGCCCGCACTCAAGTCCTTCATCAGGTCAGCCTGGTATGCCTGCGACACTGCCGTAGTGTGCAGGGAAGCACCAGCCTGACCTGCTGCCTGATAAGCTTTTCCCACAAGCGTGGAGGTGGTTCTGCACGGCTTTGTGGGGAGAGTGGGACTCTTAAGAGATGATGCCGAGCCAGGTGAGAGATAACCCGCAAGTGTCTCTTCTACCGGCGGCATCGTGGAATATCCCCGTGTCTCAGCACCCATGACAGTCGAATATGTCGACGTCGAGGGCACGAAGACACGGGAAGTATAAGGGTTCCTCCATGAACAAGATAGCTCGTTATGGAGGTCATCGAAGAAAGGAAGGAACTAATATAGCGTTCCCTTCCTTTTTCTTTTTTTTTTTTTTTTTTTTTTTTTGGCTACCAGACAGAAATCTGCCTTCTAGTTTAGAGTGTTGGGGGTCTCTTTTTTGTGTGGCCAGTCTAACTGTAGCCTGGCTACAGCCCGAGTAACCACCTTGAGTAATTTCTCAGCCCCTTTGTTATTGTGCATGGTAGCTCAAAGTCTGCAGACTCAAGAGATTCAGTGTCCCCCTCGTGAACCGAGTGTGCTTCAGGCTCACGAGAAGGACCAGCTGGATCTGGGGAGAGAGCGAGCGATAGGGACGGACCCGTCTCTCGCTCCTCAGCCAGATCCATGCAAGAGCCCAACGATAAAAGTGTGGGCTCTGGCTCTTGGAAGTAAGCAGGATGAGTGTGAATCATTTTGACTGTAAACAGATCCCAATGCTCGCATCCACCCCACCCAAACGCAAGAGCAGCATGCTCTTGCTCCAAACACACAAAACAAAACTTGTGTGTGTCTGTTTCAGCCATAGAGCATAAACACAGGAACACACACTGCTTGCTTTGCTTCGCACTCATTCTTGGAAAGGAGAAAAGGTTTTCTGCGCACTGGCTAACAAAATTCTAACTCCTTACAGAGGAAAAGAAAGTTTTGAGAGCTTGAGAAGCACAACACACACAGAGTGGTCTGAAGACAAAAGACCTGACGATGCAGCTGTGGTGCATCTATTTATAGCCCTGCATCCTATGATGTCACCAATTCTAGTCAGTTTCATTTTGACGTATTGCACACATATTCACAGCTGGTCACTCCTAAAGACATTCCCAAAGCGCTAAATCAGTGCATCATCAAAGTGTAGCTTATTGATTGGGAACTGAATTTCCCAAGACTGAAAAATTAATTATCAACTAACATAATTATTTATGATACATTTCTTATGGAAAACACAAGCTCTTCCCTTTAAATACTGGTCATGTTTTATTCTAATTCTTTTTTTTGACCTAATATTGATCTTATGACATGCCAGTTTATTGCATACTGTGGCAACTCAAAATAAACACAAAGACAATGTTAAGCTTCATTTAAATAACCAAATAGCTTTCAACTGTGTTTGATATAATAGCAAGTGATTTTCTAGTACCAAATTAGCAATTTAGCTTGATTACTCAAGGATAAGGAGTTGATGTGATGGCTGCTGGAATTGGGACCTGTCCAGATTTGATAAAAAATGGCTTTTTACAAATAGTGATAATAATGCAGTTTGGCCCTTGCTGTTCTTAGGGCAGCCTTTTACCTGCTCTGAAAGTGGAGTCCTCAGCAGCGCACACACCACCGCAGTCATCCACGGCTTCTGGTTGGAGCATGTGGTGATGGTCTTGGAGAAGGTGACATCATCAATGCACCTGCTGATGTAGCTGGTCACTGATTCCTCCAAGTTGGTAGAGTCACCATATGTTGCAGCCTCCCTGAACATGTGCCAGTCAGTACACTCAAAACAGTCCTAAAGTGCAGAGATGGCTCCTGCTGGCCAGGTTTTCACCTGCTTCTGGAGCGGTTTTGTGCATCTGACAAGCAGTCTGTATGGTGGCATTAGCATAACAGAGATGTGGTCTGAGTAACCGAGATGGGGACGGGCTCCGCCTGGTACGCGCCTGCGATGTTTGTGTAAACAAGATCAAGCGTGTTCACCCCTCTCGTTGCAAATTCCACATACTGATGGAATTTAGGGAGCACTGTCTTGAGATTTGCATGGTTGAAATCTCAGGCGACAATAAACAGTCCGTCAGGGTGAGCGTTCTGCAGTTCGCTCATAGCCCAGTTCACAGAGCGCTTCCTTAGCATTAGTGCTGGGGGGAATGTAAACTCCAGTTATAATAACAGTGGTGAATTCCCATGGTAAATAAAAAGGTCTGCATCTAACAGTCACAAGCTCCACCAGCGATAAGCAGTAACTAGAGACTAGCATAGAGTTATTGCACCATTCCGTGTTGATGTAAAAACCACCGCAAGTCTTACCGCACAGAGCAGCATTTCTGTCAGCACGAAACGAGGCAAGCCCGTCTAGCTGAATGGCGGCATCCGGAACTCTGACGCTGAGCCACGTCTCCGTGAAAACAAAGACGCAGAAGTCTCTAAGCTCACACTGCGTAGTCTGCTGGAGTCGGATGTAGTCCAGTTTATTGTCCAGGGAGCAAACATTTGAGAGCAGGATAGACGGGAGAGCCGGCTTACTAGGGGTTTTTTTTAGCCTAGCATGGACTGGAGGCCTGGTCTCCGCAGCAAGCCGAGTTCGCATAGCAACTCCTGCAGATCATCATGCAGCTTGGTTGTTGCATGAATCTTATATTTTAACAGTGTCTGGTGATGGTAGACATGAACACTGGTTGCTCCAATGTCCATGTGCCGTAAAAGTCGGGTTAAGTGACAAAAATAGCACCATTTTGAATCCGGAGTGGCCGCTGCATGCTACCACGGTGCCATCTTGGATCAGAGGCTTTACTAAATCCAAAGTTCAATTCAACTTTGGTTCACGTCATTTATATGTATACATTTTTTCCTCTGAAAGGACTAAATATTAAATAAAATGACAATAAAATGCAAAGTAATCTCTTCAGTATCAAAATACTTTTTGAATGTAACTGTATTCTAATTACCAATGATTTAAATTGTAACTGTAGTGGAATACAGTTACTTATATTTTGTATTTTAAATACATAATTACGTTACATGTATTCCAGTACTCCCCAAAACCATATAGGGTATTATTCTATTATGTTGTAAATAAAGTTCTACATATTGATGGAGGCATTTCTTTGAATCCTAATTGCTCAAGCTTTGGGATAAAAATTTAGACATAGCTTAGACATATTTAATGTATAAAATATACATGTTTCTAATGTAAGGTGTATATAATGATGTACTGGTGTATACAATTTATTCTTTTTGTGATCTATCAGGTAGCAATACTGTTTCAGACCAGGTTTTTATATAAGATTCCTGACATATTTTGGGACACTAATGACTGAGTGAATGAACATTGTCCTCTGCTGGTAAGGTTTGAAATAGCCCTCAAGACCAGGTGTTTTCAAACTTTTTGATGCCAAGGACCCTGAATATGATGATACACTTGCAAGGGACCCCCCTCAAAAAATGGCAGTGAAATATTTTCATTCACAAAGACCCATTTATACATTTATATATAGAAACCTGAAGAAAACCCTTTTCAATTATTCTGAAATCTATTTTTAGAAATTAAACTGTAAAAATTTCAAATTTGGTTAAAATTTCTCTGATACTCGATATATCAACTGAAAGTCAATGCAGATCAAAAGCTCATGGCAAAAAATGTATGTCAATTGGAGGCTCGGAAATCAAAAAGAGAGATGGAAAAGGCAGATGAAGTCACATACTCAGACAGAGAGTAAAGGAGACAGCAGTGTTTCTGAAGATTTGGATGTCTCACTTATCGAAAGTGAACTGGAAGAATCGGAGAAAAAGGCGAAGGGTGCCAGTACTGTATGTGTCCCGCATTCTCCATTCAGAACCGGACAGACCTCTGAGTGAAAAGAGAGACCTCAGATAAGCATTAGGTAGAGTCCAGTAAGAATACAGTGGTTTAATCAATGTCTTCTTAAAGCGATCCTGTTGTTTTAGGGTGAGAACAGACCACTGTTTATTTTTACATTGCAGTCTTTTTAGAGGTATTTTAGATTTTAAGAAAATCCCTTTTCATGATTTTTATGGATTTTTATGACCATTGGAGAAGATCTTTTCGTCAAAATTAGATGTTTTAAATACCCTGACGCACTATTTCCCGACTTTAATAGATTTGCAACAGTTAACGTCTCGGTTATTCACATAACCATGGTTCCGTGAAAGGAGAGAATGAGACACTGCATCAGAAACTGATGCTATGGGAGCACCCTTCAGCAGGTGTGACTTTGAAACCCTATACGATCATGCCAATTTGACTGGCTATGCTATGCTGACATCATTTTTCAGGGCAGCGTAGGCATGTCTCAACAATATTTTTGGCGTTATTACAAAAATAACTAATCTTGAAAAAATCTCTATAGTGTAAGTATATGAATTACATTTACTTATATTAAAGTGAATCATTTTAAAGTACATACATCCAGGATCTGGTTCTTATACTACAAGGTTTTTGTGTTTATAGAAACAGTTATTAACCATGAGATGGCAGCAGAAGCGCATACCTTCTTCATGGCAGAGATCACTGCTACACAGTCACTATACAAAAAGTATTGTAATATCTCTTTCATACTTGATGTCCGTGCTGTGCAATTCACTTACGTCAGTCTGCCCTGGCTGTTTCAATCTAGTCAAATTGACATGGAAATTTCAGTATGGTACATGTGGCTTGAAAATTGAATGGTAACTGAGACTGTCATTCTCCTTTTGCGTTTCATGGAACTGAAATTAAATGAGAGAAAGTAAATGATGACAGACTTTTCATTTTTGAGTGAACTATGCCTTTAAGTATGACACCAACCCAATTTCACCACCTCCAAAGGAAAACTATCCCTTATTAAACTATTCCACTGCGGGAAGGGGACATCATTTGAAGGGTCGTTCCAAATGAAAGACATGATCACTTCCGATTGAAATTCGCCCATAGTGAACAATGATGTTCCCTGGTTTTTACGGTGCATTGTGGGAATTTTCAGTGCACTGGAACAATTTTGTGATTGAGACAGTCCTAGAAATGTCCGACTGCCTGATCAGTGCCCTGACTTCTGAATCATTTGCTGAGGGGAATATAAATTTATACTCTTGAAAATGTGTTTTATGTAGTGACTCTTAAAATGTCAGGTAGTGTAAATATCAAGTCAAAATTATAAATGTCATTTTGACATTTTGTTTGACATTTGAGAATCTGAACTTACATTGACATAAAAGGTCCAATGACATGACATGAACGCAAGGTTTATTTTTTAAAGAAATAATAAGATTATGCTAAATTACTAAGTTTTAAAGAATTTCAACCTATAAATTATTTTGAAACCTTTCTTTTGATTTTTGTGAGATTCACCCAGTTTTTTGTAATTTTTAATAGTTAAAACCGCATGCAGAGTTGATTTGGGTTTCATTTTTCAATTTAACATTTAAAGTTTTCTCAATTTGGATCTGCAAATGAGAATCTTATTTAGTTAATTGCATTGTTTGAAATGTTTGTGAATCAGTGTGATTATGATAATTGTTTTACTCTTAGGCATTAGTAAGGCAATTTTATTACAGCATTGTTTTGGAATCATTTTTGAACACAGCTTTATATCAGTTAATTTCATATTTTATATTTCATAATAGTACCACAGACATTTACCTGCTCTGACCTACTTTTGCATGTTCTCGGTATGAGATAAATACACACAAAAAGGGGAAAAAGCCACCCAAATGTTTTGTCTCATTGGTGTGCAAGTATGTCTTCCGGTAAATCATCAATCACCAGCAAACATTGCACTATATTTCACAGAGTCATTCTTGCCTGTGGTATCTCTAGATGCAGAGGGTGTGTGTTTATGACAGATTTTATGACTCCATTGTGTTGGAGTTGCTGGAATGTGGGCAGCATGCACCGGCCATCCTGAAACCAACCCTTAGTACCCCCTGAACCTCTGAGGGCACAAAAAGAAATGATTTAACATTTGTTTATTTCATGTTCAATAAGCTACTCGACTCTCATTGTTTTTATATAGACATTTTTCCCTGACAGTGATAGATGACTGGTAGACCGATAACAATAATAAATGTTCTTTAAACTGCCCCCAAGATAACAACTGACCTACCTTTTGTTCTATTAGTGTAGAATATTTATTGAAATGTGTGACCATATAGTTATGAGCACTTTGTTCCATTCCTTTTCATAAATGAATAAAAATCTGATGGTAAGATTCTCACAGTGAAAGTGAATTGTGGCTGAGGCTAACATTTGTCTGGGTGATTAAATGATGACAGAATTTCCAATTTTGGATGAGCAATCCATTTTAAGGCCAAAAATGTGCATTACCATTATTCACCATAGGGTGGCTCTAATATCAAACGTTGTCTTTTTTGTCACTGGTTGAGATATAAGATTTTATAACACAGTTTAGTTCTCTGAACACCTTATTAAGTCTAGCACTGCATACATCCCATATACGAACTATACACATTTTCACTGTACATCTATGGTGGCAAATGATCACACTCAAACCATTGGACGTTCAATCAAGTTCTGTTAGTGTAGCAATTAATTGTTCGGTTATGTAGGTGCGTGTGGCATTTGAGACCCACAGAGAATCCTGAGATACTTCTACTGAGAGTTATACATATATTTGTATGACCTGATTTCATATTTTTGCTCACCTGATCATTTAGTCACACAGCATAAATATTCTGTATGCTAAATTTGATCTCTCATACATTGAAATTGTACCTTATTAATACCTTATTCACACTAGCGGCATCTTTGATTTTTATGGGAATGACAATGACGCTGTAAGGGGTACACTTAAAGTCTCTTCAGTGGGCTGCACTGCAGTTTAAAGTGTTTTTGGATCATTCTGCAGACAAAATATTGATAAAATCTCTGTCCAAGGACATTCAGAACACTAGACAACATGAGTCATCAGATGTGATCTTGGAGCTTTATACAGCTTTATACCGTTCATGAGACTTTAATCGTTACCTCACAGGCTTTTGTCCTTCCCATTAAAAATCAAAGATGTCACTAGCGTGAATAAGGTCTATAATGTAGCTTTATATTTACCTTAAATGCATTGAATCTAAAGATCCTTGAATTGACTAGTGTAGTATTTTTAAATCTTGGTAAGCATGAAGATTCAGAGATTCGAGAAGTTACATTTCAGAGATTTATTAAATCATGGTTGCTTCCATCTATTCAACTCTCATATCTACACCTTTTATAGGTACCAGCATATTAACCCATATTAGCGCCCTGTTCTGGACAATAATCAATAATGCAAAGACACAACATATTCCCCCATTACCTAACAAAATCATACATTCCTCACTAAATCCTAAATTAAACCTGACCGTTTTTAATTTGTTCCTTGACCAAATAATCAATACCTGGCCACCAATTCGAGCCCACAAAGGCATTGCTTTGTACGCACAATTCCTTGATGACATTCGTGGGCCAGATTCACCAATATGTGCTGTAGTGAAACAGGAACAAGATGTGATCATCTGAATACATAGTCCTTTTGTACACTCAGATTATTCCTCACTTGAAAATATGGATGTAAATCTTTATCCACAGTAGTTGATGAGGAAGGCCGTCCACGATTAATCTGTGCACATAATGAAGTCAATTCTGAACATGATGCCGAGGCAGAGGCAGAAGCAAACTCAATCAAAGATACAGCAGATATTTTAGAAGACAAGAATGCACCAAATTCTAGTTATGCATCAGAAAGGTCCTCTTCAGAAGCTGGCAAAGGTTCTTGAGACAAACAATCAGCTGTATGATTTTGAACCAGGACTTTTAAGACAATTCAAAGTTAAAACATAACAGTGATGCTACCCAGCGTGCAATTCTCATTTCAGCACGATCTGTGCCTTTGGAAGACAGAAGCACTGTTAAAGATTGATGATCAGTATGTAAGATAAATTTTCTACCCCAAATGTAGATTCTCCATTTTTCAACAGCCCAGACACATGCTAAGGCTTCCTTTTCAGTCCTTTAATACTTACAACTGAATACAGCAGTTGACAAAGTCCTTGAAGCAAATGCAATGATGCGTTCAGACTTATCTTCATGAATTTGTGTCACTGCAGCACCTATCCCATAGTTTGAGGCATCAGATGAAACCACAATAGGCAAATTAGGGTTAAATAATGCCAAGGCAGAAATTTTAAGCAGCAACTCTTTCACTGTGTTGAAACATTTCTGGGCCTCTTCCAACCAGCTGAATTCAACTCCTTTCCAAGCACGCAATGGCTCTATCACAGTAGCAAAATTTGGAATAAACTTGCTGTACCGTAATAACAATCCAAGAAGGGAACGAAGTTGATGTGCACTGTATGACCCAGGAAGTGTAGACTTGTATTATTGAATTGGTATTTCGAAGTATTCAGTTGAAGACCTGCACTCTGTATACATTGAACAACTGTGTTGAGCATGCAGTCATGTTCGCCCAGAGTATGACCCAAAACAATAATATCATCCAGGTAGTTGGCTAGAAGTAGAATGCAGAAGGTGCTGAAATTAGGCCAAAAGATCTCAACAAACCAAAATAGGCCTTCAAGAGTAAAAAAATTCAGTCAAATCATGGCTTTCTTCGAGTAATGGAAGCTGAAAGCAAGCACTCTCCAAGTCAATTGTAGAAAAGACAGTTGCTCCACATAGCTTAGACAACAATTCATCAATGTGTGGCAAAGGATAACTGTCTGTAATAACAGCTTTGTTGGATTCTACACGCGTGGGAATGCCACCTGCCTTTTTCTGCACAATTACAACTGGTGAAACCCACTTTCTCAATGACACCCAAATCAAGAAGACATTGAAGTTCTTCACTGATAGCATTTCGAACAGACAAAGATAAGCGTTTGAGTATCTGGTGTACAGGTGTAACATTTGAAGAGATTTTTACCTTATGCAGGAAATCTTTTGAACATCCCATCTTAGCAACAGGCATTGAAGCAGAAAGGCGCATTACAGGTGCTGACTACTGAGCAGATTCCGACAGAATAGAAGAACCGTCAAAGCAGAGATGCAGTCCATTAATCAAATCCTTTCCAAGAAGAGCAGTGCCAAACTCAACTATAAAAATGTGTGTCTTGCAGTTAACATCATCCTTGTTGACAGTAACAGGCAAGCAACCAAGCTCTGGTATTGGGTTCCGGGAATATGGCACCAATTTAGCAGGAGGCAACAAGTAAACCTTTTTAAAATGTGTCTCATACACAGATTTTGGCAGAAGAGAAACAGGAACCTGTATCCACAATCAACTCCACAGGTACAGAAGCAGAAGCAGTAGTAATTGCAGCAGTGCACTTTATCTTGTCAGTTTACACATCTTGCATGAAAAGAATTTGAAGTTCAGGCAATTCAATTTCATGTACAGATCATGTTTGCTGCGAGCGACATACTCTTGAAAAATGTCCAAACATTTGACAATTATTACATTTTTCTGAAACAGCAGGTTATCTAGAATCATTTGCAAGATGTTTCGGCGATCTACAACGATAACATGCATGAGCCGATGAAGTAGTCTTAGAAGACTTAGAGAAAGCAGAAAGCTTTACAGACGCAGAGTATTTATGTCGATACTGACCGACAGCTGCCATAGTTTTTCCTTGTATTGCTTGCACAGGCACCAGATTCTGAATATTGCGGCACCATTTTGTGGCCCGTTCTGTGTAATGCGGCGGCCTATTTCAGCATATCTCGGCCAATTTGGCCCCGTTTTGCAGCCGGTCCTTCGGGTAAAGTCCAGGTTCTCCTGATGGCCAGTCCACCCCTGCCTTGAAGTGATGGTAAGTATTCCCTCACAGACTTGTCGTCATTCCAATTAAAATCAATGATGGCGATAGCATGAATAAGGTCTATGCTCTGAGTCAGTATCAGTATTCAGTATTGTCCTTTGCCGAATGTATCTTGACATAAAATTACTTTTAGTTCAGTGTCAGTTGCTGGCACCTAAACTGTGAGATCTCTGTAATTTTGCATTAGTTATCCAAAATAAAATGAAACATCGATTATTCAGAAATATCAAATTTTATTTATTAAAAATAACTTTGAAAAACAATGCAATATGCATATTGAATTATTCCATCCATTTGGTACGCTCCAATACAAAAGAAATACTGTATACAAATCCTTTGACTTGTCTTCTGTCCTGACAGACAAGAAGGTTTCTTTACATCAGCTCTCGTTCATTTTACACACTGATTGACACCCCTTGCTTAGGAGAAAACACTGACTAATGTATAAAACAATTTGTCAAGCACACATAAAAAAGGCTATTTTGTGTTACACTTGCCTGGCCAGAGCAATATCATGTTACAAATGTTTATGCTCCTACAATAGAAAACGTTTCACATGTTTCACATGGAATATTGCAAGCGGTCTGTAAAATAATTTAATTAATAGACTTTATCCAGGCTACACATCAGACTTTTAGTACCTCACTCACTCAACTTGCAACAAAAACAGTGCTACAATAGTACACAACACTCAGATAAAATTATGCATTTCTCACTTTTTGAGCTTTACTTGTTACTGTCCCGGAGACCTGGTTGGTTTTACTGTGGATCAGCCGTACAACCCATATGTGGGTATTATACAGTAGAGTGCATTGCTTCTAGCCTGTAGTTAGCTATCCTAGCATAAAACATTACACTTAGTTGAGTAAAAGCATTTATCACATTGTCCTGTATTTTATACTTTTTAATTGGGACAGTTTATACTGTATCTTTAGACTGATATTTCCTAGGCATCTGGAGGGGCATTTGTAAAATCACAGTTAAAGATTATATTTCAGGTTCATACACCGGGCATTCCTTAATGTTTAGGGAGGAGAAAGGTCACTAACATTATATAACATCAGACAGGCGAGCAGCATACAGGATGACCATACAGTAAGTCAAGTATGTGTTATCATAAGCCCCATAATTAAAATGATATATGACTGTGCATATAGGAATTCAGACATGGGGGTGCCCCTCTTCGACTTGCATGCATACAAATGTTCCATACATCATGGATTCAAAGCACATATTTGTGACATCTTTATATACACACTTACACAAGGCAGTTATAACAGTGGTCCAAAATAAAATTCTTCTCCAAGAAGTATCTGTATCATAGGTATAGCGTGCATGTTCAACATTTGTTGTCATCAGGGTTTATTGCAACTATTTTACAAATGGTATATCAGATATTTACAATAGAGTACTGTATGCCATTATTCCCTTTGTCTGAAATCGCATTCTGAAAATGCTTGTCTTTGTAGACTTTAATGGTGTTTCATTAGCTGATTTAGCTAATGAGTGATTTTTACATATGAATAAATGACATGTATAGAAATGCCATGTCATACAAACAAGCTCCATCATTGGGTCAACTTTACATTTCCATCAACATATAAACATCTCTCCTATGTACAAACAATCCCAACATTTTTTTTTCCCATCATTACTCATCCAATCAGGTTCATTTTCTCAGCTTTTCACCTCATGCACTCTTTATGCCCAAAAATCCTCACTTTGTGCTTCGCTTTATGGAAAAGCAGCCACAGTGCAGGCCATCTGCTCAATGTCTGATGAGAAAACAAAAGCTGAGAGTTAACATGTTGCCTGTTCACTGTGTGGATGATAACAGCTGTACTGAAACAACACAGTGAAAGATAGAGCTCTTCTGTCCAAGCAGTTCTAAAAACAACAAGTGATCTGGAACAGACCTCATTAGAGGTCAAGCACTGGTTTTATTGTTCCTTATTTTATATTAGATCTGACCTTTTCTTCTTCTGCCATGGAAGTCTATGGGAGCCCATAGAACTGTATGGTAAAAAGTTGTGAAATTTGGCACACTGATGGGAGCGGATCTGAATAGTCATGTGAACAACTTTGAGATCCCCCGTACCAACCCTCTAATACCTACAATAGCCCAAATGTGACTTTTTCTTCTGCTTATAACATTTGAACACTTACATCTAAAAAAAACTGATTTTCATCCTGACTTGGGCATATCTATGAAGTTGATGACACTGTCACTTACTGGTCATTCTAATTTGTGCTTATATCTGGTCATAACCTTTTAAATAATTGGCATAATAATTGACATTAATGAAATAATAATTCTGCTATCTTTTTATTTTTTCCATCCTTAATGTAGTATATGTGATTGGCCCCATAATTGCTGCTTGTAGCTACATTTTATAGAGAATTTAGACATTTTGCAGACAGTTTGATTCAAAGTGCAATAAAGTGCATTCCAGGAAACATTTTGTCAATGTGCCTGCCTGGGAATGTAGCTATGACCTTGACATTATTGCCATGCTTTACCAATCAGATATCATGTATTTATTTCAATGTAACAAGCATTAGTGTCCACTGGTTGACAACAGAGACTCCCTATTTATTTAATCAGGAATTGGCTTAAAATGTATTTTCTTACCTGAATGATACTACTGGGGCCATAGATAGTCCAGTTTGTGATGGCCCAGAGTGATCATGGAGTTCCGATTTATCCTGGGCAGCTCTCCCGACATCATATCAGGTCTGTGAAGAGAACAAAACATTTGAACAACACCTCATGAAGTCAAAATTTCAAAAAAGTGTTTTGTGGCTTTAACTCCATGTCTGTTAGCTTTAAGTCCATCCACATGCTAGTGTACACCCACTGCTGGGTAGTAATTGATTACATGTAATCTGGATTATGTAATCATGATTACAACAATTATATATGCGTAATTAGATTCAATTACATTTTAAAATACATTTAAAATAGTTCATAATTTATTGATCACTTTTATTATTCTTTTTTTAAACCTTCTATTTTGTATCTAAATCTACCTACGTGCCTTCTCATGATGAGTAATTATGCAAGTTATGAAACACTATTGAGGTGTACAGCTTTGAAATCAATCAATCAATCAATCACATTTATTTTTATAGCACATTTAAAACAACACATGTTGACCAAAGTGCTTTTCATAATAGGAAACAAAAACAAATCATTATTAAAAACAGTATGCACATTCAGAAAACATAAATACAATAGCAATAATAATAAAAAATAAATACACACACTAGGCACAGTAATAGAGTAGGAAGAAAAGATGAGTCTTCAAATGAGATTTAAAAGCATCAACTATGGTACAGGATCTGATATGGAGAGGCAAACTATTCCAAAAGTGAGGAGCCGCTACAGAGAATGCATGATTCCCTTTAGTTTTTAGACGGGACTTAGGGATGGTTAAAAGAATACTCGGAGATGACCTTAGAGGTCTAGAAGTCTGATATTTATGAAAGAGTTCAAACCATGCAGACACAAAAATCTTATACCAATTCTAAATTTAATGGGTAGCCAATGGAAAAAATTGAGTCAAAAGCCAACGGCAGACGTGACAATGAGGCATGTGAGATACCATCCAATGAGATATAGTAATCCAGTATATAAGAAATGAAAGAATGTATAACAATCTCCAGATCCTTAAAAGAAAGAAAAGGTTTCATTTTAGCAATGGCCTTAGTTGGAAAAAGCCACCTCGTACTACAGAATTTATGTTTATCAAACTTTAAAACAGAATTGATAACCACGCCAAGATTCCTTGCTTGATTGTGCATATTAGAGCCGAAGGGCCCTAGATGATTAATTATAGGTTTAATCCAATTAGCTGGAGGAAGTCCATCCACTTTTTAATATCATTATAGCAGTGAAACTGTGAATGTAAAGCAGAATTTTCACCAGACTTTAAAGGGAGATAAAGCTGAGTATCATCAGCATAACAGGGTAGGATACAACCCCAAAGTACAAATCTGGGTGAACATCCTCTAAATTTGGTGATTCCATAATTTTTGCCAGGGGTTTTTGGGCCAAAATTTGGGCCAAAGGAAGTACATAAAGACAATAAAACTGGGCCCAGAATAGAGCCTTGAGGAACCCTGCAGGTAATGGGTACAGAGGAGGAAGATTCATTTCCCAATTTGACTGAGAATGTTCTCTCTTCCAGATAGGAGGAAAACCATTTAAGGGCAGTCTCTTGAATCCCTGTCCTCTGTCTTAAACGCTCTAGCAAAATTCCATGATCTATAGTGTCGAAAGTGGCACTAAGATCAAGGAGGACTAGGATTTCACAAATCCCTGAATCAACAGACAGCAACGGGTCAGTATACAATCTCAGGACACTGTACTTTGTTGTGCTTTAAAACCAGATGGAAATGTATAAAAAAAAATGCAATTTAAAAAAGGAGAAAGCTGATAATAAACAACATTCTCTAGGATTTTAGATAAAAAGAGTAGTTTTGAAATATGTTTAAATTGGGACGAATACTTCTAGTCAAGCAATTTCATGGGGTATTTAAAATTATTTTACAAGATTTTGGCACATTTATGCTGGCATAAGGGTGTTAGACACTGATGTTTAAAAATGACTCATTAAGTATAACATAACCTTCTAGATAGCACCAGTGTTAATGTTAATGCCCCATTAATTGTCTTTTAACTTATGGAGGAATATCTGACCTTGTTTTCAAATGGATTATCCGCACTTACGCAACACCCTGTTTATGATATGAAAAAACTGAACCACAGAGCCAGTTTTCAAAATTTACGATCAGCTTATTGTAAGAACTACCAGTCCTTAAATATGATATAGGATAAATATCCAACAGAATATATCGGTTCTTGGAAGGAGAACACAATCAGCGTGGCTCCCATACCTCAACTAATGGTTGAAATACATGGGGAGTTCTCCCACTCCCACAAGCATACAGTACTTCTGACCTGACACTGCAGCCCTGTAACAATTCATCTGAGTCTGTTCCGACCTTGAGTGTGTAGGATCACAGCTCACTTGTGGAATAGGTTGAGAGGCAAGGAAACCTGTGTTACTCCCACTAGATTCCTTGACTTATAAACCCTTAAAAGGATAGTTCACCTAAAAATGATTGGAACATAATTTACTGATAATTTATTTGTTCCAAACCTGAATGGCTTTCTTTCTTTCATGGAACCTGAAAATAGTAGTTTAGCAGAATCTCTGTGGTGCTCATTTTAATACAAAAAAAGTGAATGGAGATGGACACTACTGAACATTAAAAGTATTACATATGACTAATGAGCTATATCCCAACTCTTCTTAAGCCATACAATAGCTTTGTGTTAACTACAATTTGTATGAAGTTCACTGAATAATAAATAAAAATAACTCATGGCATTATATTTTGAAAACATCCTCACTATACAACATTTTGCACAACTGCCTAAAACTTTTGCACAGCACTGTAGCTACAGTAGACAAACATTGAGTATTAGTGATGTTCACAAAATCCCACGAATTAGACCCAAAACCTAATCAGTGTTATACTCTCTGCCTATTCATACAATGTGGTGCCAGTCACCAACTACCCCATGAGTCTAGTGTCAAGATATTCAAGAGGCAGTGTACAGAGGAGATTAGAAAGCAAGCAGTTTACAGTTTCAGTGTGCACAGAGTCTTATCTTGCATCACATGGAAACATAGTGAGTCATAACATCAAAAGACTGGCCCATTAGTACTACTTGTGTTTGTGATATAGTTTCCCAGAAATTGCTGTTGTGGCCCCATGGGAGCAAGCGAACAGAGAAGTGTGCTTTAGTTTAAATTAATTTAAGTTACATTTATTTTAAGTGACTTTTTATTATGAAAACAAAGAATCTGTGAAATATATGGATTAAACTTTTGAAATAATAAATAAATATTCTGTTTATTTAGAACGCAACATTAGTGCAGCCTACAGTGGAAGATCAAAATCTGAAAATTGTTTGGAGTGCTAATGAACTGAAACACCTAAAAAATTATGATACATTATATGTTCTAATGAATGAAGTACCGGTAGAGCTGTGGACAGGATCTCTTCAGGGAGCCAGATGATAGTCCCAGCCTGCTCTGGTTCCTCAATTTGGTCATCTTTACCAGTTCCTTCACCCTTCCCCAAGTATAGTTCTCACTCAACTGCTGACAAATAAAGATATGATGGTAAGTTTGATGTGAAAGCATTTTTTTAACACCAATGAAACTTAGTCAAGGTCGACGGCGTATTTAATTTGACAAAAATGAAAACGAGGATAGAAGTACCGTCCATTCTATACAAACTCTGAAATCTCATTAAAGGGTTCTTTTATATTAAAAAATTACCTGTTAACACATCATGCCAGTTTTGGCATAACTGACACCAAAACATGTCACATGTTTGAATATGCAGAATGAAGACTGAGATTCGAGAGTAAATTGTTTATAAAAATCTAATTTCTGAAAATCTAATTTAATTATTTACTGAAAATTAGCTAAATAAATTTTCAGTAAATTAAAATTAAAGAATGGATTCAGAAGACTTGGTATGTGGTGCACAAGTCTTTTATGGTGTGTTTTTTCTGGCCTTATTAGAGCTTGAAAATTGTGGTTACTATAAACTGTTGTTATATGAATAAGAAGTGGAAATTCTTCAATAATATCTTTAAAAAAATTGTTTTCAAAAATATAACACAATACAGGTTTAGAAGGACATATTGTAAAATAGGGCTGTCATTCGATACAATTTGTAATTTAATGAATTACATCTTATGCCGCATAATTCCCTGAATTAACCACAATTAATTGCATAAATAAATGCTGAAAGGCCCTCAAACTAAAATAATTTAATATATCATTATTAAATAATTATAAATAGTTCTATTTAAATAATTATTAATAAAATATGCAGTACATTATATAATAATTGAAGTAATTTAAATGCATTACATTATTGTTTCAGATGAGTAAACCATTGATAAGACAATACAAAAAGTGGCTTTAGAATTCAACATATTTATTTCCATATTATTGAACATAAGCCTATCATTGGCATACAGTCCATTGAAATCCATTTCACATGTCAATGTACTCTTGAGTCAGAATCACGCTTTTAGAGCGTCTAACTTTGGTTGCGTTGCGTTATAAGCACAGTGTTTTTAGGTCACTGTTTCAAGTTAAACGTAGTTTGAAACTTTGAAAAACACATTTCAAGATCCCTGCATTCAAAATTGCGCTCCAAGCTGTGTTTGACCCCAAGAAGTGTTCTTGTGCTGTTGCTAGTGTCAAGCAAGCCTGTGTGTGGTTTGTTGTCTGTACATCTGCACGTTGCCTATACAGCTAGAGTTCAGCTTACTGCCCACTGCTGAAAACAGGTGGTACTTCAAGATTAAATTGATCCAATGGAAGAATATTTCTTATTATGGTCCAAGGACATGATTATTAATGCTTTATTTTTATATAATTAATCTCACGTTAAATTGACAGCCCTAATTGTAAATAATGACAGAATTTACATTTTCAGGTGAACTATTCCTCATAAGCCATGTTTTCCACTGGATATTTTTTAGATAGGTTTTTAATGTTTTTCTGGCTGAACAATCCACACTAAGGTACACAACATTACAACATATTGAGTGGACTGTACTTCTATACCTCATAGCCTCAGTTTTAAGGTCCATGGACCCAACAATCACAATTTATTCTTGGAACCATATTTAATTTATGAGAATATTTACATGAGGAAAGCATGTGTGAGACCAAACATTAGCTATAATTCCATTTCCCCTGAGTTTTAAATGATGTGTGACTGTCAGAGTGAATCAGAGAGTGAAAGTGTGTTAAAGTTGGACTGACTCACTCGTTTGTGAGGAGCAGAAAGGACCTCAGCACTGTCACTCAGGTACTTGGCCTCTCCTTCTGTGTAGCTCCTCCTGTTCAGATCTCGCTTCCAGGGGGGAAGAGCTGAATGGCAGCCCACTTCACAATCTGTACAAGAAAAAGTTACAAAGCTTTGTCACAAACACACACTGACATTTCTACAACATTTAGTTTCAGTCCTCTGTCGTGATTGGCCAAGCGGTGTTCCAATAGTGCTGATATTTAGCATAACAGCACAGTGACGTTCTACTATTTGTATCACTCTGCTTTCTTGTGTTTGTGACATTCTAGACCAGAGTATATGAGCGGTGCAGAGTTATGTGATTTTTGTCTAAAACTTGGAGGGATTTCAAGGTCGGAATGTGTTTCCTCTTGCCGCAGGATTTCTCGGAACATGGTTTCTCTCAGTAGTGAGTACTAGAGGAAAGAGCAATTATGACATGTTGATTTTAATCTTCAGCCTAGACTCTAGATGCACTCAAGGGTGCATACACACACTGACACATTCATTAGCTCTGGTTTCTCGCCCACCAAGTATCCAGAATCCCTGAGATATGTTTCTCCTCTCTGTGTGGAATACCAGAAATTCCACCTATCGCTTAAGTATTAATTTCCCTTTTCCCCACAGACTAATGTTTTGTCACCCGCCCACCTGACGAAACATGAGATAGGCAAAACAAACCAGGATAAATATGACTTTGGTGCTGAGTGGACAGCAAATGTGTTTACATGACACTCATGAGGTTAATGTGTGGTCTCACAGCACTTTGTCATCTCATTGGGGTAGAATGTGAGCAACACGAGAGTTATTTGACTCATTCATTAAAGTGTTTAGTTATAGTAACATAATCTTATACTTAGTCTCCCTAATGAGTTGTTCACAGGTCACGCAAATACCATCCATCCATCCATCCATCCATTTTTCTAGTTTAATTATCTCATTATATAACTTAATTCCATTATTAAATTACTATTAGACATAGATAAGCCTTGACAATAGTCTTTTAGGCAGTGTAAACACAGATTAATCCTAATGTACGCTCCAGGTGTGTTTGTACACTGACCTCTCGTGGCTGCCCTGAGGGGGATGTGTGTAACCTCAGGGATTGTGGTGAGGTCGGACAGCGTGCCGTTTGATGCCGTCAGGCTGTAGTGGTCACTGCGAAAGTGTCTCCTAAGTTCCTGAAAGGCCAGACTGGCTGCTCCACAGCTACAGTGCTGCAGGAAAAAGTCCTGAAACAGAGACAGACTAGAGTTGAGAATTAAGAAATTGTCTCATAAAACTGGGGGAATTTGATTTAATCACTCAGTTGCTATAAGTCCTTCCATCTCTTGGTATCTATTTTATTAATTTATGAACAGATACAAACAAGGGCTTTATGTTTTGAATAGGTGAAGGACCACAGAATAAAAGGGAAATTTGGCCGTTTGGAATAGAAGAGTTCACTTAATGAAATCTAAATTCAATTTGTTGATGTTCACGCCCATGGGTCAAAGACATCACTCTAAAATAGCACATACTTGGCCCGTAGAATAGACATCTGTTTCAGATTTTTGCAAGTGAGAAATCACCAGAGCCCTCAAACACATGCATTGACTAAAAAAGGGAAAGCAAATACATTTAAAAAAGGGTTGTAGAATTTTATTTTAATTTTAAAAAGCCACATCAATAATTTTGGGTAGCTCTCCTACTTCACAAATGTTCATATTAAATTTCTTGTGTGTAAAAGAAATCAATACAATTAGGGTTAGTCCCAAATCTCACTTTAACTGATCTTACTGAATTTATATCACATGCGCTTGGTTCATCTGATATATCAGTTATCAACTTTGTCTCAAAATTAAAAATGTTGAGAAACAAGGATGTTTCTCAAAAATTCAAAAGAGAAATACAAATATACACAAATGAGACAATTGTGGACATACTGTACATGTATAGCGATAAATGAATGTGAATAGCAGAGTTCAGATAGTTTGGTCAATCTGATTTGAGTTCATGTTGAGATTTGTGACTTTTGATTGCACACTTTGGTATTTTGATGAATCTGAGCACAGTTTGATACATTGTTGAGATCCCCTCTGAAACTCTAGAGGAGACAGACACGAGAGATTTTTCTTAATTTTTCCATTTGCTCTACATTTATTTGCATTGCTGCCTTAATTTAAAGGAATATTCCAGGTTCAATACAAGTGTAGCTCAATCGACAGCATTTGTGGCATAATGTTGATGACCACAAAAATTATTTCTTATCATCCCTAGGTTACTGTGAGGCACTTACAATGGAAGTGAATGGGACCAAATTTTGGAAGCTTAAGGCAGAAATGTGAAGTGTAAAATTTTATAGAAGCACTTATGTTAATTTCTCTGTTAAAACTTGTGTATTATTTGAGCTGTAAAGTTGTTTAAATCGTCATTTTTACAGTAATTTTAGGGTTTACAGCTTTACGTCTACCAATTATTCTTATTGTTGCTAAATATTTGCATGCCAACCTAATTTACACTGTAAATATTACTTAGCTTTTTGGGTAGTGCTTATTAAAAATGATTGAGAGCCTTGCATTGGCTTTTTAAATATACTTACTTTATAAGATAAGACCTGGTTTTGCATACATGGAACATTTAGCCACTGAAATTCAGTGGACATTGTTTCTTATTGTCGGAATGCCAGCCAGATTGATAAGGTGCTTCCTGAATGTGTTTATCTAATGGTTTGTACTGAGAGCAAGGAGATTATTCTTCAGATTTATCACCTTCCATTAATCTTACCATGTGGTCACTGATTCCTCTGAAGGTATGTATGGACCTTAAATATTCCTAATGTTTCTGCAAGGGAAGGAGAATATGAAATTGGCTCTGTCCCTAGTGAACAGCCCTGCTGTCTACAGCCTACATAGGTGGCTAACTTCTAAGGTGACAATCCAAATTGAAACGGAATCACATAAGTGACCTGAAATATAATCTAATATGCTCTACATAGTGCATCATACAAATAGTGCTCCTCACACAATGTGTACAAGAGAATAGTTTAGCATTAGAATGTTGCTAAGCTAATTATGTGACACTTTTGAACTTGTCCGGATGTTATTTGTATCCTGTCATACATAGGAGATGCTTAAATATCAATTTAGAGGGGATAGAACATGGATTACAGATGAAATAATTCACATAAAATGTCCCATAAACTAAAACACCAGATGCTTTATCCTGCTGCACTGTGATGGAGGTTATCTGTTCATCTGAATGGTCACGGCTGATAACAGCTGAAGAGATCAAGGTGAATGAATAACAACTGAGACAGAAGACACTGCAATGGTGGTAAGTGTATATTGATTGAGTCCTGAATGCTTTTTATGACTACATATGAAAGTGTGCTGTGAGGGTTTAGGGGCGAGTGGGTATAATGGGCTGGAAGGAGACTGGTGAGACAGACTGATCCATTGTAGTGGAGAATGGGGGACGTTTCAGTAGAGTTCCCCTGACTTTTGTTGTGTGTTTGATTTGGCACCAACAATCATGCCACGGTCCAAATCACTGAGATCAAGTTTCCCCATTCTGATGGTTGATGTGAACATTAACTTAAGCTCCTGACCCGTATCTACATGAATTTATTCACTGTACTTCTGCCACATGTCTGGCTGATTAGATAATCACATGGATGAATGTTGGTGCCAGTGTTTCTGCAACTGCTGATCTCCTGGGATTTTCACACACAACAATCTCTAGAATTTACCCAGAATGGTGCCAAAAACAAAAAACATCCATTGAGTGGCAGTTCTGTGGATGGAAATGTCTTGTTGATGTGAGAGATCAACAGAGAATGGTCAGACTGGTTTGAACTGACAAAGTCTACAGTAACTCAGATAACCACTCTGTGCAATTGTGATGAGAGGAATAGCATCTCAGAATTCTATTCTATTCTATTCTATTCCAGTCAACTTGTCCAGCAGGTGAACTGAATGTTTGTGAAATTGTCTCAAATGTTTTCTTTCTCATGAGCAAATCAACAACAAACTCTTCATCACTGCAGCAGCTTGTTGAGAAATCTGTTTTCTTTTTTCGATCTGCTCGCTGGAGAACGCAAACTTGTTTGATTGTCTTGACTGCTACATTGTTTTGACTTGTCCTAGGGTATTCACTGCTAGGTATAGAGTTGTTTGTTTATTGTTTTGAAACTAGTAATGATTTTAGTGTGTCTCTCACTTGTTTTAGAGTATTATTTATTGCTAAAGTTTAGCATTGTTTGTTGACAGTGTACTGAAGTTGCGTTTGTTCCTGCATTTGTCATCTCGTGCAACCCTTAGTTTTGGTTACTCACGTGACTAGCTTTGTTGTGCTAGGCAGCATTAAGGCATGTCCAGCTTTTTTCACTTAAAAACCTGATAGCAGCATGTATACATTTTACGTGAATGCTGATGTGGCAGTGGAAGTGGCAGCCCTCCTCATGAGAAGCCTTCCTCGTGTGAAGCCCTTCACACCTAAAGACCAGCGAGTCAACCTGTGCAAGTCCACCGAGCAAGGACACAGACAAGGCACCACTCACCATAGTACTTAAGTATCTTTGTGGCACGGTGGAGGGCGGGACCGGCGCGTGATTGCGCACGCCCGGTCCCGTATAGGGGGCTGATTGAGCCGGCAAGAGGGTTAAAAGGCCACTCGCAGACGGCGATCGGGAGAGAGAGCTTAATCAGCAGACGTCTGCTGTCCTAAATGTTTGTTTTAAGTTCGTCATTAAATTATGATTTATGTTGACAAGCCGGTTTCTCGCCTCTTCCTTGCCCATGAACTTGTTCTGTTTTACATTGGTTCCGAAACCCGGGAAGGAAGAGGGATACGCCGTAGCGGAGTTCTCGCCACTTCTCAATGGAGCAGCCGCGGCCATCTGCCGGTAGACGGAGGAGCCCAGCTACCTGGACGCGGAGGAACGGCCGCCGACCGCGAGGGGAGGAGGGGCTCCTGGCCGACCGCCTGGAGCGGTTAGGGCCGCTGCCAGGGGCGGGGGAGTCCCCTAGTAGCCGCTGGAACGCGGCGGAGTTGGAGACTGCCGACCGCGTGCGGGGAGGGGCTCGCCGCCGACCGCCTGGAGCGGGAGAACCGCTGCCAGGGGCGGGGGGAGGCCCCTTCGATACCCCGGGAACGCGGCGGGGCGTTCCGTCCGCCAGGGGCTGAGGACTGCCTCCGATCTGCCCGGAGAGGCGCGGCTGCTGTCCTGAAGAGGGTGGAGAAGTGGCTGAGGAACGAGCTACGGCGTATCAGAGAACCGGCGAGTACGTTTTTTTTTTTCTTTCGTTTCTTTAATCTCTCTCTCCTCTCTCTCTCGATGCCGCTCTGCGGTGGCCTTTTCCCTCTTTTTTTTAAATTATGGTGTTTATGGGAGGGGAGGTACTGCCCAGTGCAGGAACCCTCCCCCCCCTTATTTTTAATGGTTGTTTCCCTCCCCTTGCCCCTCCCTCGTCCAGGTTGATGGGGATGACCCGCCGGCAGACCGCGCGGGAGGCGCCCCCCCCCAGGGGATGTACGTCAGGCCGGGGGTCCCCAGCCTGAGAGAACGGGGGAGGAGTGTGGCACGGTGGAGGGCGGGACCGGCGCGTGATTGCGCACGCCCGGTCCCGTATCGGGCTGATTGAGCCGGCAAGAGGGTTAAAAGGCCACTCGCAGACGGCGATCGGGAGAGAGAGCTTAATCAGCAGACGTCTGCTGTCCTAAATGTTTGTTTTAAGTTCGTCATTAAATTATGATTTATGTTGACAAGCCGGTTTCTCGCCTCTTCCTTGCCCATGAACGTGATCTGTGTTACAATCTTCTTTTATTGTTTTACTATTTTTCGTTATACATTCTCATATGTCTACTCCATGCATGACATGTGCCCTCAAGCACATCCCTGTTATCTGTTACAAACATGTTACATGATATAGATGCAGGACACAACACAACTCTCACAACCTGCATCAACCCCTCGACATACGGTAGGGGTGTGGAATAGGTTTGCTCATTCCAAACTGGACATTTTCACCACACTCCATTCTATGTAACAATACTTCTTTTGAATTCCATACTATTACTACAATGTAACCCACAAAAATCCATGTTGTTGTCATATATTGCCCTCCAGGTCAGCTGGATGTCCTGCTGTCCTCTTTCCCTGAAGATGGCAGGCCACTTGTGGTTCTTGTAGATTTAAACATACACAAAGACAAGCCACAGGCCACTGAACTTCATGCTCTTCTGGCTTCATTTGACTTGGAAATACTAAGCACCACAGCAACTCACAGATCGGGCAACCAGATGGACCTCATTTTTACATGTAATTGTACCAACATGGATATTCTTGTTACTCCTCTACATGTCACTGATCACTGCTTTGTTAAATTCAACATGACTCTCCCATCTATATTAAAACAGACTCTGCCCTTGGTTTCCTTTCACCGTAACCTACATTCTCGTTCACTCACATGCCTTTCCACTGCTGTCTCTACCTCTCTTCCCACACAAAACGTATTATCCACCCTGGATGTAAACACTACCACAGACACACTAGGCTCTACTTTAACAACCTGTCTAGACAGCATCTGTCCTCTCTCCTCTAGGCCAGCACGTATGACACTGTACAGCCACTGGCTCTCTGAGGTTCTTCGTGAACATCGGACTGACCTCAGGGTGGCTGAGAGGAGATGGTGGAAATATAAAGATCCACCAGATCTGGGTAAGTATCAGTCTCTGCTTGCATCTTTATCAGATAATGTTAAATCTGCAAAAACCTCCTATTACCAGGACAAGATCAACAGCACCAATTCTTATTTAGAATATTCAATACACCCCTCTATCCTCCCCTTCCACCGCCTCATACCTCACTGACAGCAGATGTCTTTGACATATTTTTTACTAACAAGGTTATGGCCATCAGCAATACATTCTCAGCGCCACACCCGCTCAAACACCCACCTCCTGTATGCAGCTTGTCTATCTTTATGTTCTCTTCTCTGACTAGCACTGAGGTCTCTAAACTCATCCTCTCCAACCACCCCACCATCTGTCCCCTTGACCCCAATCCTTCCCACCTTCTCCAAGCCATTTCTCCGGCCATCCTACTCGCACTCATACACATATTTAACACATCTCTATTTACAGGCATTTTACCCACTACATTTAACCACTGCTTAGAAAAACTGCAAATAACCCCACACATTAGAACACTACAGACCAGACTCTCTCTCATTCCATGCATGGTGAAAACACTTGAAAGGGCAATTTTCAATTAGATCTTCGCCTTTCTCTTGCAGAACAAGCTGCTGGATGACAATCAGTCAGGCTTCAAAAGTAGACATTCCACTGAGACTGTCCTGCAGTCTGTCACTAAGTCACTGAGACTGGATCCAGATCATCTGTCCTGATTCTACTGGACCATTCTACAGCCTTTGACACAGTCAACCATCACATCCTACTGTCCACCCTCACTACTTTGGGCATTACAGTAACTGTACTTGACTGGCCTAAGTCCTATATCACATGTGTGTTCTTCAAGGTTGCCTGGAGAGGTGAGGTATCCAAGTCACATCAGCATCTTACTAGGGTACCTCAGGGCTCAGTGCTTGTGCCACTTCTCTTCTCTATATACACAACATCACTGGGACCCAACATCAGGGGGACAGCCACCCCAACAACTTTTCTTGCAGAAATGAGACTACTGACATGACTGTGTACCTCTGCAGGTCTTCAGATCGGGAAGAACACCAGTTTGCGAACAAATTTCATGGCGTAAAGCTGCCTGGTAAAGGGAGCTCTGGTTGGTTGATTGAGTCTACGACAGCTAATGGTAGACTGCTTAGATCTTCCGCATCCTGTCCAGGGGCCAGACATGGAGGTTCCAAAGGTCTGGGCGTGGATGCCAGAGGGTGCCCCGTCCCTGAGAAAGAAGGTCTTTCCTCAGGGGAATTTGCCAGGGAGGTGCTGTCGCGAGGAGTGTGAGATCCAAGAACCAAGTCCGGGTGGGCCACTAGATTGACTTGTTCCTCGTCCTCCCTGACTTTGCACAGCACCTGTGCAATTAGGCTCACTAGGGGAAATGTGTATTTGCGCTGCCCCCGGGGCCATCCTTGTGCCAGTGCATCTATCCCTATGGGAGCCTCCATCAAGGAGTACCAGAGCAGGCAGTGGGAGTTTTCCTGGGAAGTGAACAGGTCTGCCTGTGCTCGCCATTATGGTCCCAAATCAGCTGGACCACCTGGGGTGGAGTCTCCACTCTCCACAGAGCACAGCCTGTCACCACAGCGCGTCTGCTGCTGTGTTGAGGCTGCCTGGGATGTGAGTGGCTGAGTTGCTGAGCCCAGTTCCTGCAGCAGGTCTACCCAAGTGCAGATCTTTCAGTGCTTTGGCTGCCCTGTTGTCGAGGGTAGTGAGAGCAGAAGAGGAGGAAGGTTTCAGGAAGTAAAAGGTGCCCTCCACGACCTTGTCAGCTCATCATGCACTTCCGGGAAGAAAGGAAATGGGGGGGGGGGTGTGGCTTTGGGTGGCACCCCAAACCAAGGAACCAGTCATCTAGCTGTGAGGCTTGAGGGGAGGGCGAAGGGTTCCAGTCTAGCCCCACTCTCACAGCGGCCCGGGCAAGCATGTCGGACATCTGCGCATCAGCCTCAGACTGGACGGGCAGACCAGAAGGTGGCAGCCCAGTCGAGTCCTCTCCATCAGATGACGCACCGCACTCCAATGCAGCAGCAATGTCATCTCCATCTGGGGAGGTCCGAAGGAGAACTCAGACTGGCCGTGAGGCGGTCTCACATCGGGCTTGGATGAAAGAAATTGAGCGTGCTGGGGCGGGTGGTTCGTGGGAATGTACCCGGCAAAACCGCGCAGGCTGAAGTCCCAAAATCACCTCCATTGTTAGCTGGGTTGACCTCAATCCCGTGGGAATAAGGTGCAGAGCAGGGGGTTTGGCTGGAGTGGCGTTTCCTTTTTCTCACGACCCAGACACACGAGGCAACGCCTATGACCGTCAGAGGTGGAGAGATATCTGCCACTTCCAGGAACAACACAGAGGCAGAAAGACATCTTTATAAAGATTTTCAACACCGATATGTACTCTTTTAGAGAAATATGCACTTTTAGGAAGGGCTGTCTAAACTCCCAGGGGCGTAGATTGCACTGGCGTGCAGAGAAGAGAAAGCAGCTGGAAACGCGCCGTATGATCCAACAGCAATGCTTCTTGTAGAGGTGAGTGAACAGTAGTGAATTCAGCTCGCTAATCACACAATCTATGTATAGACATGTATATACTTTTTTACTCACAACTAAAACTTAATTTCCTTTCCCAAGGTGCTATAGATTTGCCTGCTATATAGCAGTTCAGGAAGCAGTGTATTTTAGTTTGGAGTTCTGTACACATTCAAATCAGATGTTCAAGAATTAGTAACAGAACCGAATATCATTAACATAATTAGTTTACAGTATTATAATTTTAAATAAATATTTTTTTTAACATAGAACAGGTTCTAAAAATAGGACTGCAACAAAATGTTTACTAGAAATGCACACTTGGTTTTCATGAATGAATTTGTGCTCTTAAGTTTTTTAAATGTTCTCTCTTTCATTTGCCTCTTTCTCTCTCGCTTTCTTTGATGATTTTGAAGTGCAAGCCCCCACTAAGCTCACTCACTGTGATGGTGGAAGTTTTTTCCGACCTCAGAGACCGACATGACAGAACCTGTTTAGAGCTGACTCTCTGAAAAACCATGAACAAAACTGCTCTCATTCAAATGTACTGCATCCAGAGGTCAGGAGGATGTCTACACAATATACTGTCACAAGCCTTTTAGGAGGTCTGTTAAATACATTTTACTCTTGTAAAAATTCTAGCGAAAGTCACCCTGGGATATACATTATGTATTCCATATCACATTATCTTGTCGCAATTCTTCACAATGAAAATGTGTGCTGTGTTCATCTCAGCCATGAAATAGATTAGATAGTGATTAGAGTTAAATTAAGACCTGCCACATATTTTAAAGTATACAGTGATAGTTATTCATCTATAGTAGATCTTCAAAGGGTACCAACTAAGAAGACAAGGCTTTGGAATATTCTGTGATTATATTATTTAAAAAAAAAAAAAAAAAAAAGAAAAGAAAAAAGTTTTAGCCAAATAAATATGTCATGAATAATTTTGGGCCATGTACAATAAGATTTTCAGGTTTTATCCATTTACTGTAGCTTGCACCGAACCTAACCTGGGCTTTCTCACTTACATACCAAAAAGGCATGGGTCTATTCCTGGCCTCAACATTTTGGAGTTATATTACTAATTCAAGAGAGGTATATGAATCCCAAATGGAAAACAAAGACTGACAGTTAGAAAAACAACCGTAAATTTAAAATTTTTTGTAAAAAAGTGTTTTTTCCTCCCTGGCTTTGGAGTGATTACATTCAAGGCCAGGTGTTCTGGAATAGAAAAAAAATGCAGCACTGAGGACAGATTTTTATGGGTAACATGTTTTTAACTCAGTTACTGTAAATGTGAGCAATTTACCCAAATTCCTTTATATTTTGGCTTATTGTAAATAATTGCTTTGTAACAAGCCTTTTAGTTTACCACATTTGGTTTATTCAATTTGACATATTTATTTTAGTTTGGTGTGTATCAGTGCTTGTCTGCTTTTTAAACATTTCTTTTATCAGACAAAACATATTTTATGGCTGAGAGAGCTTTAAAAATGACCCGTCAAACAAAACACAGGAAATACTTTTGTCCATGACACAAAAAACCCCCCAAATGAAATCCATGTGAGGTGACATCAGGTCCTTTGAAATGTTTACCCCATCTGTGTATGGGTAAAGGGGATTGAACCCAGCAGCTCTATTTTATTAAATACACATTTATCTATCACGACTAACCACCCAAAAATGCCTAAAAACAGCTGCATTTACACTGAAACAGTATGGGCCAATAATCCTTTGCCCAAGGCATCAATACAGGGTTTAACCCACAACAAATCAAAGTTACTAGTCCTGTCATCTCTCTGGCCCATACCTACAGCAATGCCCTTAGATTTTCAAAAGAATTCTTTAGACAGAAAAGTATGATGCTATATCTATGCATTTTTGATTAATCAGGCAGAAATTAATGTTTCGAAGAAAGGTTCTTCAATGGCTCTTAGGTTCAGCAAAGAGCACTCTTCTTATCAATTTTTGTTGTGTAGAATTCTTAAGTTGGCAAAATGGCATTATGAAGATTAAAAAAATTATTAATGTTTCATTATAGATTCTACAGATTATTGTGGCGGTTTCTGGTTTCTTAAAATCATCAGTTCAAAGGTTTTCTGAAGAACTGAGAATAAAGTGTTCTTTTTAGAGCTTAAAAGGTTTCCTTTTTTGGTTTATTAGAATCGATATTTTTAAGAATTTAAAGATGCATTTCTCTCTAAGGCCTTCCAGCTTTTTTTCGGTTATAGCATAATTTCCTGTAAAGCTGCTTTGAAATGATTTTTGTTGTGAAAATGACAATACAGATAAAATTACTTTACTCTAATGTTCTATGGTGTAGTTAAGGCAGTTGGTTGATCATACCTCTTTAGTTTTGATCACTCTGCCTTCCTTCTGGAGGCCACAGATCTGTTTCTGTAGTCGGAGGTTGTGTTCCTGTAGCTGCCCGATCTTTTCTATGAGCTGACAGATGTGCTCCAGGTATCCCAGTCCAGAGCCCAGTGGATTGGACTGACTGGCCTGATTCACCTGGTTGACAAGACACAACAGAGACAAAATCATTATGGGCGACTATCATTACGTAGTACTTGAAGACCAGTACTGCTTGCCAGGTTCTTGAACAGTCCGTGCATGCACTGATGTTCTCAGCAGCTGATGTTCTCAGCAGCTGTTAGACTTGTCTTGTATTTGTTATCTGATGTTATTTGACATTCATTTAGCACATCTGGCAGAGCATGGCGCTAGAGACAGCAAAGTCATGGGTTTGATTCCCAGGAAAGCAGTTTGGGCTGCTCAATTAATCAAAATATTAATTGGGATAACGATTACCACTAATTGTGAAAATCGATGTAAACAGCATTCCATTCTACTCCTGTTGCATCAAAGATTTCTATTTACAATGTGTTTTGCAGTGTTTGAGTATTCAACTAATCCCAGTCATGTCTGTTGAGCAATGAAATGGTTTTATGAATTAGAAACTCATAAATTAGTATACTGTCCTATCAATTATGACAACCAAGTTTTAAACAGTCTGATCCCCAGATGCTTGCTTTATGTTTCTCCTCTGTTCGCAGTGGCACTTGCAAAATTGTGCTGAACTCAAAATGAAGCTTTAGAACAAAAGCAAAAATCATAGATGGCAATTTTGAATTATTTTGGATTTGTTACATGTTGTGCAGCTTGTATATAGATGGTAAATACATTGCAAACGAGCAATGCGACAAAACTTGAACTTCATCCCCATTATAATCAAGTCATAGATGTGGTTTAAATAACCTGTGTAAAGGCACCACACCAAATGTGATGTAAAATAAAGAGATGAATTGCCAATAAATGGCCCATTGGCACAAAAAGTGACACAAACACTTGCCGTTAGCACAATGTATAACATGAAAACAATATTAACTATCAAAGAAAAATTTGTAATGCAAGTAATGTACTGACATAATTGAAAGCCAGCAATTGTATTCTGATTACAAGAAATTACAACAATCTGTTACACTACTTTTTGACCAAAAAGTTGGCTAATTAGTTTACAGTAACTACTTATTTTACAGCAATCACTACAGGGAACACATACTTTTAATTGCTTGAATGCACTGTTAATAACTTTGAAAAACTTTGAAAGTGTCTGCGAAATGCATAAAAATTCACATTTTTCAATATAGACAACAAAAGGTAGGTCTGTAAACACATTCATGCAGGACACTAAGGCTGTAATCCTGGGGAAGGACACTCTGAACAATAGGTAGGCAGTAAATAAGAGAATTACTGAAGAGGTTTAAGTTCGCCATAGGGGATTAAGCAACTTTTGTTTTGCAAATAAACATGAAAAGTATGAACTACTTCCTACTGTTTGAAAGCTGATGGCTCGCTTAAAGTCCTAATGAGTACACATGTTCCTGTTTCCAATGTTCAGTAACTGATCAAGATCATTCCACAAACATTGACTGTATGTGTTCAGTTGGACCATTTCCCAAGAACAAAGAGGCTGACTCAAACTAATGATGCAAGCACTGCTGTCCAAGATGAGCTCCACCAATGTAACTCTAAAGCTATTTTTATAATCACAGAGGAATTCTTAATGAGATTTTTACAGCTCTGAAAACATATTTGGACTAATGAGTTGGTTAAACACTATTAGAATGATTGCAAAAATCAGTATGCCCACCAGTTCACTGCACCTACATTAAACATTCTGACACATTCCAGATCTGATAATATTCCAGAGTTAAACATTATTCACATTCACAAGACTGACACTGTTACGTAAATTTTTCTGTACCAGGCGTTCAAGTCATAAATTAGAGAAAAACATACTTGAGATTATCTTGCAAATGTACAGCTCAAAGTTAGAGAAAATAAATGAGTCTGAATATTTATTTTGCTCTTGAAACTGTAGCAATCTAGTTTAGAGGTGTGAATATTTTTCTGGGAAAGGGTGCTGGGTCTTGTTTATTTGTTGACTAATTTTGTCCATCTTCAGCTGTAAAGCTGCAGATGCTCACGTTTTACAAAAAAAATCAAAGGAAATTTAAAACAAATATTTATATAATCATTAACATTCCAAAAGTTTCCCAACAAAAGCAGGATGTGAGTTCAGGTCACTATCTTTTTTCCTCTTGAAAAGCTTTTCCGTGCCACTTACGTCCAATCCAGTCCCAAAGCCCAGAATTAATGGAACAGAAGCTAAACAATAGAGACATGACAGAGAGCTAAAAAGAGAGTTAGGAGCTGACATCACTCACTTCCTTATGATGGTGTGAGATCCTTAGCAGATCATGCTTTTACTCCCTTGACCATGACCTTTTCTCATGCTTCTTGTTTGGATTAAATGATGTCTAGATGCCTGTTGTGTTTGTTATTTTAAATGCCTGATTTTATCATTTATTTACAAAATTGTACTGAAATGGTTTAAAAAAGTGATTTTTGTTGTTGTTGACTTGTAGATTCAAAATGTTCAATGTAAAAGGTAATAATCCTTAACATTTAAAAATCTAGTTAAAAATACAATAAAACCCTAAAATAATCAAGGCATGTCTTACATGCTGTTTTTCACTAAGTAGTATACTAAAAGATTGACAACACTTAAAATAAGAAATCGTTAACATTAGTAAATCCATTAGGTATCATGAACCAACAATGAACATTACAGCATTTATTAATCTTGTTTAATGTTAATTAATAAAAATACAATTGTTTGTGGTTAATTCATGTGATTTCATAATGTATTAATAATAATGTTAATGTCTAAAAACTTTAAAGAAATCTAATTTATTAATAAATGTTGACATTTACATTAACCAAGGTTGCTAAAAAAATATATAATGTTCATTGTTAGTTCATGTTCATGAATGGATTTAATTTATGTTAATGCATGTTACCCTAAGTGTTACCAAAACTTTTTAAAATATGAGGAAATGCAGCAAAGAGATTTCTGTGAATTTTTTTTTGAGTGATGACACCAAATGAAACATTGAATCTGAGTTTGAATCGATTCATAGGAACGGACAGATTGAGCTGATTCACAGAAATGAATCAAACCAACCGTTCTCCCTCCCGAGTGGTCAAATACTGCCACTTGTGCAACAGCTTCAGACGCATCCGGCTAGCGCACTGCTTTCAATGAGAAAAGTTCTGCGTCAAAGACTGACGCAAGGAAATCAGATTTGTATCATCGTGAAATTATATGTTGGGGTTTCGTTGTCATTATGTTTGAAATCAGCCATGCTGATTCAAAATGGTAGGATATTGTTTAATCTGCAACATATATTAGTTTACAGTGGTTAATGTTTAATCAGTTTTTTAATGTATACATTCTGCTCTGCTGAAGCAACCTGTTCTGTGCCAGGTGTGTTCCATGTTATCCGATCTCTTTGTGAAGAACAGACCCAAATGTAAGTTTTTATTCCGCAGTCCCCCGGTGTTAGCGCTCTAATGGATCTAACAAATTCTAAAATTGTTGCCACGAGAAGGCGTCAGCATGCCGTGTCTTGTGACCAGTTACAATAAACTCAAGAAGTCTTTCTAACAAGTCAGTCCACTGTCGACCATCTTTGGAATGCTCTCGGGAGGCTATTTCCAGTCATGACAGTGCAGCTCCTATCTACTTGAATGGAGAAAGACCGACATTTTTAAAAACGGTTGTTCAACATTACAATCAAAGAACATATTTCAAATCAGCAATTAAATCTGACAATACTGGAATCATAAATTGTGATTCTTTATTACGCTAAAAAACATTATTATAGTGCTTTTATATTATTTTAAATTTTAAGTAAAGACTGTAATTTTATCTGCTTGTTATGCCTTTAATATTGTTGAAAATGTGTAGGGTTGGGTGCTTTAAAATACCTTTAAAAAATGTGTAATGTAAATTTAAATTATTGTTACTAAATTTACAAACAAATTAACAAATTATCAACTATGTTAAAAAATAAACCTCTTTTGGGATGGGGGGCCTGTATAGCTCAGCGTGTAAAGACACTGACTATAACCCCTGGAGTCACAAGTTCAAATCCAGGGCATGCTGAGTGACTCCAGCCAGGTCTCCTAAGCAACCAAATTGGCCCAGTTGCTAGGGAGGGTAGAGTCACATGGGGTAACCTCCGAGTAGTCGCAATTATGTTGTTCGCTCTCGGTGGGGCACGTGGTGAGTTGTGCATGGATGCCGCAGAGAATAGCGTGAAGCCTCCTCACGTGCTATGTCTCTGCGGTAACACGCTCAACATGCCACGTAGTTGCCTCAGACGTGGAGGCAACTGAGATTCGTCTTCCGCCACCCAGATTGAGGTGAGTCACTAGACCACCACGATGTAGTACGCAAATATATAACCACACTAATATATTTATAAGTTTAATAAAACATTGCTGTTAAGCACACTCCATACTATCCAAAGATTGACTGTGACACCTCCCTTTTAGACTACCCTGCAACGCACCAGGAGAGATAACGGGTTAATCAAACTTACTATTTGCTATTGAAGTTTAAATAAGAAATGCTATTAAAACATCTCTGTCTTAATGCGCTCATAAGGATCACAAAACTAGTCTTCTAAAAACTCTTTAGATGGCCTAAAAAAGTGCATTGAAATCAATGCTATATTCACAGTGATGCTTAATTTTATATTGTGAAATAATTGTAAATATACCAAGAATATTCAATATATTAACTAGACACATAAATATTATGGATTTAATGCTGAGAAGAGTCAAAAACCACCCACAAAGCAGTGGTCTATTAATCCAAGTTTTTTTCCTGGTTAATTTACGATTCATTATCAACCCACATACTGGACTCATAGGTGTTACAGTGAAATCCTGGGGGAGATACATGGAGCTTGTGCTCTGCTTGAAGTTAACATTATATTTTCATTGTTGGCTTATATTATGTCTCACAAAACAAACTTTGTGTATTTATCCAAAGGTGTCCTGCTAGACCAAGAAGATGTGTTGATGTTCCATGTTTTTCTATGCATCAGAAAAACTTTGGAAAATCCTTTAAATTTCATGACCTCTTACGTCACATTTTAGGATGTCAGCCAAAGGTTTAGGTTGGATGTGGCATACACAGTGCTGCTCTCCATGCCTCATCCATCATTAGATTAAAGCCTCACACTAGCATGCTGGAAATATACGCTTGACTATGTTGATATGCTGCAGCCGTTGAAATTCAGCTCCTCAGCTGTATCCATCCAAGGGTGGGTGAGGGTAAGTTAGGGCAACAGCAGTTATACTGTCTTCATTCCACCCTGACACCACATTTCACTCTACTGCATGCATCTGTCAACTCAGACTCAAAAATGCTTTTAATGTCCCATAGACCCTTGTGAGGAGAGACTGGCATCCAGCTGAAAACATGCATTTGATTACCACTCAATCCTTAAAGTAAAATACCTCTCTTTCACCTTTTTTATAATGCCCAATTCAATCTTTAAATTTTGCGATCAACAGAAATATCCCTTTTGAAGGAATCTGTGACTGCAGAAATCTCTGGATGCATCCCACACCCTTGTGCATTCATTGATTAAATATTTTGGCTAATCTGATTATGCTTTCAGCTATAATAAGAGTGCAGTATTTTCATCACACCTTAAAGGGACAGCTCACCCAAAAATCTAAATTTACCCATAAAACAGTCTTCTATCAATCTTAAAAACAGATATATGGGACCGTTCAGACCGAATGCATTTTTGCGGTAAAAAAAAAAAATAGATGTTAATGTCCCCTTAAGCAAGACGTTTACAGAGCTCTTTTCCATAAAACAAAAGCGAATGTTGAGCAGGAGCTGCCAAGCTCCAAAAAAAAAAAAGTAGCATAAAAGCACCTACATACACACACTTATTACAACATGAACAGCTTGCACGGTAGCTCACCTGATAAGGCGTTAGTCTTACAGTCAGAGAACTGCAATTCAAGTCCAGCCATGAACTCAAGCTGACTCGTTACATTACAGAGTCATAGAAGCGACACAAAATGATGTGGTTGCTTCAGAAAATTTGCTTTTTCATTTCATTTCTGCATTTTAAAACACTAATGGGTAAGTTTAGGTGTTGATTTTGTAAGGATATATTTTTAAATGTCTCTTTTATATTTTAAAACACTATTGGTTAGGTTTAGGCAAAAGTTTGAAGTTAGTGAGGTATTTAAAAAAATATATATAAAATTCACCTTAAAACCTCGTCTGAGTACGACACCATTTTACTTGATTTTGGTGCACCCAGCTGGACATTTCACTAGAAATCTGTAGCCAAACGTGATATACAGCATTTACATTTTTTAATTGCAAAAATGTTGTCATGTTCATGTAAATTTCATGAGACCTGGCTGAAAAAAGGCCTGCCTCCATCAATCATTCTGTTGTGATTAGTATACACCTGCTGTACATCAAAATCTTCACTGTAGCTCTATGTTCTTCCTACCTACATAAGTTGAAAACAAATCAGATTAGAAATGAGGGGGGAAGAGAGCAGCCCTTTGAAGTCACCATGTTTGAAATGGATGGGAAAAAAGCTCATAGTCCTTTTTCAATATCCTCTTCCTCAGGCCACAGAGCTCCATTTAACACGCAAGGGAATTAGCTGTGGTGACAGGTGATGATGAAGACCGAGTTTACCGCCCTGACTACCTGACTACCTGTCATCACGGCTCACATAAAGTAGACCATTCGTCAAAAAAAAATGGCAAGTCACCAGCCACCAAAAGACCTCGAAGCTATCAAAGAGGCATTATTTGGATAAATATGTGAGTAATTTGAGCTATTTGACACCTGTTTGATGCACCCAGGTAGGCTTTGACGAGCATGGTGGACTGAGGGACACGGCTCAGATGAGAGAGACTTTCGTTTTTCTAGCTGTAATCACTGTGGCCATCTATATGGTCTCTCAACACAGATGAGCAGGTGCTGTGTGATGTGGCAGCCACGATTAAAAGGGAAAGATCTGCAGCACCGCCTACAGTACATCCTCTCTGTTCTCAGTACTGTACTTTAACTCAGATGGCACATCCAGCTCTATCTCACAGAATAATATTTTGTGTCAGTTGTGGTTATTGTCAATTACATTATCAGATTCACAATTTGGTTGCAGCAAAACACGTGAAAGATTAAACATTCAAAGCATGAACTGTATTTGGTAAGCCAAATTCTAAAACCAAACTATTCATCAAATATACAAACCAAAGGCAATCCATACATGATGTATTTGACTATTAATACATTAATGTAAGAAGAGATTATCTATAACATTATTTGCTCTGGTCATGCAAAAAGACAAGTTACAGGATTAATTTTTACGTGAGTGTGTAATATGTGTAAAATGTTAAAATGTTATATTATACAATATTATCACCTATTCCAGTATCTATAATATTCATCAGAACACTTCAAATGTTATGCTGTTTAATGATAAGCACTGTAAATCAGCAGGAATGCTGAAAGCTTTTTATTCTTTCTTTCTTTTTATCCTACAATAGTGCTCGGTTAAGGCTTTTATCCTGTTTCCTTTTCCGTCACAGTGCATATCATTGCACATTCAATGACGTCAATTTGTGGAAAGGCTGTCATTATGGCTAATGAGAAAGGATGTGTGCATGTCTCTAAACTGTATATATACACTACCGGTCAAAAGTTTTGAAACGCTTGACTGAAATGTTTCTCATGATCTTAAAAATCTTTTGATCTGAAGGCGTATTCTTAAATGCTTTAAATGAGTTTTGTAGACACAAATATATGTTGGCAAAGGGTGACTACTTTGAAGATGCTAAAATTGAACACAGTTTTGATTTATTTTGGATTTTGTTTAGTCACAACATAATTCCCATAGTTCCATTTGTGATTTTACTATTATCCTAAAATGTGAAAAAAAATGTTTAGTAAAGAATGAGTAAGTGTTTCAAAACTTTTGACTGGTTGTGTATAGTGTATGTAGTGTGTGTGTGTGTATATATATATATATATATATATATATATATATATATACACTACATACATGGTTCACTGTGCTGAAAGAAGACCTCAAAGCGCTCAGAAAACAGTCATATACTGTAGACCTGAGCCTTATTGCAAAGATTTAAATGCTATATATATATATATATATATATATATATATAGCATTTAAATGCTATATATATATATATAGCATTTAAATCTTTGCAATAAGGCTCACCATATTTGTTTATAGAAAAGCAGATGTAACACTGCTATGTCAAGTAAATAACAATAAAATATGTGGAAACTTTTGTAACTACCTCACTTAGTCTGCAGCACTCTTCCATGTACTCATCCAGACTGTCACTCGTTGTACTTTTCCTCAAGGGCTTTTGATGTAATTCGGGTCCTGTTTTGCCATCACAAGCTTCAATAAAAAATTGTTTCCTTGACTTTCTGTCCTCAGCCATTGCAGTCTCTGTTATTTTCTCCTGTTCTGCAATGTTCTCTATGCCATTCTTGCAGTGCTTTCTGGTGTAACTCAGGGTTCTGTCCTCGGACCTCTCTGAATCTGCTGTGATGTCCATTAAATCATCAGCAGCATTTTGATCTTCTATTCTATCTCCAAGAATCTCAAGAGTATCTCGTTCAATACAAATACAAGATGTTTGTTCAGTTTCCAAAGAGTCTGAAATTTCTTCAAGAGAACTCTTGGCTGGTACAGGACTGTTCAAGTTACCAGAGCCACATGAAGACTCTCTACTGTGAACAGCAAAGCTTTGCTCTGAACCTGTAGGGGTGGATGGGGAAGTTGCTCCACTAGTCATTTCTACCCCAGAGTCCTCCGATTCAAATTTGTACAACCTAGGAAGTGTAGTATCTGTAAAAATTGTAGATAGATAGTCTGTTTTTGATTCAGGTACTGCTGGCTCAGGAGCAGCACTGTGGATGGAGATCACCTCATAGGCCTGGAGAGGCTCAGAGTTATCCTGCTCAGACATTGAATTTGAAATGGTTGAAATGGAATCTTCAACATTTAGTAGTTTCTCAGGGAAGTTATTGAGGAACTTCATCTTTGTCAGTACGACCTCATTCTCGTCCACCATATCCCCTTTGCCTGCAAAGTAAATCAAAAGAGGATCATTAATAAATAAGATTGTACTGTGACACCACTAAAACAAAGTTCTTGTTAAGAATATATTTATATTTGTGCGTATTTCTTGGTAGACAGATGAAGGAAACAAACATTGGAATAAATAACGATGAAGATTTTGCCATGGTTAAGGGGTGTATTTTAGGCACAATGTACATTAATATACATAACAGGTATGAGTTCATTTGTATTTTACAATGTCTTTTAATGTGGCTCATCAATGCTTGTTTTTGAGACAATAGTGATGGTGAAATTTCTTTGCATAGTTCATCTCTCATTATTTAAGTTATATAAAAGCAGTTCTATGCAGACATGGTTCACTGTGCTGAAAGAAGACCTCAAAGCGCTCAGAAAACAGTCATATACTGTAGACCTGCTCTTTAATCTGTACATTTACTTTATGATATTGTAGGGCTTAGTCATTTGTGACCTCTTCTTTCTCAGTATTGAAAATACAATACATTTTAGGTGTAAGCCTATCTTTGTCTTACTGTCTAAGAGTAAGCGATTCATAGGAAGCATTATAGCATTCTGAATATGTTTGGAAGGAAATACGCCACTCATTTTTCTACTGTGAGGAAACTGAGACATAGAGAAATGTCTAAGATCTTTCAGCCTTGACCCCAAAATTTCACAGAGCCATAACACTGATACACTGTGAGATTAGAAATCATAAACTGAGGTATCTTTTCATGAGGCCTTGAAAACGATCAAAAGAATAACCATTTCAGCTGTTCCCAGCACTCTCATAGGTCAAAACAGGATGGGTTTTTTTGTGTGTTGCTTTGAATAATAAGCAGCCATCCCAAAGCCCAGCCTGAAGCCCACCCATGTGTTTGGTGAGAAAATAATCTGTTGTGATAATTTTTTGTTTTCACATTGGAAAGTGAATCTATGAAACCAGTGATAGCATTTCAGTTATGTGAGGTCATCCAAACTTTGCTTCTGGTCCAAGTTTCTTCCCATTCAAAACAGTTAATTTGTTTTTGTGCCTGTCCTTTCTCATGGGCTCTGCCTTTTGTATACAACACCTGGACACCTGTATAAATCCATGATTCTTTATCTTATTTTGCCTTAGATTAGCCTGACATATCTTGTTTTAGTGCACTTTTTATCTAATCCGAGTGATCCAATGTAATTTTAAATCAATAATTCTTTCACTGTGTCCTAACCAGCTCTGTAATTTTGTCAGTTGTTTGGTTTCTATATCTGTTGTGGGAAGCCCTGCCCATGGTAAAGTGTCATTGGTCCAAAATCTTTCTCCACTACTCCATAACTGTATATTTAACATCAAATGTCAACTTAACTGTGGCTGAGTTGCAGTGAGCAGCATTTTACTTTTAGCATGTATAGACAAATTACTTGTCGCTTGCAACGCCTGGTTTAAGACAGTGTCAGACTGCTCTTTCTTTTGTACATACAGAATAGAGATTAATGCTGTTGGATGTGTATAATTACATTTAAGTATAGGAAAATATGTGCCAATACATAAAGGATCAATCAAAACCTGTAGATAATTATTTTAATAATAATTAAGGTTCACCAGCATTACATACAGTTACATACAGTTCATCACCACTGACTCCAGAAGTATGTGGCAGGGAATTAACACCATCACAGACTATAAACAGAATAAAAACTCCGCCATGAACACCGTTGCCTCTCTCCCGGACGAGCTTAATACTTTTTATGCTCGTTTCGAGGAAAACAACAACACCATCCTCGCGGAGAGAGCACTCGCGGCCGATACTACAGATGATGGTTCACTCTCCATCTCTGTTGCGGATGTAACCCAATCCTTTCGACGGGTGAACATTTGCAAAGCCGCGGGTCCAGACGGCATTCCGGGCCGCGTCATCAGAGCATGCGCGAACCAACTGGCTGGTGTTTTTACGGACATTTTCAACCTGTCCCTCTCCCTGTCTGTAGTCCCCACATGCTTCAAAACATCAACCATTGTGCCTGTACCGAAGCAATCAAAAATCACTTGCTTAAATGACTGGCATCCTGTTGCCCTCACCCCCATCATCAGCAAATGCTTTGAGAGGTTGATCAGAGATCACATCTGCTCTGTTCTGCCCACCTCTTTGGACCCATTGCAGTTTGCCTACCGTAACAACTGCTCCACTGATGATGCCATTGCATCTACAATACACACTGCTCTATCCCACCTGGAAAAAAGGAACACGTATGTGAGAATGCTGTTTGTAGACTACAGCTCAGCATTTAACACCATAATGCCTTCCAAGCTTGATGTGAAACTCCGGGCTCTGGGCTTAAACAGCTCGCTGTGCAGCTGGATCCTGGATTTCCTGTCAGGCAGACGTCAGGTGGTTAGAATGGGCAGCAACATCTCCTCATCACTGACCCTCAACACTGGAGCCCCGCAGGGCTGTGTTCTCAGCCCACTCCTGTATTCCCTTTACACACATGACTGTGTGGCGACACATAGCTCCAATGCCATCATTAAGTTTGCTGACGATACGACGGTTGTAGGTCTGATCACTGACAATGATGAAACAGCCTACAGAGAGGAGGTGCACACTCTGACACGCTGGTGTCAGGAACACAACCTCTCCCTCAACGTCAGTAAAACCAAGGAGCTTGTGGTGGACTTCAGGAGGAAAGACAGAGAACACAGCCCCATCACCATTAATGGAGCACCGGTGGAGAGTGTCAGCAGCTTCAAGTTTCTCGGTGTCCACATTACTGAGGAACTCACATGGTCCGTCCACACTGAGGCCGTTGTGAAGAAGGCTCACCAGCGCCTCTTCTTCCTGAGACGGCTGAGGAAGTTTGGAATGAACCAACACATCCTCACACGGTTCTACACCAGCACTGTAGAGAGCATCCTGACTGGCTGCATCACCGTCTGGTACGGCAATAGCACCGCCCACAAACGCAAAGACCTGCAAAGGGTGGTGCGAACGGCCAGAAACATCATCGGAGGTGAGCTTCCCTCCCTCCAGGACATATATAACAGACGGTGTGTGAATAAAGCTCGGAGGATTATCAAAGACTCCAGCCACCCGAGTTATGGGCTGCTCTCACTGCTTCCATCAGGCAGGCGGTATCGCAGCATCAGGACCCGCACCACCCGACTACATGACAGCTTCTTCCCACAAGCAATAAGACTTTTGAACACATGATCTCTCACGATCTACAATCAGCACTGCACTTTATTAATCATCACTCTGTCAATATATTCTCGCTCCCAATTCAGTTAGTGTATATATATATATTTATACCCTTACCTAGTGTATGTGCATTCTACATTGTGTGTATTGTGTACATTTGATATGTAAATTGTTGTGTAGGTATGTGTACATTTGTTATGTAAATTGTATTGTGTAAATATGTTGTTATTGTAAAGTGGTTTATGTCTCGTCACTGTCATTACTGCAATGTTGCTCGGAACTGCACACAAGAATTTCACCTGCTGTTGCACTCGTGTACACAGTAGTGTGACAATAAAGTGATTTGATTTGAGTTATTGGAGTGTTCAATCTGAGGCCCAGAATCATAGTTTAGCTAATTTAATTTCAAAGGTCAATTAGACCGACCTGTTGGGTCAGCATTTCATACAGCAGTGCTCTCCAGCTGAGAATACAGAACTGCTGATGGTGGAGCGTTTTTGTTGCCACTCAGTAGGAGCAAGTAGTCAGCATCTAAATCTCCCCTAGGTTTTCAATTAACATCTCTAAGATGTGGCTGCTTGTACAGAGAGATCAAAAAGCCCTCGACTAGCCCTGGCAGCCAGGAATGTAAGTAATGCTAAAGGGCATTCGTGCTCCAAAGTATAATGCATTAAAAATAAAAACAGGTAAAAGGAGGTTAGTGGCAGTGTTGGCAAGAATCAAGGCCTACATATTTCTAGTCCTTATCGCCCTGCAGGCTGCAAATATCTGCTGAGGAATTATTTCAGGAGTAAAAGACTGTTTCAACACCTTAAGGTTATCTGGGTGTTTCTACAACCATGGGATCTTTTGGTCTTAAGTATACTTTAGAAAATAAATGCCCTAAAACACACTGCTCATACTCTCACTAGTTTCTTTAACTTTTCAATTAACAATTCTGTTATTTTTCTGTAATTTTGAGAGAATTTCAACCACAGTTTCATTTCCAACACATCAAATTATGTGTTATATTTGATGGAATTCTGTGGTGAAAATTATGTAGATGGAATTATAATTTTGTTTTTAAATAAAACATAATATAGCAAGCATTTTATGTTTCCTAAATCCACACAATTATATAATATTTCATACTTTTTGCATAATTTGACAAAATTAAAGATTGATATGAAATGATGCTAACATTGTCAAACTATTCAATCATGGAAAAATTATACCACAATAGTAAAAATATACACTCGCCTAAAGGATTATTAGGAACACCATACTAATACTGTGTTTGACCCCCTTTCGCCTTCAGAACTGCCTTAATTCTACGTGGCATTGATTCAACAAGGTGCTGAAAGCATTCTTTAGAAATGTTGGCCCATATTGATAGGATAGCATCTTGCAGTTGATGGAGATTTGTGGGATGCACATCCAGGGCACAAAGCTCCCGTTCCACCACATCCCAAAGATGCTCTATTGGGTTGAGATCTGGTGACTGTGGGGGCCATTTTAGTACAGTGAACTCATTGTCATGTTCAAGAAACCAATTTGAAATGATTCGAGCTTTGTGACATGGTGCATTATCCTGATGGAAGTAGCCATCAGAGGATGGGTACATGGTGGCCATAAAGGGATGGACATGGTCAGAAACAATGCTCAGGTAGGCCGTGGCATTTAAACGATGCCCAATTGGCACTAAGGGGCCTAATGTGTGCCAAAAAAACATCCCCCACACCATTACACCACCACCAGCAGCCTGCACAGTGGTAACAAGGCATGATGGATCCATGTTCTCATTCTGTTTACACCAAATTCTAACAGAAATCGAGACTCATCAGACCAGGCAACATTTTTCCAGTCTTCAACTGTCCAATTTTGGTGAGCTCTTGCAAATTGTAGCCTCTTTTTCCTATTTGTAGTGGAGATGAGTGGTACCCGGTGGGGTCTTCAGCTGTTGTAGCCCATCCACCTCAAGGTTGTGCGTGTTGTGGCTTCTCAAATGCTTTGCTGCATACCTCGGTTGTAACGAGTGGTTATTTCAGTCAAAGTTGCTCTTCTATCAGCTTGAATCAGTCGGCCCATTCTCCTCTGACCTCTAGCATCAACAAGGCATTTTCGCCCACAGGACTGCCGCATACTGGATGTTTTTCCCTTTTCACACCATTCTTTGTAAACCCTAGAAATGGTTGTGCGTAAAATCCCAGTAACTGAGCAGATTGTGAAATACTCAGACCGGCCCGTCTGGCACCAACAACCATGCCACGCTCAAAATTGCTTAAATCACCTTTCTTTCCCATTCTGACATTCAGTTTGGAGTTCAGGAGATTGTCTTGACCAGGACCACACCCCTAAATGCATTGAAGCAACCGCCATGTGATTGGTTGATTAGATAATTGCATTAATGAGAAATTGAACAGGTGTTCTAATAATCCTTTAGGTGAGTGTATATACATAATTTTCAGACAATAAATATTACCATTTTGTATGATTACTTCTCTCTTTGTTTATATTTTCATACTCTTTAAAATTATGCTCAAAAACAAAATTTCCATCAAATTGAATTATGTAAACTTTTATCAAATAAAATAACTAAATATTTAATATTTTATTCATTTAATTAAGTTAAATATTACACAATTTGATACGAAGGAATATTGTTTTCAAATTTAAATGAGTAAATAATGTGTAATAAATGTATTTATTCATTTGTATTAATATTAAATTAATAAAATTATATTCAATATTAATGTCTGGGTCTAGTAAATGTACACATTACCGTGAGTTTCATATAACACTTGAAATATGGCTTTGTGCTTGTTTTGCTCTTTTAAAGCAGAATTATTAGTCACGTCCCACCTGCTCTAGTGGTTTTCTTCCAGGGGAGCGGAGAATGTTTCTCTCTTTGTACAACTGGCAAGTGCCTCACATTTTTGAGCTGATAAAATACTCAGTTCAAATGTAGGAATTCTGGAATCTTCTACTCTAGTGTCTTTTTACAGCTCTGTGCATTTGGTCAGTAGAAACATTGAATTTCTGTGACCTGAAACATACAGTATTTTGTCAAATATCTGTTCTGAAAGAGAGTGAGTTTACTATAAGAATCAAATGTTGCTGCTCTTCATATTGAGATTCATGAATGTGAGAATTAATTTGACTGAAACATTCCATGGGATGAAATGAGAAGAATTCACTTGCTTAGATGAGGACATGTTTACTTCATCTGTTCTCACCCACTCATGTTTACCACAATTGAACACTGCCTTAATTGTAGGTTCTGCTTTACTGACCCACAATTACACCGTTATACTCTCAGTCAAATTGACATGAATTGTATGCCATTGTCACCTCTTCCCTCAAGACTTGGATCAGCTGTATTATATCACCGCCAAAAAGGTATCTGTTGGCATGACATAGGTTACAGCAATCAACAAAACAAAGTCCTATAATCTACATTTTCAAAAACTGTTTAGTGACCTGCACCTTACTTTTAGAGTTTATAAATGATCTTTTGATGAGTTTCAAGACCACATTAACTGTTTTGAAAAACTTTCTGAATAAGCTTTTTTTCCTGTGTTGACATTTTTCCCAATGAATCAGGAAGTTGGAACTGGACACATTGAATGTCTTGTCCTTAAAATAAAATTGCCAATTTACACAAAAACTACATATATCTGCTAAAATTTTTATTTGTCAACTTTTAGGAGTACACCTGCACATAGATGGCTTAAATCAGAGTCAGAGTATCAGACTTCCATCTTAAATTAATGGTGATTTCAATGAAGGAATCATAATTACATCTAATTCTATATGTAGGAGGAGCCTGTGTCTGAAGAGAGGAGACTGGGTCTGAAAGGGCAGGAGTTCTGATGGGCAGAAAAATAAAAATCTCTAGTTCTCAGTATAAATAAGAGAAGTTTGCTTTTATCTCAAACAGGAGTGTTGGATCATTGAAGAAACATAATCCAAAACCTTTTCAGAACAGACCCAAATTGTATTGGCTTTATGTTGTGCAAAAGTCCCACCTGCTCTAGTGGTTTTCTTCCAGGGGAGCAGATAATGTTTTTTCTCTTTGAACAACTGGCAAGTGCCTCACATTTTTGAACTGATAAAATACTCAGTTCAAATGTAGGAATTCTGGAATCGTCTACTCTAGTGTCTTTTTACAGCTCTATATGCATTTGGTTGGTAGAAACATTGATATTTCCAAGTGATGGTTTTAAGTGAGGTCTTGTATATGTGTTATTTGAAGAATTTCTGTGACCTGAAACATACAGTATTTTGTCAAATATCTGTTCTGAAAGACAGCGAGTTTACTATAAGAATCAAATGTTGCTGCTCTTCATATTGAGATTCAAGAATGTGAGAATCAATTTGATTGAAATGTTGCAGGGGATGAAATGTGAAGAATTCACTTGCTTAGATGAGGACATGTTTACTTCATCTGTTCTCACCCACTCATGTTTACCACAATTGAACACTGCCTTAATTGTAGGTTCTGCTTTACTGACCCACAATTACACCGTTATACTCTCAGTCAAATTGACATGAATTGTATGCCATTGTCACCTCTTCCCTCAAGACTTGGATCAGCTGTATTATATCACCACCAAAAAGGTATCTGTTGGCATGACATAGGTTACAGCAATCAACAAAACAAAGTCCTATAATCTACATTTTCAAAAGCTGTTTACTGACCTGCACCTTACTTTTAGAGTTTATAAATGATCTTTTGATGAGTTTAAAGACCACATTAACTGTTTTGAAAAACTTTCTGTATAAGATTTTTTTCCTGTGTTGACATTTTTCCCAATGAATCAGGAAGTTGGAACTGGACACATTGAATGGCTTGTCCTTAAAATAAAATTGCCAATTTTCCCAAAAACTGCAAATATCTGATAAAATTGTAATTCGTCAACTTTTAGGAGTACGCCTGCATGTAGATGGCCTAAATCAGAGTCAGAGTATCAGACTTCCATTTTAAATTAATGGGGATTTCAATGAAGGAATCATAATTACATCTAATTCTATATGTAGGAGGAGCCTGTGTCTGAAGAGAGGAGACTGGGTCTGAAAGGGCAGGAGTTCTGATGGGCAGAAAAATAAAAATCTCTAGTTCTCAGTATAAATAAGAGAAGTTTGCTTTTATCTCAAACAGGGGTGTTGGATAATTGGAGAAACATAATCCAAAACCTTTTCAGAACAGACCCAAATTGCATTGGCTTTATGTTGTGCAGAAACACAATAGGTTTTAAAATTAACTTAAGCAACTTGAGAATATTGATAGGGGATGCTATGAGATAAGTATAGGTGCTTAAAGACTGTGCTGTCTGCAGACTCTGCCATTGTGGTCATTGGTGGAGGGGTCAGAGGCAGGCCAGGGCAGGTCTTCTATTTTTAAAGCCAGGAGAATGTCAGAACCCTGTTAACACTTGGGTGGCCAGACTAAATGACCAAGACCATATACACTGAAAAACTGACCTGACAGATGTCACATAAGCACTATCACAAATGTATTTTTAATTGAATAATTCTGTAAATGAGGACACTTTATTATATCTTTCAGTCACAATAAAGTAAATCTTTGATGAAATACAGTTTAACATAACAAGAAATTTATAGTGGTGCTTGCTTAGGTAAGCTTCACTATTATTGTTGTTGAGAGTCATACTTTTACTTTTGTAAGCAATCAGTCTTAAAAAATTTCATTTGGCTGACAATAAAATGGTTGAAAAAACAGATTTACAATTACATTGAATGTGCCATAGGTGCAACAGTGCCATATCTAGGGGCCAGAATATGATAGAGACTTGGGAATGGGCTAATTTGAATTGAGCCAGTAAGCAACCAACTGGCAATACATTAGCATCCACTCAGATAACCCTAGGAAACTAATAGCAACAAGTTAAGGTGATATACTTCAAGCAGAATCGAAGATCTAATGAGTGTGACATAATTTTGAACAAAGTCTGGCCAAAAATAAGGCGCTTTTAAGTTAATTTTGGTGGTTTGAAACAGCTCGCCAGCACAAACTCTGAGAAAAACTTTGTATCTGCTGCTAAACACCTTAATGCCATTGGTCCACGTCATCGGTAGTTGTGACCTGGAGCCCAACTGACTTTGTGGCTGACAGCTCCTATCACAAATGTTCGTAAGTCAGTCAACATGAACACACCGGCATCTAGATTTATTAGCGAGCTGGTGCAAACTTACCTACATCTGCACTATAGTTAGAGACATTTTTCAATAACATGTCATTTTATTATATTTTTTTATTAGTTTGCAAAAGGAACCAAATCTACTCAAATACCGTTAAGTGCCTATTTACACTGATGTTTGATATGCTGCTTCATGCATGTGCCGTCTGCAGCCGGAAGCCATTCATACATTCACATTACAGATAAGTCTCTAATTATCATTCTTTTGTCTGTTTTCTACTCAGTTACCTGCTCGTCTGACACCCTGTTATCCACCCATCTTTGGAGTAGTATTGAAATAATCATAAAAACAAAAACAGATGGTTTACTGGCACATATAGTATGGCATACAGTATATTATTGCTGCATAGCATGTTAGCGAATTAGCGTCATGAATACAGAATGTAAACATTACAAATTATATATTGTCTACTGCATATACTGTATATTACTTTAAATCATCATTTAAAAATAAACGTGGTTAAAACAGCTTCTTTTACTGATCACGTGTAAATTCTACTCATAGAATGACACATGAAGTCAGTATCACAGATAACACATTTTAATGTTACATTAGTTAAGGTATTACCTGTAGTCTTGTGTATACTCATATTTAAATGCTCCTCTATATGCACCAATGGCGTGACCAGTGTTTAAAGGCTTGCAAATAATATACTGTTGCTTGACTGTTTCGAATTCTTTTTAGATCTGAGCTAAGAACGAAGGACTTCACAATGAGTTCTGAGCCTGAAAACCCCCAAAGCAAAAATACTGTTAATATTGAAATCAACTTTAGGATTTACAAAGTGATAAGTAAAATATATTGAGCCTGTGGCTACCAAAATTATGCTTCCCAATCAGATGTTCTGGTCTTTCTGGTTGAATTGTTTAAGGAGGTGACTTAGGCCAGATGTCAGGTTTGATAAGGTATGACAGCCATACATCTTTTTTCTCCTTCTTCCTAATCCTCCAAAAGCCAACAGACCTTTAGTGCCTCACACCTCTCTGTCACTCTCATCACAATGCCAGAACAGCCTCCCTCCACTCCCTCGTCATCAACCAAGGCAATGGATTTGACCCTAAGGAGTCTTTCCAGAAGCACATTATCAATGGGAACTGAAAGGGCCAGTCTTTCATTATCTAACACCATTAGGATAAGGCAAGAATGTGCGGGAGCAGCAACATCAGTCAGCCCTTCAGGCAAACTCACTCCACTAACTATTCCCACTTGTAACAAGGTTCGATGCATAAGGAAGAGGGTAACTGCAATTCCAACACTCTTTATTCTCATCAAGATAAACATGTTTGCATCAGGCATGAAGGTGAAGCTTCACAGTGCAAAAAAAATACAGCAATGGACAACACACAATTAGCTTCAGGTGTCTTACCCAATCACACGCACAAACACATCTTTGCAGCATCTGTTTCTCTCTCACACTCTATGGATTGGCCACCTCTTTATTTCCCCTGCCTTTCACTGCGAACATTGAAAAAGCAATTAATCTCAGGTGAAAACCATTACCGATTCCTCTGGCCCCAGACGAACGCCTGACCATGCCCTCACCTCTACATTCCCCCACCGCCCGAGTCAGGCCGGGGGGAACCATCTGGTCTGCCTACTACCCCCCACCCCCTTCTGAAGAGGAAGTCCACAACACCCACCTGCGCCCCTGACCTGTGGACCACCTCGAACTTAAATGGCTGGAGGGCCAGTTACCAACTGGCCCTCGCTCCTCCCCCCTCGCTCCTCCCCCTCCACCAGTTGGGACAGTACAGCACCCAGCTCCCTGTCCGATGCATCCATATGCAAAACAAAAGGGAGAGAGAAGTCAGGTGAATGCAGAAGTGGCCCACCACAAAGTGCAGCTTTTACCTGCATGAATGCTTGTTGGCACAGCTCCATTCACTGGACCGTGTCTGAAGCTTTTTAGTGAGATCAGTCAGTGAGCTGGTGAAGTCCAAATAATTCTGCACAAACCTTTGATAATAGCCAGCCAACTGTCTCACCTCCTTTTTGGACTTTGGTCTCGGGCAGGACGCAATCACAGCAGTTTCATCAATTTGGGGCCGTACTTGACCATGACCCAAGTGGAACCACAGATACTGTACCTCCACCCACCCAATTGCCCACTTCTTTGGGATAGCTGTGAGCCCCACTCTTTGCAGCAACCTCAGAACTGCCCCCAGATGCTGCATGTGCCACTGCCAGTCATTACTATAAATAATGATATCATCCAAATAGGCAGCAGCATACTCAGCGTGTGGTCTGAGGACCCTGTCCATAAGAGCTGGTGCCCCAAACAAACCAAACGGAAGGGTCACAAATTGGTGTAAGACAAGCGGTGTGGAGAAGGCAGTTTTTCATGGGAGATCAGCGTTAAGGGGATCTGCCAATGTCCCTTTGTTATATCCAGTGTCGAATAAAAATGAGCCGTGCCCAACTCTCCGAGCAGTTCATCAATATGAGGCATTGGATAAGCATAAAATTTAGACATAGCATTAAGTTTTCTATTAACCACACAGAACCGGACCAAACCTTCGCTCTTCAGTACCAAAACCACCGGGCTGGCCCAGTCACTTTGGGATACTTCTATTACCCCATATCCAGCATGGCCTTTAATTCTTCCTGCACTACCTGTTTCTTGTGTTTGGGTAAGTGGTATGGATGACTAAGTACCACTACCTCTGTGGTTGTCCCAGTATGGTGTTTTATGAGATTAGTACAGCCAGGGAGAGGCGGGAACACATCAGATAAATTATTTTGCAACCTGGCAACCTCTGTTCACCTTGATGGTGAGAGATGGTCTCCACATGGGACCGGGGTGAAGTGATTGGCTTTTAGATTCACCTCCGGTCCGAGCTCCTCCCTCTCCAGAACTACAGTAGCCAAGGAGACGGGTACCGCCTGGAACGTCTCCATGGTTTTAGTTGGTTGAGATAGTAAATCGGACATGCCCTGTCCCTATCCGTACGCACTACCTCATAGTCATCTTCCCCAACGGCAAATAACAGGGTTTCGAACCACTTATCCCAGTTCCGAGCATTTTCATGCACAAATTTATGAATTATATTCTTTAAGGTCTTATTAAATCATTTGACCAAGCCGTCTCTTTGTGGATGGTACATGCTTGTCCGAATCAATTTAATACCCAATAATTTGTACAGCTCGCATAGTGTACATGAGATGCCATGCCCTGATCTGTGAGGAATTCTTTCGGAATCCCCACTTGGGAAATAATTTTGAAGAGTGCCTCTGCAACACTACGTGCTGAGATGTTGTGCAGTGACACTGCTTCCGGATATTGCGTTGTGTAATCCACCAGGAATAACGCAAAGTGATGCCCGTATGCTGTCTGTTCTAATGGCCCAAAGAGGTCCATTCCAATTCGTACAAAAAAACGCTTGATCAATGGAAAGGGCGTGATGATGCTTTTGGAGCGGCCAGCGGATTCACCAACTGACATTCACGGCATGCTGCACACCACTGGTGAACAACCCTGTGAATGCCTGGCCAATAGAAATGGGCCATGAGACGGCTTAGTGTTTTCCCTTGTCCCAACTAACCCACTTGAAAAAAACCTCCTCAATATTATGCTTTTGTCCCCACAATATTACCGCGACGATCACTACAGGATAATTATGAATATCCCTGCGTACACCTCACCTTCACTTGATAATTTGCCTCCAATGACCCATTTTGAACCAAGCATTGATGAATGCGGGTTTGATTACAACCTGAATCCACCAAGGCTGTCTATGTACCCCCTTTAATATTCACAGGTATTTAGGATGTCCCTGCTCACTCGGGGATGGTCTGTGGGGTGTCAGGAATTTGGATCAAGGCCCCGCCTCCATTACCGGGCACTGTTCTCAAACATGACCCGGCTCTCTAGCAGACCAACTCTAGCAGACCTGCCCAAGCCTTCCGTCCACACTCATGGCAGCAGACTCCTTCACTGCAAGGAATGGGGTTTGTGGATGTAGAGAACCCCAAAGACCAGATCCCCGGGGTTACGGAACAGGGCCTCAAGGCCTGGTGTTGGCACTGGTGGATGCTGGCAAGAGACCGGAAGACTTCCTCCAGTGGCGACAACTCCACAACAGCATATCCTTCTTCCTCTTTTCCCGGTTTTCAGCACATGTACAAGGTTCAATGAGCGAGGAAGCGGGAGATGGCTCTCTCAGGTATGTCACTCTTTATTCTCATCAACATAAACACGTTTGCATAAGGCGTAATGGTGAAGCTTCACAGGGCAAAACAAATATGGCAATGACCAACACACACAATTAGCTTCAGGTGTCTCTCCCAGTCACAAACACACACAGCTTTGTGGAATTTACAAATTTAGAAGTGAAGAATCTTTACATAAATGGATTTAAACCAGTGATTCTCAACTTGTTGGGTTGCAGGTCTGATCTGATAAAATTGAAGACAGGAAAAACAATGCTGGCCATAAAATCTTGCATAGTTAAAATAGGCTTTTAAAGGGAGGAGAAAATGCTTCCCATGTCTTGTGTTGTTGACATCAAAGGCTACGCATCCAATCAAAGTCTGTGATATTCTAGTACAAATTAATCTATCACTTGGTAGAAACTAGCCAAATTACTGTAGATAGATTCCAACATGGACAGGTTGCATAACAATCCTTTATCCTCCAAAACCATGGAAAGACTACACAACGTAATATTGCTGCAAGGATAAACATGGTTTGTGCTTCCCACAATTTGTTTTGCTGTGCATATTTGGCAATCAGGATTCAAGAGATGTTTAAATACAAAAATTTGCAAATTAATACATAAATGTTTGATTATAAAGACTGTTTTGTTTCGTTTTGTATGCTAAATATTTCTAGCACTGTGTATGATCACCAATTGATATACAATGTAACATCTGTGTCCTGAAGTAGAACCAGTTGAGAACCACTGATTAAACATCTAAGTGAATTAATATAATTTTCTGTGAGAACGTGTTTATCTGAATGTCATTGTATAATAATGATCTCTCTTCTTGTCTCTTCAGGAAAGCTTCAATTCTGTATTACCTGAACCGTGTGTGTCAGTGAATTTATATTGGTTGATCTTACACATGAAGAATTCAGCGCAGTGTGGGTGTGCCTGGTTTCAGTTATGATTTACATATAACATAACTCAAGTAGAGGAGAGGAGCCTTAGTCATGAAGCTGTCACCACTAGGGTATTCACATCTAATATCACTTCGTTCCTTATGTTGATTTTGGTTATGGCTGAAACAGTTCAGATCACTGTAACACTCTTCTCCCACTTTCTCACATCACTGTAACACAATAACAATTGCATCTAAACTGTCGATCACAAAGGATCACACTTGATTATAGATCTGATCCAGGTAATAAAGAAGATAAACAACTTAAAAGATCTTTTGCATTGCTTTGTGATTTACAAGGTTTCAGTTAGAGCCAACATGGGTTTTACTGCTTGATAGCAAAGGAGAACCTTTTTTAAAGTTCCACAAAAAAAAAAAAAATATGCTCTAGTTCTTTTATAATGGTGTTTTCAAGACCCATGAACCAATATTCTGATTGGAAAAATTATAAAGTATTATCAAAAACTATCATCAAATACAAATCTTCAAAGAAGTGTATACTAAGTCATGAACTCAGTAAAAAAAATGGTTCTTGTTGAAAAGATGGTTCTTTTATAAATTCAGGTGCTTCAAAGAGCCAACGAAGAACCATTATTTTTAAGTAAATGTAGTACAACCTTTTCTTTCATCCCTTCTCTTTCATCCAAGACAAAAGTCGGATTTCAGTTCCAAAGAGGAATTATGTGCTTTCACAACACTTACAATGAATGGAATCTCCCCTAGTAAGGGCTCTTTTGTGAAATAAGGCAAAAACCTTCAAACATCTCATGAAAAATCATAAGAAACCAACTGAGACTATAGTGAACATTAAGTCAAACAACTGTCAAACATTCTAGGCTTATAAAGCTGAAATTTGAAATTACATATTGCTTGATATTTTTAATTCTTCCATTTCTTGCTATATGATGATGAACCGTTAACAGCCAGATGTTACCAGAAAATTAACAAACTACTGTACTTGTGGTGATGCCTCTAATTAAAGTTTAAATGCTGCTGTGATTTACAATAAAACAAATCAAATGGCTTATACATTACATCTCATTAAGCTGATTTTTATTCTAGTTAACACCAAAGCAACTTGAAAAACTGTATTAACAACAACATACAGTAGCCTATATGTTATAAGTTTGTGGGTAAAGCTTGTGGGTTTTCAATTTTAGCTCAGCTTTGCCAGCTAAATTTACTGTAATGACATAAACCAAACTACCTGTGGGACTAATTTGATGAAAGTTAAATGTATTTTTTGAAGATAACCCTGACTTTGCTCATCCAAGCAGACAACACCACAAAGTTCAAATTACAGGTTTCTAAAAACGCTTCAACACCTCAGCCAGACAAATTACTACCTGTCCTGCAAATCCAGGTGTTGCTTAGAGCCGACAGAGTCAAGCTCTGTGACTCCATGTATCCAAAGCAGTAAAGCATGTATTGAGTCATACTAGCTTACCTTTTCTCCATGGTGCAAGGATGGCAAAAGACTTTTGCCAGTTGAACACTGTGCTTGACTTCCTTTTCTTAAGACTCATTTTGCACGTCCACAACTTCAGCAGCTTTGATTGACAAGAGGAACAGAACTCCTCTACGGCTTATTCAAGCACGCCTTATACCATAGTGTTGAATGATCTTCCTTCTTAATTGAGTGTTTAGATTGTTGAAATGTCCCATATAGTTGTGCTGCTTGGGTTAAATCCTGTTTTAGAAATATTGGCAGGATAACTTCATACTGCCTTCCACACAAGTGTTTGTGAGATGGAGAGAAGTAGCCTGGTTGTACTTCAGGGTGCTTGCCGGACTGAGTATGTGAGTGAGTCTTGTGCTGTCTATCCTCTCACTGAGTAGAATGAGCAGGCTGCCTCCAGCAGTACCATTTGCAGCTGGAGGAGGGGTGACGGATTGCTGGATAGAGGGAGGGGAAAGACTCTAGAGAAAACCTTTGTGTGTGTTGGAGAGAAGGAGAGATAGTGGGAGAAGTTGGAAACTGTTTTGCAAACAAATGCCAGTGAATATGCTATCTTTAAATTCTTCTCAAAAGACATTGCTGGAAGAATGCACCATATAATGTTGGCTTGACAATCTATCTATCTATCTATCTATCTATCTATCTATCTATCTATCTATCTATCTATCTATCTATCTGTCTGTCTGTCTGTCTGTCTGTCTGTCTGTATAAGACCTACAGTAAATAACCTTCAAACATCAAGGTTTTTAAAGCTTTCTTAAACTTTCTAAAAAAGTCTTTGTCAAGAGAACATTCAAAGTTAGTCTTAACTTTCTTTCTAGTTAGTATTTCATAACAGATAACAGAAAATAATTGTGAAGCTGACAATGTCCTCTGAAGAATACACAAAGAAATTCAGGCATATTCACAGTAGTTGAAAGAAAGTTAGAAGTAAATTAAATGATTTACAGTACACTACTACAAACATATTGCTCTCACAGCCTATTGTAAATTGTGGTTAATTTGTTTTCAATTTATAGATTAATCATGAACCATGTTCATTTAAACCAAAAAATTCTACTCAGTTACGCATTAACCAAAAAGCTTACATAGACAAAAAATGGATATTGTATTAATCAATATAAAAGTGTACAAATATTTCAGTCCATAGAAACAAATATGGAATTCAGAGGCACACATACACTATAGCTTTCATGGCCACAATGACAGGCTTTCTCAACTGTCCCTTACTTCAGATGTGGGTGGGAAAGCAAGTTAGAAATGCAATGCAGCTTTATAAAATGAAGCATCCCATTGTTCTGGGAAAAACAACACTGTAATTTGCCACATCTACCAAGGTTAGGTTTTTATGTTATTCATTTTTTTATTTAAAATGTTTATTAAGGCCTTAATATACCTCTGAAGAAAGATAAGGTTTGTTTTTTTAGACATTTGACATCTGAAGCCATTCATTTACCCTGTGTTGTTTTGGTAAAGAACAGGTGAGGATATTAGTGGGGTGGCAGACACAGTAGTGGTTAGACATTGCTCTGGGCTAACTAAGAAGAAACTAAGAAGGTATGAATGAGTAATTACCTCAAACAAGCCTGGACATTGCTGTGGTCTCCAATTGCTGTCTCATTGTCAAGCAAATGAAGAACATGAAAAGCCATTAAGTTTAGCTAGATTTGTAATGCCTGTTGGACATGATTACATTGCCACTAGATTACATGAAGACTTTGTTGCGGAATCAGCCATCAAACTATATCTGACCTTTTTTTGCCAAACCCAAACAAAGTTTGCAAAACATCTCTGACAAAAAAAAAAAAAAAAAAAAAAAAAAGCCACAAATTGAAGAAACTACTATTAATGCTTGTCATCATGTGCCATTATTTGTATTTTTTTCATATAGTAAACATTTTGTCCAAAACAAATCACTAAAAATAAATACATAAACATAAAAATTCACCAAAAATTGCCTTGGCAAAGCATTGCCTGGAATGGTTGATTTGGAGTTTGAGGAACTATAACCTTTAGTAGTTGGAATACTTGGTCAGTTTAAAGAGAGCAGTGTGAAGGGATGTAGGGCTCACCAGAGACTATATAGCCAGAGACAGAGCACTTGTATTAAAATGAATAAGAGAAATTTGAACACCCAATACAGTGTTTGTTGAAAAGAAGACCCCACCTTACAGATAAAAGAGCCAATCACCTTTTAGACATAGACATCGTCTTGATAATGCGTATCTGCTTTAACCAGACAAGTCTGAAAAATAGAGTTTATTTTTCTTGATCTGAAACACAATTTATGATACAGTTGTTGTCAGATTTAACTGCTGATTTGAAATATATTATATAATTGTAATCTCGACCATCCATTTTGGAGATTTCTGTTCCCACCCTGCTTTGCCCCACCCCCATTCAAGTACATTGGAGCTGTATTTTCATTTATCTTATATCCATAAGAAATAGCTGCCCGGGAGTGTTCCAAGATGGCTGCTGAGTAGACCAACTTGCCTTGAAAGGGATTTTGGCCTGACTTGGTGGTTGCTAAGCAGTTGCTAGGGTGTTTTTGTGGTTGCTTTGATGTTGCTAGGTTGTTCTGGCTCATTACTAGAGTATTGAATATAATACAATTCATTGGTATAACAGTATGTTGTCTTTTAATAAACAATTTCACACACAGCTGCATGGGTACACATTTATGCAAAGTCTCTAGTGAGATGAGTTTCTTTGGATCTATGGAACCACATAGTACAATGTACAAAAATTAGTGAAAAAAAGGATGTAAAAAAATTAGGAAATGTTGCTAAATGTTTGTTTACATGGGAACTTCCATTGTAATTTTACAGTGTCTTGTTGGTCTTGGATTCTAAAGACTTCTGACTCTCCAGATTTGAAGTTGTGCATTTTGTATTGTTACATAACACTGACTTTGAAAAGCAACATAGTGGAACATTTTATGCTGCTTTGGACCTCCATGGATTTTCAGCATTGTTTCGCAAAAGGCTTGCGAGGGTATATAAAAGCTCTCCTATCATGAGGGACAATTCTGATAGAATTTGTAAATGAGAAATTTGAGTGGAATGTTATAACAGGTCAGTGACCCTTTTACATAATCTATTTGAAGATGAAATATGCAAGGGAGTACATTTTCCCTAATGGAAACCAAAACCTGAACAGGTGGGCCCTTTCAAACCTAGAAATGCATTAAAGTCACAGCGACTGTGCTATAATAGTTATTCCTTCTAACCAATACTGTCTTAGAAACTGTTGCCCTGTGGTCATTACTCTGACACACTTTTGTTATTTTCCAATGACAGCCTATGGAATTAATGTGTGTTTGAGTACTTTGAGTGCGGGTTGGGATGTAACTAGCATGGGAGCAGGCCGCACCAGCCGTGCCAGCCGCAACCTTTTCTCTCTGTTTTCTCACCACAGATTATTAGATTTGGTTGGCACCATCTAATGCTATCATACGCATCGGGGAAGGTCTTCTTTTCCTTTCCTATACTTTCAGGGGGAAAAGACCCTGCAGTGACCACATCCTGGGAGGTCAACATGTGGCAATACGACACATGGGCTCAGCAGCCGCACATGGAAGAGGCGCATTGGTAGGTCCTGCCTAAGATCTGCTCAGAGCGTCTAAAGCTCTGCGTGCAATCCAAGTAGGTGTGCAAAGCACACACTGGACACACAAACGACAGGGCTGGGTCTGCCTCATCCCGGGGCAGTGCTTGCAGGTTCACCACCTGATCCCTGAAGGGGGTCATGGGAACCTTGGGTACATAGCCCAGTCGGGGTCTCAGGACCACGTGAGAATCTTCCGGACCGAACCCCAGGCAAGTGTTGCTGACAGAGAACGCTTGCAGGTCCCCCACCCTCTTGATGGAGGTGAGCGCAATCAGAAGGGCTGTCTTTAAGGAGAGGGCTTTCAGCTCAACTGACTCTAGTGACTCAAATGGGGCTCTCTGAAGGCCCAGGAGGACCACGGAGAGATTCCATGAGGGGAAGAGGCGGGGCCTGAGAGGATTCAGCCTCTGGGTGACTCTGAGGAGCCTGATGATCAGGTTGTGTTTCCTTAGGGACTTACCGTCCACTGCGTCGAGGTGTGCGGCAATAGTGGCTATGTATACCTTCAAGGTGGAGGGGGACAGCCATCCCTGCAACCTATCATGCAGGAAGGAAAGCACTGACCCGACAGCACATCTCTGGGGGTCTTCGCCTCAGGAAGAACACCAGCTTGCGAACAGGTGCCACTTCAGGGCATAAAGCCTCGTAGAGGGTAGGGTTAGGGTTAGGGTCGAGCGCTCAGAGGAGGCTGGAGGGTTCCAGTCCAACCCGAAACTCGCAGTGGCCCGGGCAACCATGGCAGTCAGCCCTGTATTGGCCTCAGACTGGGCAGGCAGACCCGAAGGTGGCAGCCCAGTCAAGTCCTCAGCATCTGACACTCTCCGATGCAGGAATCGAAGACTCATCCAGCTTGTGGGCCTCGAAAGAGACGTCAAGCTGGCCGTGAGGCAGGCTGGTCTCATTTCGGAACCGGACGGGGGCAAACGAGTGTGCTGAGGAACGGGAGGTCCATGGGGAATTGTTACCAAATCGCCTCCAGTGCCAGCCGGTCCGGCCTCATACCCGTGGATAGAAGGCACAGTGTGGGGGTGGCTGGAGTGGATTTCCCCCTTTTGAAGAAGGAAAGCCGCGACCGCAACTTTGACATGGTCCTATTCTCACAATGAGAACATGAACCATCCACAAACACTGCCTCAGTTTGATCAATGCCCAAACACGTGAGGCAGTGCCTGTGGCCATCAGTAGCAGAGAGATAATGACCGCATCTAGGAGTGGGCATTCCAGCTCCTTTTTTTACTGTATGTCCGGGGGAGGAGCATGCTCTCAAATTCCACTCACCAATTCTCATTGGCCTTTTCTCAAAGAATGGGATGTGTTCGGGGCTCTCAAGAGCGACCCCTAGTGTCACAACATCGACACAACGTTAAGTGAGTGACAGAAGGGGAACTGCATGATGACATCATAGAAGCACCATTTCACCATTATGATATAATATATCATTATGGCATCACTGTGACATTATAAGTACCCCAATATGACTTCATAAAGACATTATAGAGGCACCAAGTGACATCAAAGATCCACCATTATGATATCTTAGGGGCCCCATTATGATATCATAGAGACTTCATTATGATATCATTGAGACACAATTATGACATCATAAAGTTTCCCTGACATCATAAAGACCCAATTATGACATAATTGAGGCCCATTTGTCATGTGTATTTTGTTGGTTCATTTTATTCATGTCTCTTATTTTGAAATTCTACGCCATGCCTCATGCCATGTCTTGCATATCCATGATTCAAACCCCTCATGACATCATAGATGGCCCATTATAACAACTTAAAAACCCCATTATAACACCATAGAGGCACCATTCTGATATAATATAAACTGTATTATGACATCATTGCAACACCATTCCACCATTATGACATCATAGATACTGTATATTATGGTATCACTGTGATATTATAAAGACCCCATTATGACATCATAAAGAATTCATTATGACATTAAAGAGGCACCATATAACATCAGAGATCTACCATTATGACATAATAGCGGCCCCCATCATGACATCATAAAGATCCCCTGACATCATAAAAATCCCATTAAGACATCATTAAGGCCCTATTATGACTTCATAAAAACCCTATTATGACATCATAAAGGCACTATTATGACATCACAGAAGCCCCATTATGACATCATAAAAATCGCACAACATCATAAAGACCCAATTATGACATATTTGAAACACCATTATGACATCATAGATATTATTATGACATCATCGTGGCCCAATTATAACATAATACTGTAAAGATCCAATTATGACATCAAAGCTCCTCCATTAAAAATATAATTTTTAATCATTTTCTTTATTTCTCTATTGTGACTAATTACCTGTTTTACATTGTTTTATACTGTTTTATATGGGAATAAGAAATATGCTTTTCCGAAAGTCATGGAAGTTAAGGTTGGCGCCAACATTGAGTTTACATCTGAAGCATGCCTGGACTGTCAAAGATTTTCTGTGCTTGCTGACTCTCCTGAATTGGCAAGTTACTTCAGCTGGTTTTGTAACATTTCTTATAACTTGTTTTAGAATTGTACCAACCTTTTTGTGACAAATTATATTTTTAAAAGTACAATTATTCTAGGTAGTGTGCTCACATTTAAAGTCCAATCAGATTCAGAGTATAAATGAAACCATAAGGGCCTCCAATTGGGCAAAGATCTTTTGAATTAATACCTGCTGATAGTGAGGGCATATCTGGTTCAGGTGTTCAAATTCTTTATTCTGTTTGATAGATTTCAATTTTTCTGCTCTCATATCAGATGGTTTCATGGCTCAGTTTCAGGCATTCCCTATGTATCAATAAAAATAAGAGATTTCACAAAGACATTCATAAAAACTTCAGCCACCAAGCCCCAAAGCAGCCTTTACATTTTTTTTATTCTGTCACTTCAGTTTAATTTAAAATGCCCTTGATGATGTCAGACAGAAAAGCATATATTTTTACAGCTGCAGTGAAGCCGGACAGACCTCCCCCCCCATCCCCCCCACACACACACCCCAAACACAATTTTTCCTAAACTCCCCAAACATTTTCCCTAATCTCATTTCCTCATATTGAGGACTGAGCAGCAAATACATCAAATGGAAAAGTGGGCATCGAGTATTTTTCTCCTCTGGAAACAAGTGCTTCAGCACATTACCAGAATGGATGTATTTTTAATTTTTTGAAATTTGTTTACCAGATTTTGTGTTTTCCTTTCTCTTATTTTGTGGGCATCCTTTGCTTTTAAATGTGTGTATCAACTGGTCACATCAGTCTAATTTCTGTGTAAATGCCCTCAGTCAATTATGAGCTTGACATTAAAGGAAAGGGGATGTTGCCTAAACCAAGAATAACCAAATTAGCAGTAATTTACTTAGAAAACATCACTTTGGCTGATCAGGAAAGAAGCTGTTTTGATGTTTTTTCCCTTAAAAAAACACGTAAGCCATCAGTATTCTGCCATCCCAGATATGACTTGATTACTCTTGGCTTTTTTCTCTATTTCAGAGGTGTTGAATTTACTTGAGGCCAATGTTTACATGATTATTGCAGGAACTGGGTCATTCTTGGATGGGGCAGGGGTTTCTACATTTCACCACACACTCGGTTAGATATCCTTGACCTTAGTTATTAAATTATTCTTCATGTTATCTTAAGTAACACTGAGCTCTTTTAATAAATGTGACTGCATGCCTTTCTGTTGCTGTTTGACCTGATAAAAACATATTAGGTTTTCCAATACGTTGATGTATTATATATACGTTGTTGATGGGCTTGGTCATGTGTCTGTCTGCGGGAGAGGGAGAGCGGTAAGGCTCGTCACCTGGCCTGTAATTACTCTAACACCTGTCTCTCATTATAGTGATGGCAGAGGGAGACCTGATAAGGCTCGCCAGAGCGTCAATGGGAAGAAAAAAGAAGTGGTCTGTAAATTTTGAATGTTGTGGTCTGTACATCTTTTATGTTTATATTTGATAAAACTTATAGGAGGAGTACACTACAGCATATAGAAGGCCTCAAACAGACATTGACTAAAAGCCATAAAACATCCATTTTAATTTCACAAAGCCTTAAGATCAAATGAAAATGTCTGTTATTATTAACATCTGTTTATCTGGTCTTATCAAGTCTTTCTCACTTGACAAGCTGAGTCTTGATGATATAAAACAGCACAGTGGAGAGAATAAGGAAAGTATAGCTGTTTTGACAATCTCCTATTCACAAAACAAAGACAGGAGAGTATCTTGTTGTATTCTAATCTCCCTGTCACTGTTTGTGTGAATTTATAAGGATGACAACACTAGGCTACACATATGTGATGTTTTTGGATCTCCTCAAGTATCAACACGAGTCCTGTGCTTGGTCATTTGATCCCTTAAATAGTGAATAAACCTATTTATCCTGAGTGAGAGGACAATAACTTTGGCCTTTAAGCAGGATGATTTATGATGAGTACAGGAAACCTTGAAGTGTTTGCAACAAAGACACAGACAAGTTCCCTCATGTGAACTTCTACCTTTATTGTTGCCTAAAGATGTATAACAATGTGTGCAGAAGACAATGGAGCCATTACATTCTTGTAGCGAAATGAAGCTGAGCAACAAAGTGAGCTTTCAGTTGGCCAACACCACCAACTCATCTTCAAACAGCAATATGCAACAAGACAAAGGCAAATAGATCTCAGGTTCACACAAAACTGAAAATTCTGTCATCGTTTACTCATTTCATATTGTTCCAAACCTATTAATTATTTTTTCTTCCATGAAACATAAATGGAGATGTTACGCAGAATGTTAGGGACTGACAGCCTCAGGCAACATTCATTTTCATTGTATGGCAAAAAGATGCAATGAAATTGAATGGTGAGACTTCTGCCTAACATCTCCTTTTGTGTTCCAGTGATGATAGAAATTAACATGGTTTTGGAACAGCATGACAGAATTTTCAGAGTTTAATTTATCCTTCAGAAATACACATTTCAAAAAGTTCAAATAATGAATTTTGTTTATTTTTTGCCATATTTGAATTGCCTTTTATGTATAGATTTTATTGTTTTACCTTTGTCCAGTATTAGACTTAAAAATGTTTAAATGTGAAAAAACATCATCAAAATATAAATTTCTGTGAACTATGAAAACAAAATGAAATCATTTTGAACCAGGGACTAAAAATGCAAGGTTTTCTTTTTGGTTTTATTCTTCTTTTTGGTTTTCTATTTTTCCGCCGTTCTGCTGCAGTTATCTGTGCTGAGGGTGGGTGATCTACTAGTTGCAGTATTGCCAGATCTCACAAGAAAAAAAGGAACCTGATCTGGAAAAACTACCTCAAAAAGGAACTTGCCTAACCAAAATAAGTGAAAATAAGCAATACAAATTTTTTCCCCATGTGGTTGAGTATCAGCATGGAAATCATAACAAGCACAGCATAGACTAGCCTATATAAAATAATGTCTTTTCAATAAATGTATAATTTTCCAATTAACATTTTTTATTGATTCATATAGATGACAAAGAAAAACAAAACATATATACACTGAATCAACAACTCCCACCACTACCCCTCCCCAATCACCAACCCCACCCCGACCCCTAACAAACATCCCTGTGGTCACACAATCCTACACATCTAAAACTACGCCACTCTCTCTCTACCACCCTCATTTTATCCAGAGTAAAATAATATGAAATTAATACATTTGTTTGTACCACTGATACCGGTTGTCAATAAAGTAATTTAACCCATCCAATACAAGTATTACCAAACCCATATATTCCCAAAATCTTAAAAGTATAATTCTATTCTACCATATCAATCACCTTTTCGGCATCAATTATGATGGCAGCGACCGGAGTCTTGGTTTGTCAAACCAAACAAAAGTAAAATATGGAGTGCCACATGGATCAGTTTTAGGGCTTCTGCATTTCTCCTTGTATATGCTTCCCCTGCGAGATATTATCAGGAATCGAGGAATAAGTTTCCACTGCGCTGACGATACACAACTTTATATTTCTTCAAAACCTGATGAGATTTCACAATTCTCGAAATTAGCAGAGTGTATCAATGAAATAAAAGATTGGATGGCCAGAAATTTCCTTCAACTCAATTCTGACAAAAAGTGGTACTAATTATTGGACCAAAAAACTAGCCACTACAATATAATTTGACTCTCAATGGATGTACTGTTACATCATCTTCAACGGCGAAGAATTTAGGTGTTATATTTTATACCAATCTGTCCTTTGAAAATCTAATTACCAATGTTTGTAGAACAGCATTCTTCGACCTAAAACATATTGCTAAATTAAGGCATATGCTCTCTGTTGCTGATACCAAAAAACTAATTCATGCGTTCATGACCTCAAGACTAGATTATTGTAATACATTACTGGGAGGATGTCCAGCAAGATCAATAAATAAACTTCAATTGGTTCAAAATGCAGCAGCCTCTAGTACTGTCGGTGGGTGCGTTTGGCACGTCTTGTCAGCATGGGCAGTACCTGTGCAATTTTTGGTTTGCCTGGCCCCTCCCTTTGCCACATCTGTCCGGCGGTCCCTTCTCTTATTTTAACATGATGTGTCGGAGAGCTATCTGGGTTGGATGTGGCGTCTCTGGCTGGGGAGCTAACTGGTGCACACCACAATTCCAGCAAAAGATTGTAAAAACAAAAAGGTCAACCAAACAATGATATCTGGTCATCTGCCAGGTCACAACCAGACCAGGTGAGCTTGATTTGGAGGTGCCTGACGTGGTGCCCCAGTATCCTTTGTGGAGGAAGACATAGCGGTGCACAGAGGCTTAACCGCTGGTTTGGGATTGCCGGGGGAGGGGGAGGGGGGGCCGGGGGGATTATGGTTGGTGTCTGTGTCGGGCGGGTCTGTTGGATGTGCCCGCCGGTGGTGGTGGAGCGGCCACCGGACCGAGAGAGCTTCGTATATCAGCGATCATTTTATTGACTAGTTTAAAATTTCATAAAGCTGTGATGATGTTATTGTTTGCACTACTACTACTGCTATTATTGTTATTATTATTATTATTGCTGCTACCACTACTACTACTACTATTATTGTTATTATTGCTATTATTAGTATTATACTATTATTATTATTATTATTATTATTATTATTATTATTATAATAACTGATTATTCCATATCTATCTAATAGTTTAAATCTATATCTTTCTATATCTTTCTCTTTCTTTTTCTCTCTCTCCACAACATCACCAGAAAAAATTTAATTAATAATAATGATTACTATTATATGACATTAAATTAACCTAGTCCTTAAACTTTTCACAATACATGTAGACACTACTATATCTCTCTTTTTTTTTCCTGTTTTTTGTTTTGTTTTGTTTGGTTTGTTTTTTTTTGTTGTTGTTTTTTTTTTTGTTTTGTTTTCATTTGTAATTTTTGTATTTTTTTATTTATTTATTTATTTATTTTTTATTATTTAGTGTTTTGTTACGTGTATATGTATGTGTATATGTAAGTATGTATGTATATATGTGTGTATGTATAAGCTGCTATGTTTTGTTAATTTGTGTTTTGCTCAATAAATAAAATAAATAAAAAAATAAAAAATGCAGCAGCCAGAGTGCTAACGAGAACCAAGAAATATGATCATATTAGCCCTATTTTATCATTGTTACTTTGGCTACCTGTTAAATTTCGTATTAATTTTAAAATTCTGTTAACTACATACAAAGCTTTGAATGGTCTAGCTCCGCAGTACTTAAGTGACCTTCTACCACGCTATATTCCTTCACGTTCATTATGATCGCAAAAATCTGGCCTGTTAATAGTTCCTAGAATATCAAAATCCACAAAAGTAGGTAGATCCTTTTCATATTTGGCACCTAAACTATGGAATAGTCTCCCTAACACTGTTTGAGATGCAGACACACTCCCTCAGTTTAAGTCTATACTAAACACTCATCTATTTAGCCAGGCATACACCTAATTTATCCTCTAACCCATAATTAGGCTGCTATAGTTTAGTCTGCCGGAACCAGAAACCAGAAACTTTAATCATTTGTTTCCCTGTCTCAACCTCGGAACTCCTATCCTGAGGTCACCAGAACCGGCTGGATCCAGCACCATTCCTGCTTCGTGTTGGACTCCACTGCTACGTGTCGCTAAATGATGATTAAATGCAGCCGGTGCCATCCAAACATCACTTCAGTCTATTATGATGGACTTCAGAGGATGAACTGATGCTAAATCCAACTATAAGACATGGGATACTTCATATGCCATTGTCTGAACCTTGGATTTAGGATGGACCACACCGAACCTCACCGAAATTACTGGCCAGGTTGAATTGCGTTTCACATCCCTGAACTCTGCCTGCATCAACTCGGTCTATTGATGGACTACGCTCATGAAATGGAATGCATAGAATAACAATTGCCAACAAAAGCCTTCATCAGCCAATTAACAAGGACAATTGCATCTATGTGAACTTCTGCAGTTAATCCAGGATGCACTTCCAAGACATTGGTCATTAATCTTACAGTTCACACAGAATCTTTGTTTAAACACTGTCCCTTAACACTTACTTAGTTTAATCATTTTAAACCATGACTTGCACTATATATAATTAATATTGTCATTATATTCATGATGTTAGCCAGAGGGGAACTGGCCCCCACAGTGAGTCTGGTTTCTCCCAAGGTTTTCTCCAAATCTTCTGGAGTTTGTGTTCCTTGCCACAGTCGCCTTCAGCTTGCTAACTGGGGTTATTAATACAATTATTATTTAATTACTTATTTTTAAACACGATTACAATAGTATTTTATCTAATTACACAATGATGAATCATCGACATTATAGACATTACAGTTTTATCTTCTGTTAATGCCTGATCTTCTGTAAAGCTGCTATAGAGTTGTGAAAAGGCGCTATACAAATAAAATTGACTTGACTTGACTTGTAATTTCCATCACTGCCAACAATTTTAATAAAGTTTCATCAAAAGTTAGGGTACTTGGGTACCAAAAAGACAAAAGCAAAGAGCCAGTTTGAGATAAAATATGAGACGTGATGTGTAATGAAAGAAAAGTATCAATAAAAATATCTCTTTTCAACAGTTTCATTGCACATAATTTCCAGTCTAGTTGCAATTTTTTCAAATTATACCAAAACTGCAAAAGTGAGTGTAATTAGGTTACATAAAATGCTATCTATGAAATTAGCATTTTATCAGATTACAATCAGATTACAGTCCAGGGGCATAGTTTCCAGGGGGATGGGAGAACTACATTTATACCAATATTTATACCAATATTAATATCGTATAACATATAGATGCTTAATGCTGCAACCCCCCCTCAAGCCAAATCTACGCCCTTGTTACAGACATTCAATTGAGTTCATAACTTTAAAATTTTTTGGATTACACATATTTCTAAAATACTACAAATATAACAGGAAAATTATGAGAAATAGTCATTGCAAGAGTGTTTTAGAAAGAAACTTAAAAGTAAAGTAGTTTGTCATATGGATTTTTTATATATAGTATAGTAAAGTAATCTGGTTACAATTCTAAAGTCCTTAGTAATTTGTAGTGGATAACTTTGTTTGAGTAACTTACCCAACACAACTCCTGATAATTGTATGTACACTGTTGGGCATTGTTAGTGGACATATTAAACTAGTGAGAGTGTCTTTTAAGAGAGTTCATTTTCTAAAAGTCAACAGTACAGGCTCTTTATGGACTATTATGTCCATAGTACCCAAGAAATGCCAGTAAGCTTCCTCAGTGACTGATGAGAGAAGAGTAAAGGAGAATGGGTGGCAATCTTTAAAGTCTAAAATAACAGACAGAGAGCTGCAATGGAGGAAATGGGTTAATAGGTCATTTCCATATGTTTACAGGCAGCCGGCTGTCCATGATAACCTTCCTGATAACCCGGACATATCCCCCACTATTTCAATTTAAAATGCCCAGCATGCGCAAGACCACCAGAAAACATTTCCAACCAATACATGCTATTATTCTGAAAGAATTCAGTCGAAAGTCACCTCTCCCTCTCCATTGTTTGGTTATTGCACCTCCTGTGCATTTGGGTCAATGATTTGCTAAAGTGAAAATCAAAGACATACTAAGACATACCTATGTTCATTTTCTATCCCATCTGTGTTTATGTCAATAATTTCACAAAAATCAATGGTTAAACATTTTTCACTTTCAAAATGACTCATCGCAAATGTCTTGATCTGTATAATGGAATCCCACATTACACTCCATATTTTAACTATTAAAAATTGTTTAAGATCCTATAGCATTAATTTGGGCAAGGAGTTGCTCATTGAGATTATCAGAGCCCAGCTTTTTATTTTATATTTGAAACCCCCATGAAGGGGGGTATTTTGTCATGATGAAAATACAGCTGACTGTATACTGAAAAAAGAAAATGTAAAAGTTTAATTAAAAATGCCATTAAATTGTTCCATTGAATTGTAAAATCTTTAATATAATAAAATAAATTCTAACTATATATTTTAAATTTTATTCATGAAACTTTTTTCAACATTACACAATTAAATTTAATTGAATTTTTAATGAAAAATAAATCTTAAAAGTAGGCTAATATATATTTAAGCAGTATCACACAAGAAATAGTGCAATATCACCCTACATCAACACTGCTGTGATTTGGTCGTAGGCCGAGTGCCGTAGGTAATCACAGCAGTGCTGATTTAGGGGCATATAGCACAATTGTGTGTGTGATATTTCTTATACTGTATACAACAGTTCAATGAACATTTACAAAAATTTGGAAAAACTGAGTACGGTCATAAAAATGCATTTGTGCATGGAACTACTTTCTAACGTGACAGATCAGAATCTGTCGTTGCTGGTTCAAAATATATGATGCGTCCAAGCCTTCATTAGTAATTCAAAAATGTCACTTCAGAAACAGTATCAGTGCTGTTTCTACCAAGTTATTGGATAAACAAGGATGGATGGATGTGTGTGTGTGTGTGTGTGTGTGTGTGTGAGAGAGAGAAAGAGAGAGAGAGAGAGAGAGAGACGGTAAACACTGATTGAGGCTGACTTCACATCACCTAACTGGCTCATATTACACACAAAAACTATCTTTTGCCACCATCTGCTGGCTAACATATGTATAACACATGTAAAGAGGCACATATACAGTAGCTCTTAACACATTTGCACTGCTCTTACACTTTAGTTTAGAACAGCACGAGTGATGATGTGTCAGATCCTCTGTACTCATGGAACGTCTCTCATCCAATCAGATTCGAGGACCGGAATATATATATATATATATATATATATATATATATATATATATATATATATATATATATATATATATATATATATATACTGTATATATTATGAGTGTACATTATCCTGTTTAAATTTACATTTTATTAATAATATATTATGAGAAAAGAAAGAGACAATGGAGTGATGCAAGGGACTAGCAGAGCTATTTAGGAAAAAAATTGTCATGGTCAACAGTCAGATATACAGTTTAGCAGTCATTATAAACAACAAAAATATTTGACTACTATTAACTAATCAGAATCAAGTATTACAGAGAGCTGTGAAACAGTGCCATAGCAAGGAATTATGGGCCCCCTGACTATATATTGCTTTGGGCCCATTACCTATTAAAGAAATACAGTTTCTAATTCTTTGTGGGCCCCCCTGTACATTTGTGCCCCTAGAATCACTAACATTTTTCTAGGCTGGTTTGGCCTCAGGATCATGTGGCATCTGCAACATTTCATTCTCGAAGATGGAAGCAAGGAAGGAAGGCTGAAGAAGCAGACACGTGACGCAGAGCACACATTCTCCCAAAGGAAAGATAAGAAGACTGCTCTAAGACAGTGCGCAGGAGGGAGTTCTGTCCTTTGACGGAAAGCTGTTTTGTAAATGGATCTACTCTTATCAAGTGTGAAGAATTTCAGAGCCACCTTTGTTTCACTACTGTTGGCTTATGCTCACAGACCGCTGAGCCAACCATGTACACTGAAAATCAAATTAAAGGCCATAAAGCATGAGATTACATGTTTTTCAGCAAACCTCAATTATGTTGATTGATCATGCATTACTAAGATTTTAATTGTTATTTTGTCCTTAATCTTCAAATACACACTTTGGTACACAATAAAATGTATCCTTCAGTATTACTTCATTGAATAATTTTTTGGGAGAAGCAGAACAGTATAAATGGGACCAGTAAAGATTTCCTGTTTCACAGAATGAAACATACAACAAACTTTGAAAAATCAAGAATATGAAGTATATGGCATATATAATAGTGTTGTAAATATCTGCAGTACATAATATATGAGTTCAGTAGCCAATTGTAGGCTCACCTAGTTTGAACTCAACTAGTAATGGGTAGGGTACAGGAAAAAATAGCAAGTCTCTGCTGACACTTTGTGGTTAATTAAGGCCATTGCATTCAGATGTCATCTGAATAAATGGATATCAATGGACTGAGCTTTGCATTAGCCTTGTAGGACTTGACAACAAGAGGTTTAACCTACTAATGATATGCTAAATTCAGTCAAACAATCTTGATATGGAATCACTAAATCTGTGTTATAATCATATCATACATCATATACTGTGTATTGCCCATGAGGGAGAACCAAAGTAGAAATTATTTTATAACCTTTATGAGTGACGATTCTCTAAATTATTTTTTCTATTGTTTAAAAATATTCCTTGATGTTCATGTACAGTATAATATTAGTATTTGTGTCTTTTTACACAGAAACACTGTTATGATTTGCTCTCTGCTCTTGACTGACCTGCTCTCTCCTTGCCATCTCATTGCTCACCGCTACTGGGCAGGGCTGCAGGAGTGATAAGATGAAGTAGGTGTTGATGTGTTGTTGTGGAGATGGTCACAATATGGAGGAAGTAGAGAATGAGTTGTTTAGGCATCTTGGTTTCAACAAATGCTCTTTTTGCAGTAAGGAGGAAGTTTTGAGTTCTGAAACTTACAGTGTGTTTTTATTGTACAATGACCTCTTATGTGTCAAAAGATCAAGGAAAATTTATTTCCACTTGTCATGACCCCTTTAAAAGAATATTCTGGGTTCAATACAAGTTAAGCTCAATGGACAGCATTTGTGAAATAATGTTGATTACCACAAATAATAATAATAATAATAATTTCTACTTGTCCCTTCTTTTCTCAAAACAAGAAAAAAGTAAAGCAAAAATCGAGGTAACAGTGAGAAACTTACAATGGAAATTGATGGGCCATTCTTTTTGGAGTTTAAAGGCAGACATGTGAATAAAAACGCTTATATTAATTATTTTGTTCAAACATGTGTAATATTTAAGCTGTTAAATTGTTTAAATAGTTGTTTTTACAGTCGCTTTAGGGTTTACACATTAAATCGTCATAGCAACGAATCTGCAAAACGGGATATAACTTTACACAGAAATGGTTTGTAGGTGATTTTATCACACTAAAATCATCTTAACATGCATGTTGTTTATGTCTTGTGGCTACACTTTTGATAAAGTGAGTATTTAAAAGTTTTCGGACTGACTGGACCCACTCACTTCCATTGTAAGTGCCTCACTGTAACCCAGATTTTGTTTAAAGAAAAGAAGGAATGTGTAGAAATACATTTTTGTAGTAATCAAAAATATGCCACAAATGCTATTGATTGAGCTTATCTATAATATGTTAGTTATTAATCTTGAATATAGTGCGGCGAGTTTCTAAGCTTGGCAACCATGAACAATAGAGTACTTGCGGTTTTTTCTATTATTTTTCAGATTAATATTTTTATTGGTTGCTCTTCACATTTGACACATAACATAGCAAAACATTAATATAGAGAGTCAACCATTATCCACCTTAAACCCCACTGTTTCCCTTCCCCCCTCCCGATCCCCAACCTCACCCCGGCCCCCAACAAACATCCCTGTGGCCAAAGCCAGAGTACACATGCAGATAAAACATACAATATATATATATATATATATATATATATATATATATATATATATATATATATATAATAGATATTTACTTATTAATGTAATGACTCCCCTGCTCTTGCTTGAGCCAGCACTAAAGAAAACATTTCCACCCCATATCTTCCCAAATTATTCAGATTCCTGCGGGGGAAAATGAAGAAACACTATATCAGTTTTCTTACATTTAAGAATAGAAATAACCTTCCTTCTTTTTATGGGATGACCCTACCCATTTACATTCCATGTGGAGAGAGACAATCCATTCATATTAACATTTGACATTTTGGTATAAGAAAAAATATATTGTGTGTCAAAAATGAAATTATATATTTAAAATTGTATTTATGTAACTTTGTTTAACATTACACAATTAAATTCAATGGAATTTTTAATGAAAAATAAATCTTAAAAGTAGGCTAATATATATATATATATACACACACACAAGAAATAGTGCAATATCGCCCTACATCAACACTGCTGTGATCTGGTCGTAGGCCGAGTGCCGTAGATAATCACAGCAGTGCTGATTTAGGGGCATATAGCACAATTGTGTGTGTGATATTGCTTATACTGTATACAACAGTTCAATGAACATTTACAAAAATTTGGAAAAACTGAGTACGGTCATAAAAATGCATTTGTGCATGGAACTACTTTCTAACGTGACAGATCAGAATCTGTCGTTGCTGGTTCAAAATATATGATGCGTCCAAGCCTTCCTTAGTAATTCAAAAATGTCACTTCATAAACAGTATCAGTGCTGTTTCTACCAAGTTATTGGATAAACAAGGATGGATGGATGTGTGTGTGCGTGTGTGTGTGTGTGTGTGAGAGAGAGAGAGAGAGAGAGAGATGGAGCGTGTGCGATCACCTGTTGCCACTTCCAAGCAAAGATGCTGTCAGCTTTCTGAAGATCAGATTTCTCAGTGGAAAATAGACATCAAAGCAGGGGTATTTCTCCATATTTCGCAGTAGCCGATGCGCAAGAGTCTTTCACTATAGAAACCACAATCATCTCCACCATTTTAAACTCTGTCTCCAATGTGGAAAGTCTGGTAAGAGGTAAGCACCTTGAGTGCCTTGTGGTAAGCGACAGATTGATTAATCAGTCTGTTGTGTCTCTCAGCTCTTCCTTCTTTTTATGGGGTGCACCTACCATTTACATTCCACGTGGAAAGAGACAATCAATTCATATTAACATTTGACATTTTTGTATAAGAAAAAATAGATTGTGTGTAAAAAATGAAATTATAAAAACTCCTGTGAGCTGGAACCCTGTGGGCTCGCTCGATTTCCAGCTTATGGTCTGTTATGTTGAGCAGACTCGGGAAGAGCTCATATCTGTGCCATCCTCATGCTCAGGAATCCCAGCAATTCGGACATTGTTTCGTGACTTTTTCGTGTTTCATGCGAATTCCGGAAAATATGTTTATTCAGATCAGTGATAGAAATGAATGGTTGAACTTTGGTCTCTATCATACCACTGTTTTGCCGCATATAAAAGCAACAAACCACTCCAGGGCATGTTTTTTTTAACCAAAGCATGTTGTTAGGCATGGCATGAAGTGACGTAATGCGTGGCCTTTTGTGGGTTTTTATAATGAATCACACTTTATGGTGCATTCCTTTCATAAGCAAATCTTTTGCACATTATGCTGAAAGTGATGTTGGCCATGTGACATCAGATAGAACTTCTCACATGCTTCACCCAACACTTAAGTTCTTCATAAACAGGTTTACATTTTTCCAACTCCCATACATATGTATTATATATGTACTCTGGCAAATAGGCTGAATGACCGAGTTGATTTAAGATCAGTCACCCTCAACAACACGCACAGCCCACTTTCGCACTGAATGAACTATATTTTCGCGGGAATTATCAACCAGGCTGTTGCATACGTTCCACAGTCTAAGGGGGTGCTACTAATACTTATCAAACTTTTAGACTCGTTTAGAGTATGTTATACAACATATTTCACCCATTGGTGTTTAAGAACGTAAAACTGTACGGATTAAGCAATATGTTCATAAAGCATTGCAACGAAGAGGATCATACTCCGCTAATGCTAAATATGCACCCCTCCAAATGTGAGCCCTAGTGGTTTCGTCCACAGTGGCGCGAAAAGTATCTGCGCGCTTTACCAAAGTCTCTGGTTACAGTCGTGAGGTTGGTGGTTCTACTGGCTGTGAGACTGCGATTCAGCTGCTTTTTGCCGAGTTATTTTGATTGTTTTATATTTTACGACGAGTCCGGTCAGCTTCATTTCTGCTATTTCTTTTTTTATTTCGCAACGTAACAGAACGTCCCCAACGTAATTGTTGCGTAAGGTTTTGTGGTACGTTAGATAATCCTTTGTTGGACATAATTGTTAAAAAAACATTTCATAGTTGCAGAAATTCGGTCAAATTTGGACGTGTTGAGAATCTTTTTGTATCACACTTGACCAAAAAGCAGCTGAAATGAGTGGGTAAGTGTTGGGTGGCCATGCTTTTATTTGGTCTGAATTTGAATTTATTCATTTAATTTTATTGTAATATATATCTATGCGTCTTTCCTTGTTCACACGTTGCAGCATTGTCAAAGAAGAAACACGCAGTGTTTCACCTCATTGCCCCAAACCTAATGAATCTGAGGAGCCACAAGGTACTGCAATGGAGGAGTCCACTACAGGTAGGCAAAGCACAGCACTGCACAAATCCTGATGGTGAGATGGTGGCAGACCTGTCTGTGCATGTTCAAGCATTATGTGCTTTAAACATGATCTCCTGCACATGATAGAAAATAACCAGGCTGAAGAGATGATCATTACCAAGGAGATGGAGGAAGAGGAAAAGCATTTGATGGAGGAGGGAGAGAAGAAAGAAAGGGAGATGATGGATGAGGTAAACAATTGTGCCATGCATTGAAGAATGAGTTATTATAATATTTCAATTAGTGTTAGGATTGTGTATAGGATTCCTTTGTTCATGGAAAACCTGAAAATATTAGGGAGTATTTATTTATGTTTAATTGTGACTTCCAGACCTGAAAATGTCATACAAATATGTAAAACCTTTTAAAGGTTGTAGACATTTGTGTAGTGATTTTAAAATGTTTTTTGATATGTGTTGCTAGAAATTGCTATTTTTTTAGTGCAATAAATGACTAAAAGGATTTCTCCAGTAATCTCAAAAAAATGGAAATGCAATTGAAAAGGCATTGAAGTTCATTGATCAAATGGTGTGGGAACCCTGAGTCTCTATCAGTTGTTCTGTTTTGCAAAAGTAAATATTTTTTAGACTGAGATGCATGTCAGTTTTAAGTGTCTGTTAATTCTGCATTGCTGTGTTAACAGGCCAGACAGTCATGGGAAAAAGATTCCCAAGAGATGCGATTCAAAAGACTTCAGCACCTTTTGGAGAAAAGCAACATATACTCAAAGTTTCTGCTCACGAAGATGGAGCAGCAGCAGCAAGAGGTGTGCATTGTGTTCAAAAGACAGGAAAGAGCTGTCATGCTTGGAGGTTTACTGTTTCCGGATGTAAATCTCGCTTTGGTGTTTTCATCCGAAATGAATTATAAGCTAAATATGTGCTTCAGCGGCACATATGTTTGTAGGCAGTGGAATGTGTAGTAACCAATCAACTGCTGCCTTTAATCTGCAGCACCTGCCCCCTATTGTGAGATTACAGAGTGTACAGTGTTGTTAATTGACCCTTTAGTAAGACCCGCTTTGAAAGTGCTTGTGACCAATCCTGTATTGGCAACCGTTGTCCTGTCGCCATTACTCTGACATGCATTTGCTATTTTCCAATGACAGCATATGGAAGTAATGTGTGTGAGTAATTTGAATCAGGATTTTATCAAAATAAATAGTAAAACACATTGTTGCTGGGTCATTTGTAATAGTGACAGGAGTTAAACAGAGAGGATACATGAAGCGTTTTTCTTTCTTTAAAAAATAAAAATAAAAAAATCATCTTTAAATCTGAAGATGAGCTTGTTATGGAATAAACTGTCAGCCCTCATTCGCAAATGAACATTTGCTCAAAGTTAAATTAAAGCTAATAACTGAACGCTAATTAATTTGTGTTGATTCAACTCATAGTTAAAACGATAGTGAATAAATGGTTCACAGCATCAAAATGAGTTTTGTGAGACGTTAAAAGGGCAGTTTGCTAACGCTTATGTTATTGTGTAATCACTGTTAAATAAAGTTTTTCTCTTCAAGTGAATAATAGTCATTTGCGTTGATTCTGATTCACAGACTCCATAGATTTAATCAACTTACTGTGTAATTTAACAATTTCTTTTACAAAACGATTCAGGTAAAGATGCATTACAGTGTCACTCTTCATACCAGCCCACGTAAAAATATTATCCATTCTGATTATATTTTGCCAAAAAAGCGTCATTCACGGCAATCTCCCATTCAGTCCATTGGGGGAGTTCTGGAAAACTTGTCAGCGTGAGCAAATGTTACTAAGAGAGGCTGAGCTTAGTGAAGGGTCAATTAAAGGCTGTTAAGATCAGCCGTTTTTAATACAAGCCTCTTTTCTTTACATTTGATTGAAGCATTTGTATTGTCAAATCTAATGATTCTGTCAAGGATTTTTTTTAAGTTCTTAATGACCACCGAGATACAGCATGCTTGCATTATCACCTTCATTAATGTTATAAACATTATGCATATGAAGTGATTGATTTTTGTTTTGTTGTTTAAAAATTTTTTTTTTTTTTATAAACTTATTTTTGAAACAGGAAAAACTTAGACAAGAAAGACTTGAGAAGAAGGCTGCTAGCCTGAAGCAAAAGGTAATTTGTCAACAGTATGCATATTTCCACCAACTTTGTTGATTAAAAATAAATGTAATCCTGAATTTTATGTTACTTTTTTTCTCAGGGTAATGATAAAAAGACCTTTAAAGGTAAGCTTCACAGACTGTTTCTATACAGTGAGTCAACAATAAGGTTATTTATAAATTACCGGCATGCTTTATAAGATGTTAAATGTACAATTTGTTTAATGATTTTTTTTCCCTTGTTCAGCTGAGAAAAAGAAGCGTGGATGGGAAGAGGATTACAAAATTGCAGATGTTATGTCCAAAGAGGTGAGTCTTCACTTTTACATTTTAGTTTTAAACAATACAATAAATCACCATATTTTGTTAGTAATGTGGATTTTTCTCTTTTAGGAAATAATGTCAAAGGCCAAGAAACCAAAAATGGAAGTGGTAAGGTTTTATAATTGGTTTGAAATGTTTAGTATTATAAAACAATCATGTCTGACTGATTAGATGAGTCACATTCATGGCCATTGTAAAATGCCAATTCATTATTAAGTGGGATGTATATTCATACAGTGCATGGTTGTTGGCTTGCAGTGGTGCAACCTATTGCTTTACCAAATTCAGATCGGTGTTGCTCATGAACTGAAGAATTACGGTACTTGTATTGTGATCTAGTATTTATCTCCATATTGCACATGTTTTTCTTTGTGCTGTTCTCTTTTCTGAAGGAGGCTCATACAACAGTCAAATTGGAAGCTGAGGATATTGAGAAGCTGGGTGACTCAAACTCAGATATTAAAGGTCGGCTGTCCGAGGCTATGCGGGAAAACAGCCAGCAGATGCTGGATCCAGAGAGAACAGTGAACGGTGAACCTGTACCTGCACAGCAACCCAAACTCTTCTCTGGTGGTGTGATGAGGTGGTATCAGGTGGAAGGCATTGAATGGCTCAGGGTAAGTGCTTCTTTGTAACTTTGAGCATTCCTGAATGTGTCAGACCAGCAGAGGGCAGTACAGTTTTTCTATAATGTTTATTTTTGAGGATTAACATGAGGGATTAAGTATGGTTTTTAAAACATCTATCAATTTAATTTAAAAAATTAGTAATTTTTTTTTTTTCATCTAAACATCCATTTTGTAAAGGAGATTCAGAATGTTAATGCAGTAAAAACCTAGTTAAAAAGAAGCACATTTTCCACCCTGTTTTTGATGAGCAGAACGAATACAATTGAATATCTTGTATTTGGGCAGCACGATTTGTACAAAGTCAAGCTGCACAATGTTTTTGTTTTAAATTTAATAACGTAAGCAAAACTTACATTTGTTAGTGAACTGAACTCAGGAGCACATGTTAGTCTGAGATGGAATTGTGGAGTGTGCACAGAACCGCACGGAAACCACTGAATGATGAGCCTTATGAGGGCTCTTAGAATGTCGAAAACAATAACGCAATTGATGAAATAACTCTGACGTCACACTGTAGGCAACTGCACTTCAAATCTGCAATAGTGGAGAAGGGCAGTGCTGAAGTTCTAATCTTTAAAAGGGGTCATAACATGCCTTTAATATGTTCATTGAGGTGCACTTACAATATGGTAATATTTTTTTGTCAGTCACATATTTGTTAAATATTTTCCACCCTTGTTCTGATCCTCTGTCAGAAATGCTCAGTTTTGGTGCTGCTCCTTCAAGACTTGGCAGTAAACCGCCCACTGTTCTGATTGGCTTTCTGCTATATACGATTGATGTCATGCAGATGAATCTTGATTGATGCAAATGATATGTAAATGTAGTATATAATTTGGTCTGCTATACAGATGCTGTGGGAGAATGGCATCAATGGTATCCTTGCTGATGAAATGGGTCTTGGAAAAACAATACAGTGCATTGCCCATGTTGCCATGATGGTTGAGAAGAAAGTTCTTGGGCCCTTCCTGGTTGTGGCTCCTTTATCCACTCTTCCAAACTGGATCTCAGAATTTAAACGCTTCACACCAGAGGTGAGATACAATAACAGTTGTTCATATTTTAAATACCGTTTTAAAATGACTTTAAAACAATCCTTGACATTCAAACATATGCTGTTGTTACCATTGAATGACTTTGTTCTTGCTCCCTGTGCTTAAGGTGTCTGTCATGCTTTATCATGGACCTCAAAAAGAGAGGATGGACCTGGTGAAACATATCCGCAAGCACCAGGGCCCCCTGAAAATGTGTCCTGTAGTTGTGACCTCCTTTGAAATAGCCATGAGAGATAGGAGGTTTCTTCAGGTAAACCAATCTTGTCTTGTATCACCAGTTGTTCTGGAAGTTCATTCCTAGCATTTGTTTTAGCAATTCCAATAAAGAGTTGTTCTGTTTGTCTTCTCAGCGTTTCCACTGGAACTATCTGATTGTGGATGAAGGCCACAGAATTAAAAACTTGAACTGTCGACTAGTGCAAGAGCTGAAGATGTTACCGGCTGATAACAAGCTGCTTCTGACAGGAACTCCCTTGCAGAATAACCTGTCAGAGCTGTGGTCTCTCCTCAACTTCCTCCTTCCAGATGTGTTTGATGACCTCAAGAGGTAAGAAGTCAAATGGTAAATAAATGAATGAAGCGGTGTTAAACATGTCAGTGGGTGCTTTACATCTAATGTCGGCCTAATTTAATATCTAATTTTACCTAATGGTGTGTTTTTGTTTCTCCCAGTTTTGAGTCATGGTTTGACATAAGCACCATTACTTCAGATGCAGAAAATATTATGGCTTGTGAGCGAGAGCAAAACATCCTCAACATGCTTCATCAGGTATCTCCACAACATGACTTCAACAAAGTCTTAGTTCGTTGTTCAAACTATATATCAGCTTAAATTTTTTTTTTTTTAAATGGGCATCATTTTCTCACCCTAATGATGTTATGAACAATCCTTTTAAATGATTGGCTTAAGTCAGATATACAAACAGTATTGGATTTAATGAATGTTTGTTTTGATGGTATTCTAATTTCCAGATCCTCACACCCTTCCTCCTCAGAAGACTGAAGTCAGATGTTACATTGGAAGTCCCACCGAAGAAGGAGATTGTGGTGTATGCACCCCTTACCAACAAACAAGAGGCCTTTTACATGGCCATTGTAAACAAGACTATAGCAAAACTGCTGGGCCAGGAGAAAGTGAGTTTTTAATCATTAACTTATGTGCGACAGATTAAATAACAGTTGTACCATTATTGCTCAATTTATACCTCCAGCACTATTTTAAAGCAAAAAAAGTACGAGGCCATGCTAAACTGAATAAAGTTGAAATGATGACATGGCAAAAGAGTGTTTTTAAGGCACAACGCACCGCAACCCCTTTGGCCATGATGGCTATAATTTCCTTCCGTCAAAACCACATGCCAAAAGAAAAGCTTGCATCAAAATAAAAGCTTGATACCTGAAAATGACAGAAATACAGTATATTAAAACTGTATAGTAAAATTTAATATTCACTTTATTAATATTAGTTATAATAAATAATGTTTCATAAAAAAATAAGCAGTATATTACAAGCATCTTATCAAGTGGAATGTTGAGCGCATTACCACGGAGACATGGCGTGGCACGCTATTCTCTGCTGCATCCACGCACAAATCACCTCGCACCCACAGAGAGCAAACCACATAGTGACCAAGAGTAGGTTACCCCATGTTACTCTACCCTCCCTAGCAACTGGGCCAGTTTGGTTGCTTAGACCTGGCTGTAGTCACTAAGCACTGGATTCAAACTCACAACTCCAGGTGTGGAAGTCAGCGTCAGTATTCGCTGATCTAAACAGGCCCCCTTAATTGCATTTGTATTTATTTAGAAAATGGAACATAAACCAATTTTAATGTGAAATTATTTGTGGAAAACATGTATTTTTTTCTTTTTTAGGTTGTGATTTTAGTGGGATTGTTTTGGTATTGGGATACATTATTCATTTTATCTGTTCAGGTCTTGAAAAAGGTCTCAAGTTGTAAATGTCATTTTAAAAACTGCAGCAACCTTGTTCATTTAATTAATAAAATGTTAACTCTTTATTTTCTATGACACGCAAATTACCTCAGTTTTATTGAAGATGTGGTTCTGCGTGCGTTATAGGTTGTCGTTTATGAAAATCCGTGCTAGACGGAGGTCTTTGACCATTGTGCTGCATTTAAAAAAAAAAAAAGTAAATTTTTTTTTTTATTGATCTTGCACATAAGCACGATGTTTTTAAGATGCTTGTCGATCTGTCATAATTCAAAATGTTATGACAAAAAACAAACTAGAAACTCCATGTTTTTGTGGTATATCTGCCAATACGGCTTTACTTTCTTTTGTTTTCTGATGGCCGGCTACAGCATAAGTTCCAGTGTTAGATCAGCTGTCACTTGCACCAGTTAAGTACTAAGTAGTTTTCCACATTTGCACTCACAAATGCAAGAAATGCTCTCAATGTAGTGCCCTGGTCTGTCTATACAATTGAATAGCAGTTGATTGTGACTTAAGCATAAAGGAATAGTTCACCCAAAAATTAAAATTCTCATCATTTTCTCATGCAGTGTTCTTCCAAAAATCTTCATTTGTGTTCAGCAGGAGGAAAGTCATATAAATTTGGAATGGCATGAGGGTCATTAAATTCTGAGATTATTATTATTTTTTTATTTTTGGGTGAATTAACCCTTTAAAAAAGTACCAAAAATAACATCAAAGTAGTCAATGTGACTTGCGTGTCATATTCCACATCTTCAGAATGCATATGATTTTGCTAAGAAACCACCCAAAATGTAAGTCATTTTTCAGTGAAAATTTTAATGTGTTGTGCATTCATAAGTGTAAGGGAGAAACTCAATCACACTTGCATGGAACTTTCATGATACTTTTGGGTCTTTTTTTTTTTTTTTTTTTAAGTACTTTCATTTAATTAAAAAGATTGACTTGTATATTAATTAAATCATCTCCTTTTGTATTCTGCATAAGTCATACAGGTTTGGGATGAAATGAGGGTACATTTTGACAATTTCCAAATTTTGTTGACCCTATGAAATGAATAACATTGACCTTTTTTTTTTTTTAATATTTCCAAAAGGATGATTTGGGACCCGTGCAGCTGACGTCCAGCGGCCGGCCAAAACGCAAGACCAGGAAGACGGTTGACTATTCTGAGAATAGCACTGACTCCGCACAAGATCTGAAAAAATACCTAGAGAAGGTTCAGCAAGAGATGGAAAGTCAGGAAAGGTCTGGGGCTCTGTTGGTTTTTATATGTTGCTTAACTGAACACAAGCTTTTTGATATGAATTGGTTACTCTCCATAGCTCTGCACCAGTGGTGGATGTACAGATGCCGATTGATGCTCAAATCAACTTGAAACTGCAGAACATACTGATGCTGCTGAAGAGGTGCTGCAACCATGCTTACCTGATAGAGTACCCTCTGAACCCTTCAGGAGAATTTAAGGTAATTTGCACACGTAAATGAGCATTGCAGTACAAATATTAACAACTAATTTATAATAATCTCTAATGAAAATCATCGAAAACTAATTTAATTATCAATTAGTTTGATACGGTATGTGCAGCATGCAGTGATGTCACCTAGTGAAAAATGCTGAAAAAAAGCAGAAAAAAACAACCTGTTGTTCAGAGCACTTAGTCAAGTCAACCTTTATTTATAGAGCACATTTAAAAGCATCAGAAGTTGACCCATAGTGATCAAACCGATCAAATAAATATACAGTACAATATACGTTGTGAAACATTTCAAAGAAGATTATAAGCAAACAGTTTTATGTGGACTGGTTACAAGGTCGAGTGCTTATGCTTTTATGAGTAGTTTTTCTCCAGGGCATAACTTTTTTTTTTTTACTTTTCTGTCTTAGTGTATACATTTTCTGAATTCAATATCAGGCGTATATTTCCATTTTGCAAAACTGTTTGTCTTTACCACAAGCAAGTCTCTGTCAAACTTCAATAACTAAGAGCGTGCATGCATCCTCATCAATCAAACCGATCCTAATGGAAAGAGAGCACATTTTTATTAAACTGTACCATTTAATAAACAAGGTTTTTCCTGCATTTACATTTTTGTAGCAGCTATCATGTCCAGAAGCCGAATCAAATTAAATAGTATTCATGTTGCGTTCAGCTCTTAAGCACTAAATATGCTTCTCATCTGAAACACGCACCTGTTCATGACGATTAAAGCCTGGTTACACATGCATGTTGTATAAACACTCATGCAAGTTATCTGCTCTGTGTTGTCCTGTCTCTGGAGCAATTAAAGACTCATGCAACCTGTGAATTTGACTGAAAATTCTTAAAGTGCAATGGAGAAAATCAAACCTCTCAAAAGGCTAGACAGGACTGATGAGAGACAAAACTGGAGCCTACCATGCACCATCAATTGCAAGGCTTTGTAAACTACACATTACCACAGTGACAAGTCAACAGGATGCCATTAATTTTGAATGAGAGCACTGTGACTTCCGGTGGCACGAGTGACTGAGCATTGGTGACAAGGTGTGGGCGTGGCGAGTGATACAACGAAGTTTAACTTAGCGCAAATGACAAGCAATATTCGGGGGTGACTACCAATGAGAGAGTAACTCACTCCATCACTTTCCTGTGAGATTCTGGTGATGGGTGCAGGCAAGAGAAGTTATAAGAGAAGGAGAATTATGAACAAATTATGAGCCAAGTTTTCCTTGTGTGTAATATGTTCTGTTCAAATGATGTTTGATATTAGGAAACAAACTGGCCTGGTTTGATATCATATTTCTAAAGATTACCTAAATAATTAAGAGCCTAATGAAAATAAAACAATATCTGCTGTGGAGTACAAACTTTTTACTAGAAGCACAGTCCCAACTCGGTAAAGCAATTCAGTGGTACTGTTATAATTTTTAGTTCGATATTTTTTTTTTTTCCCCACAGCAAGAAGAAAAAAAAAATACCAGTCCGTTTCAAAAGTGCTTAGATTAAAAATAACCCATATATCCAATGTAAATATTATATATGTTGTAACATTTTAAACCTTTTGTAATACACAATTATGTAAAAATTATGTAATTTTGTAATAATATTCAATTGATTATCAAAATAATAGTTTGCTGCAGCTCTAAGTGAAATTGATCTTGCCTAGTATGAAGTGATTGCATTGACATGACAATGAATGAGTGACATAATCTCCATCTCATTTGTTCAGATTGATCAGCAATTAGTGGCGGCATCAGGGAAGTTTCTTATCCTAGACAGAATGCTTCCTGAACTGAAGAAAAGAGGGCACAAGGTAAAGTTCACAATCTCTCCCTATATATACATTTCAATGATTAACAGCTCTATCAGTGAGTGGCAAACTCCATTTTTGTTTATAAGGCACCTGTGAACCGATTTAATTGTTTGTTTTATTTAAGTGTTTATGTATGGGATTATGTCTAGGTATTTTTGCAACTGTTTGTTGCCGATATAAAGTTGAGCATCATTGTGAAGTTAAGTCACAGTGATTTTGAAAGAACATTTTATTTGGCCTTTGAGTTTCCAATGGGTTAGTTTTGAGGCCTAAACTCAAGTCACAATTTACAAGGTGTGTGTGTGTGTGTGTGTGGGAGGATTATGGGGACAATTGTTTTTGGGGGGGTTCAAAACTGGTAATTACATGGGTATTATGCTATAAATGTGGTTTATGAGGACATTTCTAGTTTAAAAGAATTTTGAAAATGTAAAAATGCAGAAAGTTTTTCATTAGGTTTTGTGGGATAGAATCTATAGTTTTTACAGTATAGAAATCATTGTCTATGCAGAGTCCTCATAATGATAGCTGCAATGTGTGTCTGTGTGTGTGTGAACAATTTGGCCATACCACTCAGTCCTAATTGTATCTACATCTTTATTTTGTACAGGTGCTGATATTCAGCCAAATGACCTCCATATTGGATATTCTGATGGATTACTGTTATCTCAGAGGTTATGAATACAGTCGACTGGATGGATCAATGAGTTATACAGACAGAGATGAGAATGTAAGAAGCTGTTTACAAAATGTAAATTATAATATAGCCAATCTGGATTGATTTTATTAAACACATTTTTTTTTTTATTTAGATGAGGAGGTTCTCTTCTGATCCAGAGGTGTTCCTCTTCCTCCTGAGTACTCGAGCTGGTGGTCTTGGGATCAACCTCACAGCTGCAGACACAGTCATCATATTTGACAGCGACTGGGTATGAATTTGAGAAGTTTTCCAAAAAATCGAAACCACGGCACATATTAAAGTTCATGCACCAATTAATATTGATTTGTCTTAAGCCCAAAGTATACCTTTTGTTTTGACGCGAACGCTTGGTGACTGTTTACAGTCGGTCGCGAGCCAATCTAAGTATAGTTAATTTGACTGCGTGCATACCCTTATGGCTTGCACATGCGCTAGGACTGCTATGAGACTTTCTCTTCAGGAGTTTAGACTTTTTAACAAATGCAGGTATCTCTTGACATCCTCACACACACGCCCTTGTTGTTGTTTCCACATTCGTCTCTTGTTGTTTACCAAGGACTAAATTATTTTAGTGTTTCTTTGTGAAAGCAGCTGCTAAAATGAGTGTTACCACCTTGTGGACCCACTAATTAGTGCAAATATTTCCAGGCGCATGCGCATTCTACGCTTTTAGAATACATGTGGTTTGTAAAATTTGGCTGTGCACGTTCAGTACTCGAGCTATCTGCTGATGTTGAAATTTATGTCACACTTCCTGTACTGAAGTATACTTTGGGCTTTAAGGCTGACAGCCTTTTTTTTTTTTTTTTAATTGCTGGAAGCCACTTGGACATTGTACACTTGATTGCTATTAGGCATTCCAGTGTGAATCTTAGAGCTTGATAGCGCTTAGGCCTGTCACGAGAATTATCGACTTATTGTAGGATATATGGGCGTGACCTTGATAATTTTTGATGATCTCGATATTGCCCATTGTGTTTACATGCATGTTTGTTTACATAAGAATGAATGTCACCAACATTTTAGCCAGTCGCACTGCTTCTGTTCTCTCGCCTGTTCTGTGTCGGAGGCAGGGCTCAGGCAGCTCCTCCAGACACACAGAGCGTGAAGGACCTGATGCAGCCTAAGGAATGAGGCGGGGCTACATATGTGGCAGAGCTACATGTGTCGCCCCACCCAAAACCGTCTCATTGACTCGTTGAAAGATGTGGTCATCGTTGCTGATGTGTTATCATTGTTTGAAAGATATTGAATAGTTGAGCCAAACCATTTGATTATAGTGCTTGCTTGTATGTGATATTCAATCCTAAATTCCATGGATTTTATCCTCCGTTAAAAGTGAGGAACAAATCAGGTTATAAAGGCCAAAACTGACGCGAAAATGTTCATAAACAAATGTCAATGTGTTTGTTTGGTGCTCATGCTGTATGTCAGTACAGTATTAATCGTTACAGCCTGTATGCTTGCTATAATGTACTTTATTGACTGGCATTGGTTTCTGTGTGCATGTCAATAAGAATGTAATTTCTAAGAATGTAAGGCTAATGGGTGCTTTATAGTTTTTGTCCCGATGTAATTCCAGCCAGAAAGTTTGGAAGAATGAGTCTAAATGGACTTTGTTTTAAAGCCGTATTCCACAGCTCTGGTGTGGGAACATTTTGGCTTTAAGCCAATTGAGAGGGGAGAGCCCATTAATGTGATAAGAGCCAGTACGTGGACTTCATTTAAAAACTATGACAATGAAAAGTGGCAACATAATTAACCTAAAAGCTCATCTTAAACAACCATTCCATCCAGTTTTCTGAGCTGGGAACAAAAACCGCAGTTGGAGATGGGGTGAACCTTCTAGACTTCCATTTATTTTGACATTCCAATGTCTGAATATTCTCAAGAATTAAGTTCATGGCTCCATGAAAGTGTGTACTTGCATTATTATGCTATTTTATTATCATTATATCAGTGGCATAGAATTGTTAAAATGACAATAATATCGTTTATTGCAATTGTTGGACGATATATTGTCCCAGAAATGAAGTAGCTATCGTGACAGGCCTAATAGAGCTGCTAATCCTTTTTTCTTTAGGTTAATGAAATGCTGTTGCTATATAGACACAATGTCAGTATGGTGTTATGATTTTAATTTGCAGAATCCTCAGGCAGATTTGCAGGCGCAGGATCGGTGTCACCGTATTGGGCAAACCAAACCAGTGATGGTGTACCGCCTTATTACGGCCAACACCATTGATGAAAAGATCCTGGAGAGAGCATCTGCCAAGAGAAAGCTGGAGAAGATGGTCATTCATAAAAGTAAGTGGCTATTTCAGAAAATGGCACCGCAACTACATATAGGCTCTCTGCAGTCCTACCTTCCAATGCATTATCCTAACCATAATGGAACAGGTAGTGTCTGGTGATACTCTTATGCACAAAAATACATTAGTGTACAAATATTAGTTAAATAAGCTTAATTTTTTGTTTAATCAATATTTCATTCATACGTTCGCAATTGACATTTCTTTCTACACATCAAACTGAAAAATATTTTACACTTTTTTTTTTTTTTTTTTTCTTTTAATTTATTTTTTTATTTATTTATTTTTGGCTCCCTACTACATTGAACAACACTGGTGGGAGTAGCACACCAATGTTGGCTTAACATAGTGTCTTTGTTTAGAACAGAAGCAGTCTGTCTTGCAGGGGTGGTTGGTACAGCAATAAATATCAGGTGGACTGTATAAAGTGTGAACCAGCATAGATTTTCCTATTCCTTCTATCTGTGTGCATGACCATTCAACTCACTGATGGCGAGAGAGACTAACAAACATAATTACACAGAACGTGACTAAGAAAAAGTCAAATGCAGAATAAATTTTCATTAAAAGATGCAGGTTTCTCATGTTCTTGGATGAAAGGAAAAAGCACACTGGGGCTTGTGAGGTGTTTTTTTTTCTCAGCTGTTGAAGAGCAGTTCTCAATAATTAGGCCACTTATGACAAACTATCACTAAAGATCAACTAATGTTTTTTTTTTTTATGTAGTGTTGATGAAATATGACAATGTTTACTTTCAATTGTTTATTGTAATATGTTGTAGATTATTGTAGGAGTGCATATTTTATATTCCTTATTTGTTTGAATGAGCAGCTGGAAGCAGTGAAGTGCATTCATTTCAAAAAGGCCTTGTGTATTTCAAAGTTACAGTGCCTTTTAAAGATAAGTTCCATGCTATGAATCAAGATTGTTTTGGTATGGGGATATGTTATTAATTTTATTTGTTCAGGTCTTGAATAAGGTCTTATAAAGTCTTATATTTTAATTTCAAACCTCTGAAAAAAAAATGCCATTAAAAATAATATCCTGGTTTGCTGCAATTATATTTTTTTTCATTGCAATGAAGTACCATTAGACTACTTTGGACATCTATAAAGGAATTTTTTTTTTTCAGATTTGTCAATTCAATCAAAATGTGTAGGCTGTATCGTTATATACTGTATAATATTGTTATCGACCAAACAATTCAAGAATATCGCTACAGTTTGTTTGCTTGTATCACCCACCCCATCACATGGTTATTTAATATAAACTTGTTTTTTAAGAGGGGGAAAAGAAAAAAAAATTACAGTGATCTACAATTACTCATATCCCTCACCCTAGTGTCTTTTAGTATATTCAGTCTTTTGGCTGATTTAATGAATTGTTAAACCATTTTATAATTTTGTTATATAGATAACACTGGCAGCTTTAATTTTTTAAAAGACTTTAAATGAGCTGTTAACTTCACTTTTTCTGTTTGTCATTAGATAAATTCAAAGGTTCAAAAGCAGAGCTCAAACAGACCAAGAGCTGCATGGATGTAAATGAGCTGGTTGAACTGCTTAAATCTAGAGACTATGACAGGTACAGATATTCATACCATATATTTCAAAACTGTCTTAATGTGTCACAGAGTTGCACTAGTCCCATTCACACATGCAACCAGGTAAATTACAGGAAAATTGTTGGGTTGTCTTTACTGGTAAATGTACCACATGTGCTGTTCACACTTCAGTATGGAAATTTATAGGTAATGATACAACTTCTAATTAAGGGAAATTGCCAGAGCAAAATTTACCAGTATTTTCAAAAAGGTTGTGTTCACACATGACCTCTAACCTGAAATTTGCTGGTAATTTCCTGGAAAGGGCGAAATGTGTGAAAAGGGGCTACTGTAAGTGGCTTCATTAGACACATGTTGTCTGACATGGTGATTCATGCTGTGTTCCAGGGCAGTGAAAGGCACTAAAGGAAAAGTCATCAGTGACCAAGATCTGGAGATCCTGTTGGACCGCAGTGATTTAATGGGTAAATGGGTCAATCCCTTTAACACCTCACATCTACAATGTAACTACCTGTCGATGCATGTCTTTTATGAATGTGCATGCAAAGATTTGAATCCACAGCATAGTGCATTTCAAATGTTTTAAGGATTTATATTGTAAGCCCCTCTGAGTCAAATTTTCCATTTCAGATCAAGCCAAGAAGCGAATTAAACAGAAGGATGGTGTGTTTAAGGTTATACAGGCCAAAGATGAAAATGGTGACATCAGTCTTTCCTGAGAGGAGTGACGACAGTTGGAACTCGCCTTTGGGTCAAAGTTGTATGCTTTATTACCACTGCAAAAACGGATCACGGGACTCTTAAAAAAATAAAAAATAGTGCCTACAGAAAGATTGAGATCTTTGTTTTCAACATTTATGTGGACTACTGCTGTAATCAGTTCATCCTTCTCGTATCAAACATTCAGGAGTTTTGACATGTCGACTTTCATTTTGGAATAGCACTAAAAAAAAAAAAATGTGAATCCTTCATTTACAGATACTGTTGTATATTTCATGCCTTGTTGACTGAATCTATCATCTAAACAGAGAAATGTTATTGAAAGCACTTTGAACTATTCTAGGATACTGTAGATCATTCAGATTTTCCCTTTTTTTTCTATAGCTTTAATAAATAGTTTGTATGCCGTTTCTCAAGGTTATTTAATGTAACTGGCCATGCTTCGTACATTCAAAAGAACTTAATATAGAAATGTTACGTTGCATGACTTTTTATATTCTGCCAGAAATTCGGTGTAGGCAGAGAACCAGTGAGTATCTATACATTTGTGTCCCAGTGTAGGCACTAAAATGAACTTATGCAACTCTGTGGGGCAAAGCATTTCAGAAATGTGGTGTAATTTGTTTCTATTGTAGGCGGATGGGCGACTGGATATGCATTACTGACTAAACTCCTGTTAATATAATCTGATTAAGTCATGTGGTTTAATCAAGGTCTTTAATAAGCTGTACATTGGTTTTCATCTACACCTTTTCAATTATGTGGCTGTAGTATGGAAATTGCATTTTAACATGTATTCCGAATCAATGCCTTATCCCATAGAGTGCATTACTGTAGCGCTTAAATGTATTTGAATATGATTGAACAAACTTTTATACCTGCAGTTTCTTAATAAAGTTGGTGTAAGAATTCCTGCCTCACTGATAAATCACATTTTACAACATTAGACAGGGATGCAAACTACTCGCCTTTTAGCAAGTCTTAGACTTTTCTGAAGCTAATTTGCTCATTGTTTAGTCAAATTTTCTAAATGTTTCTTAAAAATAATTGAAAAGGGTTACTTAAGGTTAAAGGCTTAAAAAATTAAATCAAAAAATCTAATAATAAAACAAAAAAGCTTTAAATACAACACACAAATCAACTGAAAAATATACATCATCTGACTTGCATGTCTGTATAAAAGAATGTGTCCAGTAACAAGAATTGCATTATCAGAAGTTAGACAAAATAGCTTATATGATGTCTTATGATTGCAATTTAACCCAACTTAAGTTCCTTTTTGCTGCATGTTCTCCTCCTCCAGTTTTCTTCTTATGTCCTGTATCACTGCAAGAGAATAAATGCAATTAAGAATGACATTTTTCATTAAGATAAGCTTGACAGGGATCCCACACTTTTTACCAATTAATTTGTATGATTTTCCAAACATTCATGATGATGGTTTGAATTGATTATGAAGTCACAGAACAATTGAACTATCCATTAATAATCAGTTATTAATTTTGTAATTTTAATTGGCTTATATAGGGTATTTATACTCTGATCAGTAATCATACCATCATCGGTAGGTGAGAGCTTGTTCTTTTGTACATCCCTCAGATAGTTTGAAGTGATTTCTTTGATTGTCATAGGAGGATCATCCGGATACACATGGCCCATTTTCTGTGCGATTCTGTCACTGAGGCCGAAGTAATCCTTGCGCAAGTCTTCCATCTCCGCTAACAGCACTTCTCTCTCTCGCTCCAGCAAGCTGATGGCCTCCTTGAGTCTTTCTCCCTCCTTTGTGCTCACCGTCTCTGACTTCACCTTTTCTTTATGAATGTTCTCCAGCTTTTCTGTGAGGATTTGCTTGTCTTTCTTGAGTTTATTGACCATCTCCATCAAGGTCTCGCACTCTCTTCTCAAACCATCGGAGTGCTGCAGAGTGGCTTTTTGCTGCTCCTGCAGTTGAAGGATCTCCACCCTCTGTTTGTTGTGAATTGATTTCGATTCATGTTTTATGGCCTCCACTTGTTGATGCACTTTGTCTTTTTCCATCCGGCACATCTCCAACTCAGCATTCAAATTTTCAATCATGTCCTGCGATTGCTTTTCATTTTTCTCTTTGGAGTGAGCCAATTGAATGAGCTCCTTGTTTTTCTCCTGAGCTTTACATAAATAATCTCTGAGGTTTGTAGATTCAGTTCTCTCTGCTAATAACTCCTCCTCAAGTCTTTGTTTAATGGCAAGGATCTTTTTGTGTTCTGCATCCATCATCTGCAGTGTTTCCTTGCATAAAGTGAGATCTCTTGCTGCTGCATCTCTCTGCTCCTCAAGTTGTTTCTGCTTGGTTAGTAACTCTTGAGCCAACTGCTTTAACTTCTGTACTATTTTTTGAGAGCTCTTTTTCTCACCGAGCTCCATGCCGAGTTGGTCCTTTATTTTGTTGGCACGTGTTTTGAGTCGCTCATATTTCTCCAGTAGTGCTTTAAGCTTCTTGATTGAGTTTTTGTTCTCGCTTTTGGCTGCAGAGAGTTCCTTCCTCGTATCTTCACAGGTATGCTCAAACCTGGTGGTGATTTCTGTATTTTTCTGTTCCTCACATTTCAGCTTTTCAGCAATAAGTTGCATTTCCATTTCCTTTTGCTTTGATATCTCTTTCATATCTTTCAGTTCTTGCTGCTTGACCAACAATAAATGGACAAGATGTTGATTTTCCAAGTCCTTCTGTTGCAGTTGTTCCTTCACAACTTCAAAGAAGTCAAGATGTTTGCCTTTATCAACTCTGCTTCTTTCCCGACCTTTTGATACATCTTTTAAACTGACTTTGGAAGCGTTTGAGGAACATTTAGCAACTCTAGTCGAATTAGACCTAATCAAGTAGCTGAAGGGTAGATGGAAGGACTTAGAGTTAAGGCCCATCTGGAAATCATTTTTTGGCCCAAGGATACTCATTGCAGCCTCCTCTTTTTTCAGCAGATCTGCTCCGGCTAAAATCCTTTGCAGTGATTCCATTGTCTGCACATCAAAATCTTGATTAACATGCCCATTTGTATTTTGCAATAAACGCTGCTGCAATTTGAAGAACCTCTTTTCAAGGTTGTCCACTGCACAAGAAGCATCTTGTCCTTTTTTTCGCGGACTAAAAAGTACCTCTTTGTCATTTGATTGCATTTCACCATTGTCGGCTTCTGGCTGATGATTATCCAGATGATCAGAAATGGGCCTCTCCAAACCCTGCTGTGTTTGATGAATGCGGTCAAGTTTGTACTTGTGTACAGACCTTCTAGTCTGTTGAAAGACTGGATCCATTGGAGTTTCAGATGTCTTTTATTCTGTAAGAAATGTAGGCCACAGTGTTAACATTGTGCTAAAGTCAAACAAATCACACTCAGCTCAAATTGCCACTGATTTGGGCACAAGTACAGACAATAATGTCCATTTCAATAATTCTCAATGAATAAAAATTGAATGACATTAGTAAGAGCCCTTACCTCACTTGCTGGCTGAACGGACTGCAACACAAGCCTACTGTGCGACTCGAACCCCATTGTTTAAAAATGTTTTAAAATGTCTGTCACCATAGTAACAAGACCAATGCTGGCAGCCTTAAGCACTTGGGAAGTAGACGTTATAAAAATGTTTTTGAGCCGAACCAGTTCTGCTTGAATGACTGTAACGTTGGCTCCTCCAGAACAAAAGCATTCATTGTGACACTGGTAAGACTTTATTCAAATTTGTAAACAGCAACCCCAAAGCAACAAGTAATTTGGGGTAACTTCAAACCAACGCTTTCCTCAGCTTAATCAATTGAAGACATACTCTGTGATCTTTAAACAAAAGGCAATATATATATATTTTTTACATTTGTCAAAGACTTGGGGTTAGTCATTTCAGTATTTAATAATAAGTTAACTACAAACTGCTAATGACAGTATTAAGCAGTCTCATGTATACCAGTCAATGGCATGCTGCTATTGACTTTCAAGTCCAGTGATAAGTTAGACCAAAACCAAATAAAATATCTCTTCCTTTAATATATATTTAGGAAGTTAACGCTCCATTCAGTTGCAATTTTTTGATTCTATTTTAAAACATTTTAGAGATTGCACTGACCGATATTTCAGAGCATAGTGCACAATTATATTAACTTTAGAAATTTCCGACTATATTTTCTTAAACTTTTTCATGCCTGGAAATCACAATTTTAAAATTCCCTGATATTTCAAGGATTACATGACTAAGTGTGTTTTATATAAAGTAATCATGGGATGAGTCAGAAACACAAATGTTTTAATATTTTAATCATTTAAAAAATAAATTACAGGTCATAACCTGAAAAGACAAAAGTTATGCCATGAGCACTCCCATGCATCACAAAGCTGTGCACAATGAAAGGTGCTCCTGGATAAGTACAACAAATGATAAAGGCAAGTAGAATGTCACATTCATACTCATTTCAAAACATTTGACTGTAAATTATACCCCTTATGTTCTACATAGTGATATTTGTGCACTCATTTACATGCATGAGACTATGATACAGTCTAAAACAACACTGTACAGAACGAGGCCCGCTAAAGGGGAGTTTTGGATGGATTTACAACTTCAGCATTCCTAAACAGCTCTAATAGTATGTCACAAGAAATCCTGCAAAAACTGATTGTGGTAACTGTGGTAGAAGGCAAATCCCCCAAAAATGTGTAATATGGAATAAAGGTTATGGATGGTGCACTTTAAAAAGCAGTAACTGAACCATTATGCAATCAAGTGATTAAAGATCTAGTGTTCAAATTGACTGATAAAAGTGTGCTTGCCAGAATAACCTTTCAACCAAGAAAAATCCAAACATGCATGTTAACCTAATAACTTGAACCGGAATTGAAAATTTCAATGCATTTGTAATGTTCTTGCATGTTTGTGTGATTTTTCAGGGTAAATGCTGCTGTAAACTTTGTTTAGAATCACCAGCCTATATGATCAAACATCACAAATAAAATGTACACAAGATAGAAGCACTGATTGTTCACACAATGGACAGAGCAGGCACGGCAAACTCTCAGTTGGTCTTCAACTTTGCAGTTTGTTTCACCTGATCAGTTAGAGTGGCTCTTATAGAGTTCACAACAGTCTGTCTGACATTTTCTTCCATGTATTGCTCAGTAAGTGGCTTCAGCACCTAGAAAGAACAAAGGAGGAGAATACATCAACGTTGAGAACTATTTTTGTATTTTTTACATATTCTGAATAAAGTAGGAGCTGTCCTTGCCCATGCTGAACTAGTCATCAAACAGTGGTTAAATATCTAGGCTAGGGTTACAAGTTTGTTCAAATCACCATCCTCAAGTGTGGGCAATATTAATAGTGATGCTTGCCATAGCAAATACCAATAATACAAATACAAATCATATTATATTATGAATCCTAATGAGGAAAATACAATTAAAAGTAAAATCATAATACTCAAGGGCATTTTAGTATTAAAGCAAGACTTGTTCAGAACACAAACGCACCTCAAATTGTAATAATGGTCAAATAAGGTTGTTGAAGATCATAAAAACGAGACATGTTTTAAAAAATACTTTTACAAATATTTCAAAATACTTTGAGCATCTAAATCATTACAGCTTAATTTATTTCAAAAACTTTTCAATTGTCAATTTTTTTTTCTCGGATATTAAACATTTTCTGTAGTTACTTTTCAGAAAAATGTCAAAACTTAACACACACACACACACACACACACATACATATATATTTTTTTATATATATATTTTTTTAAGAAATATTAGTAAGAGATTATTGCAAATTACCTATGTCAACATTTGTTTTACATAAATGTTTGACATTAAAGTTGCAACGTCCAATGATAATAATGTCCATGTGTTTTTATCATTGGTAAACTGGTTACATTTAGAGCACCACAATTTGCAATAATGATGTTTATTACAGAATGTGTAATATATCCACATTTTTATATCCAATGTAATATTTATTTTGTTGGTTGATATAGACGAGGATCTGTGAGAATGTCTTGTTTTTTGAAATAATCAAATCAGTAATGTTTCGCACTAGTTAACAACATTTTTTTTATATAGTTTATGCATTTATTCTATCATGAAAAATGCTGACATATAAAATAATTTTTGTTGTGTGGCCAATTAATATGTTGGCAGGGGAAGTAAAAATCTGAACAGCAGAAAGATAATCCTTATTGTTGCACCCATGTTATTCCAGAACTATTAATTTCTGAATGTCAGGAATTGTGTGAAATAATATAAAGTGATATAATTAAGGGAGGGTGAGTGAGATTATTTCCTCAGCTTTAAAACAATCTTCTGCAATGCACGAGAAATGAAATGTGGGTTATAAGACTAAAAGTGAATTATTTATAGGAGGAGCATAAAGAACAATGGGTAGGGGAAAATAGCATCTGACACACAGTGCAGCTATTTGCACCCCCAATAATCTGATAGAACCACAGAAATATACAACAAACTGACCAATAGAATTCTTTGCAGTGGCAGGGGGTGTAAAGATGGTGTATGAATATGTCGACTCCACATTTTGTCCCACTCTTTTTCCCCATTTGATTTCCTGTTCCCACTCTTAATATTTTACTACTTAAAATAATAGATACAAATAAATATAAATGTTGATTTCAACGCAGTGATTTGGTTACGGTAAATGTCAGGGAGTGACAAAAAGGGTTTGATCTGGAGTCGGGGTCTGCTGATCACACTCATTCCTATGTAAAACCATGGTTACTGTAGTAAAACCAAGGTTAAGGGGTAGGCGTTAATGTAGTACCTCTCTACGGGACTCTAAATAAAACACAATAACACACTGCAGTGATGCCTATACTGTAAGTTAGTATCTAAATATTTGTGCAAATAGTATTTGCACAGGGGTTGGGGTGAAAATAATATTTGCCACTATTTGCACCAGGGTGCAAATAGCATCTGACAGCAAAAAAAAAAAAACACTAACACCGACTGCAGGATCAGGCCATCCAATCAGTACCAAGGATCAACTGTGTATTAAAGTGCATCCAGGAAGCACTACTCACCTGTTCCCACAAGGCCTCTGCTGTAAGGTCTATAGCCACACCCACTTCTCGATACTCCCCCGAGTATCTGACATACGCCCAGGCACACAATGTGAGCAGCGTCACCCCCATCACGAGACTGGCCAGAGCCGCGATCGCCGTTAAGCCAATGAAGCCTGTTATCGTGGAGACCATGTAGGTAACAAACATGACTGCAAACAGTGTGGCTGGCGTTCTCGCTGCATAGAAAATGTTCTTGCTTTCATTGTTTTTCACAAAATTGGTGTACACTTCATCCAGCTCTGTCTCTAACTGCTGCTGGTAGCGCTGACTGAACTCTGTGCCACCCATTTTCTTCACGGCACAAAACTGTTGAACAGAGTTCTTCTTAAACTCGTCATGATAGCGCTGGAGATCAACTGGGGCAATGTACGGTTTGTCTCCTCCACATATCTGTGCCAGACAGATAAAAACAAAAAAATTATAAAAATGAAATGCTCATTAAGCATGCACACACAGAATCAACTTATAGCACCTCTAAATAACCAGATATACGTATCGCAGATTTAATTAAGCCATAATAGGGACATACTTTGAGTTATCTGGGCCAAACTTCAGAATACTATTTTAGTGCAATGGCCTCAAGTTATTTCAGTTATATAGGCTAGCTCATCTCTCGTCACACTCCTGCTATTTTTAAAGAAAATTGAGGTCACTCTCCATCTACGAGCCATTTAGAAGCAAAAAAACCTTTATCCTTCTTAAAATTATTTTCTATTTATCTGCTCGAATGCAGTAAAAAGTAGAGGCTCAAAGTAACTACCTGCTCCATGGTTTTGCTATAGGTGTCTTTTGCTCCAGCGACAGCTGTCAGGTTGTTCGCTTCAGCGGTTGCCTGGGTAACATTGGCACAGTGTGAGCATTTAAGAACATTCAACTAGGCAGCATTGCATGTGGAGAACAGCATACCTGTAGCATGGATTTAGGATGTGGAAGCTCCTCACCTTGATAGATTTTGATGTATGCCTACAAACAGAGAAATAAACATTAGTGTCTATAACATGAAAAGCAGAAAATTTACATTGCAAAATTAAACATTTTAGCGGGAGGTAAAATTCTCATTCTACCAATTTTCTATATGCTCCAGTGTACAATATCTTGTGTCTTGTATTTTTGGATTATTAAAGGGATAGTTCACCCAAAAACAAAAATTCTCTCATTTACTCACCCTCATGCCACAGTATGACTAACTTTCTTCTGTAGAACACAAAGAAAGATTTCTAGAAGAATATCTCAGCTCTGTAGGACCATGCAATGCAAGTTAATCATGACAAAAATGTGAAGCTACAAAAAACACAAAGGCACCATAAAAGTTATTAACAAGACTCCAGTTGATTAATCAATGTCTTCTGAAGCAATCTAATCGGTTTTGGGTGAAAACAGACCAAAATATAACTCCTTTTTCACTGCAGTCTCTGGGCATGATCATGATTTCAAGCTCGATTACGCTTCCTAGTGCTTGACGAATGCGCAGTGTGATAGATGATGCTAGGAAGTGTAATCGAGCTTGAAATCATGATCGCCAAGGAGACTGCTGATGTCAAGATTTATTGAGTGAAAGTTATATTTTGGTCTGTTCTCCCCTAAAACCGATTAGATTGCTTAAGAAGACTTTGATTAAACCACATGAGTCATATTACTTTTATGCTGCCTTTACGTGCATTTTTGAGCTTCAAAGTTTTGGTAACATTCACCTAAATTGTATGGACCTACAGAGCGGAGATATTCTTCAAAAAACCTTCAACTGTGTTCTGCAGACATCTGAGAGGTGGAGAGTCATCAGCTTCAATTTCCTCGGTGACCAGATCACTGAGGAACTCACAAGGTCGGTCTACACTGAGGCCGTTGTGAAGAAGGCTCACCAGTGCCTCTTCTTCCTGAGACAGCTGAGGAAGTTTGGAATGAACCACCAGACCTTCACAAGGTTCTACACCAGTACTGTAGAGAGCATCCTGACTGGCTGCATCACCGCCTAGTACAGCAACAGCACCGCCCTCAAACGCAAAGCCCTGGAAAGTGTGGTGCGAACTGCCAGACACATCATCGGAGGAGAGCTTCCCTCCCTCCAGGACATATATAACAGGCGGTGTGTGAAAAAATTTCAGAGGAACATCAGAGACTCCAGCCACCCGAGTCATGGGCTCCTCTCACTGCTACCATCAGACAGGCGGTATCGCAGCATCAGAACCCCGCACCAGCCGACTTTTGATAGCTTCTTCCCCCCCAAGCAATCAGACTTTTAAACTCTTGATCGCTCACGATACATACATCAGCACTGCACTTTATTAGCCTCAGACTGGACTCACATATTATACTTCTCTTAATAACACACTGGCAACTGACTATCAACCGACTGCTGAATGTTAACATTTTATATTTATTTCCACTGATTATGGTTTATTATGTATGCAGGTGTATATTGCGTTGAGTAAAAAAGTGTGTAAACTGTGTTAAGTGTAAATCAGATGTTTATTGCAGTTGTCATACCGCTATGTTGCTTGGAATCGCACTAAGACTTTCACCAGCTGTTGCACTTTTGTATATGGTTAAGTGAAAATAAAGGGATTTGATTTGGATGGTGAGAAAATTATGAGAGAATTTTCATTTTTGGGTGAACTATTCTTTTAAGGCTGTAAATTTGAATGTAACATCTGCCAAAAGTGAATTATGTCAACTTTTGGGAGTAGACTAGCATACAGATGGCCACAAACCTTACAAAAATATGATTGGACAATAGTGCTTAGTCCTATAGCTCTATATTCTATACATTCTTTAATTTTATAAAAGCAGTACGCCTCTTAAAGATGTTCATTACAGTGATTTTACTACAGGTTTTGCACACTTCTATTAGCCTATGGCTAGTTGTTTTAGTAAACAATCAAATTAGCATCTGTTGTCTAACAAACTCTACAGGCAAACTTGAAGAATACGGCCTCTTTTACTTCATTACTGACAGTTATCTGCAGTAGCAGTTGTAAACACAAATCAAATTGGATATTAAAGTAATAAACTCTGACCTTGAAGTACTCCAGCAAGTCTCTGCATGTGACTTTGGCTCCATTGATCTCCTTCTCTACCAGGTTTTCAGGTGCCAGCAGTAAGGGCACTAGATTTTGCAGCTCATTCTTAAAATCCCTGTCAATGTCTGCAAAAACACTTCATGAGGAGTCTGCAGTTCATATTGGTTTATGTACGTGCCTGTGTTCAAAAGCGAAAGTTTACCGACCTCTAAGTCTGCCATCAAAGTGAGGGTTGATGGCCACCTTCAGACCTGGATGTGGCAGAAGAAAGCAGCTAATGCTGGAGAAACAAGCGTGTATGTGCTTCCTGACATTCTGCATCTCCTCGTGTTGATTCTGCTTCACCTACAGAGCAGAAATTAAACAGGATTTAAGTTCAGCTAAACATGCTGATGCCTTGTTTAAACCATTCTGTGCTTCATCTCACCTGTAGTCTCTTCTCCAAAAAGAGATTCCCTCCCTCAAGTCCATACTCATGCTCATAAGGGTAACACCAGTCTCTTATCAAAAACAGTAGTTTCTAAAAGACATACAAGGAGTGAAATTGCACTTAAAAACATAAACAAGACCTTATGGTGCAATTATACATTTCTATGTTTTTTGGGTTTGGTTTTTTTTTTCGTCAGAGGTTAGATCAGTGTGTTTAATCATACAGATTTCAAACATTTTCTGATGATGAAAAGTTTGGGATCGGATTCTGTGTGAATTCTGTATAATTGGTAATTTCATGTAGTTTAATCACACTGGTCTTTACTCAAAAGTACACAGAACAAAGGCATGGGTTGGCATATCCATTTTATTTCACATTTATTAGTACTTAGTTTGCAAAGTTCAGGTTTCTCTACCTGAAATGGTTTTTCGTAGATCTCCTCCATTGCAAGTCGACCATATTCTGTGAAAAGCTATAAAAAGCACACATTATGTTATGAAAATAGGAGAAAAAATAAACAAAAATGTGCACTTAGAGAGAAAGAAATTACCTGGAGATGCTGTAAATCATCTTCTTGGATATTTTGGGAAAGGTTATAAACCTGAAACAAGTGAGATTTAGGTTTACAGTAAATTTTGAGAAGGTACCGAAATCCAAAAATGCTTATCACAATAAACCCCAATAAAAGCAAAAAAAAACCAAAAAACTTTATTATAGTGTCTGAACAATTGTCAAAAATTAAGTCCGGTTTAAGCAGAGAAATAAGATGTTTCATTCTCATAATTAGCAAATTTATCATAACAATTGAATTCAGAGTTGGTAAAACCATAAAAAAAGATGAGATAGCCATGTGTTATATAATGATGGAAAGGCCTCAATTAGTAGAATGCAATTAGCAAATTAGTTTCACACAGAGACCAAAATGCAGTGAGTACCAGAGTATAAAATGTCCACAGAGACACATAAAAATAACAAACAGAAGTGTCTTTTTCTCATGTTTTTTGATATTACTTCCAGAAACATACATATAATATAGACAATGATATAGCGTGACTAAGGTCCAGTTCCGACACTTGTGTGCTCATTGTAGGAGCTTTTGACGGTGGACGGGGGTCATCATGGGCACTCTGACCAGTCAGCGGCAACACAGCCCCATACGCAGCAGGGTGCAATGCATTGTGTTGTGACACATTCCTCCCGTAACCATCAAGATTTTCTGTGACTTCTGTCGATTCAGACCAGACAGGATGGTCTTCATTGCCCATGAATCGATGAGCCTTGGGCATCTAACACCCTGTTGCCAGTTAGTCCCTCCTCGGACTACAGTCGTTAGGTTCTCACCACTGTTGACCAGGAGCACTCAACAAGCCTTGCCGTTTCAGAGATGCTCTGACCCGGTCATCTGGCCATAACAATTTAACCCTTGTCAAAGTAACTCAGATCTTTACTTCTGCCCATTTCACCTGCATTCAACATGTTGATATGAGAATTGATTGTTTGCGTCGCATCTAATCTAACCAGACCTTGACATGTGCCCTTGTTAGGAGATCATCAATGTTATTCACTTCACCGGTGAGTGGCTATAATGTTTTGGCACATCTAAAAGGTATTGCATTCTCCTGAACACTGAATATTTCTGTATTATGTAGTCTAATCCATTAATTTCCAATGGCCAGTCATCCGGGTCAAAATTCCAGGAACACAACATAAGGGTTATGGGGCAGTAATTGCACGCTGGATTTGATTTAACTGTCAGGGGCTTTTGGTGCATTTATGAGGACATATTTTAAAATATAATGTGCATCACTTTTATTTCAAAAACTTAAATCAATTCACTTACATAAGCAGTTTACCTGAATGATTAGATCTACTTATTTTAAATGATAATATGTATAGGCCTAGAACATAATATTACATCCTGTATTAGATACAAATTCAACAATACATCAGATGTAAAAAAAATAATTACATTTTACCTCCACATTTTTAATCTTTGGGGCATTTTTGCCCTCAGCCACCCCCTTTATTTCAGACCCTGGTCTGATCAAATAATATTTAAATAACTAAGAAAAAAAAAAACTCTTTCCCTGTGTAACAAATATGTTGCTATACATACCTGCACAGAGCTGGTCATGGTGCTTAGTGCAAAAACAGTGGCACAGTCCTTGATGGTGGACTGACTGTCAAAGGCTCCCTGAGTGTCCACTAACAACACAGCCACCTGACGACACAGAGATAAGTCTTATCTGACAGCCAACATTATCTAGTCAGTGAGATAAAATCCATCATGAAGTGAATGCCCATCCACCTTAGTTCCATCTTCCTTTTTCACAACAAACACCTCACTCCAGGCCTGGATGCCTGTGGTCTCTCTCTCACAGCCTCCTCTCCAGGAAAAACCAGTCAGTGGCTCATCATCTCCTCCCATCCATGACTCAGATGACTACGAGACAAAAGAGAGACAGGCCGAGTTCGGAACGACTTATTACCATTCCACTCTTACTATTTCTGCCATAGACATATATGGCTGAAGCAGTAAGAGTAGTATGGGTAGTAACTAATTCCAATCTCAGCCACAGACATATGCAGAATGTTCTAGTGAATGGCCTAAACTGAAAGTGTGAAAAAGCATACAGATTTTATACATGTAGTACACAGCACGCAAGTTAAAACATGTCAATGATGAGTCAACAGAAACTTGTTCTCAGGAATGATAATTCAGTGTTATTTTTAACTGATGTGTGGGAGCTCCCATGCCTTGCTGATTTGAATGCATATCATCATATGACATGACATACAGTGCATTCATAAAGTATTCAGACCCCACTTTTATCTACACACATTTATCTACACTCCATAACCACAAAGCAAAAAAAAAAAAACAAATTTATTAAAAAGAAAAAACTGAATTATCACATTGACACAAGTATTCAGACACTTAACTCAGTACTTAGTTGACAAACCTTTGGAAGCAATTAAAGTCTGAAGTCTTTTGGGGCTTTTTGCATTGTTATACAACATCAGGAGTTTTCTAAGTGTATATTAGGCTGGCTAGAGCATCGAATCGGTGTTCGTTCAAGTTTTGAAAAGTTACCATGTACCCTTAAAAAACAAAATGTATTGCAAACAACATTTTAATCGCAAATATTATTATATAGCTTTTTCCTGGTAATATAGACTCCTTGGTTTTGGCTTTCGTGCGTGGACATGTTTTTAAAATGTCAGTTGGTATTATTAGTTGGCAGCGACATAAATGTATGATGTCCATAGGCATAGGGTGTCTTACACATCATGAAACAGTGTTTTCTTAATGGCATGAATCAAACTGAAGGCCTAGACATAAAATGCATGGGCCGCCACTGATCTACAACCACCCCTTTCTTTGGGAAAGGGTGTTAAGGGATCAGTTCTTACCTGGTTGTGCATGTAACGTAGCATGAAGTCCAGTAGGAAGGACTTGCCCTTGCGGAAGGCACCGGCTACAGACAGCACAACCACATTGAGATCCCTCACATGTTCCTGCATTAGGATTTTTTCTAGTGCAACATCATCCAACTCAAACTTATGATCATCCTCACTAGCTAGCACAATTTGAATGGGTCGAGCCCCCTCTGAAACCAGGTTGTCCTCGGGTTCAAACTCCTCGACCCCATTAGTATCAGGGCTGAACTCCTCCAAAGAGCTCAACTCCTGAACTGGACGGCACAATGGAACATCCTCCACACCAGTCATATCTGTATGGAAAAAAAAAAAAAAAAAAAAAAAGTCAATTTTGCAATAATGTATTTTAAGTAAACACTTATTCCAAGAATTCTCATCTTCCCAATTCTACATTTCTGTTGATGTGAAATAGGCTGGACTCCCAATCTCTGAATTATTGACAGTGATTTAACATCACAAGGTATTGAGGCCAAATCAACATGCAACCAACCCAGTGTGGATTCATAAATAAATAAATCATTGGCCCAACTGTCATCATTGTCTGAAGTTTATAACTCGCATGGATGCAAACTTATGAGGGTTGAAAAAGTTGACAAATCACTGATCCACGACCATGTTGTACAGGAGTATTTATTAAAGAATAAGCTAAAAGCACCACCTTTAGCTATTTTAACGATTCAAGTAGAGAAAATTATCTGCACAATTGTGCAGAATTAGCAGCAAAAATAAAGGGTAAGTAAAGGGGCTTCTGTCACAAATTTGTTCGGTTTCATTTATTGACTAGTTTAGTGACTACTTCGGAAGATATCTCTAGGTGGTGACAAATAAGCCTCTTGAATGAGTGCAATGAATGAGTCATTGAATCATTTCGAGGTGTTCACCACAGAAATCTGCCATGAGACTTTATAGTATTTAAGCATTATAAGAGCAAAGCAGATCAATAATTTCCATTCAGTTTTGTGAAATGCCGAGCATGACTTTATCCAAAAAGACAACAATAATAGTCTAATGACAATGAGTATCAAAAACCTCTTTACCTTCTACTTTATTCAAATTTGCATATCAAATCTACTGACTTCAGTAGATTGTTTAGGCATTATAAGAACAAAACAGAACTACTATATAATTTCCCTACAGTATTTAAACTGCTGTGTATTAATTTTATAAGACAACAATAATAGCCTAATAATAATCATTTGATTGTCAATAATGTACTTTCGTCATTGTAAAGCACATTTCACATGAGTTGAGCCGAGGCATCAACGCTCAGCTCAATGCCAGCGTCAAGAGGCACTTTGCCCTCCACAAGACAAGCGTTGCAGAAACCATCAAGGAGGGGGCGATATACGAGCTTGCCACGCAAGAAAGTGGGCGGTGTGCACAATAAGCATTGAAAACATTTATTTGGAAGATAAAAAAGAAATGGCAATTGCTCTGATTGCCGAAATTAGTTTCATTAACAAAGTCTGGGAGGAGCAAGTTAATATTATCCGACCAATCACACTGCCAGAGCAAGTGTATATAAACAGCTGCTTACCTCTATGTGGCATCGAGCCAAACGGCATTTGGGCACACCCATTTGCCTTCGAAGAAACCCAGGCGAAAGACTCAGATCGTCAGATTCTACTTCACTGCAAAGCATTTGCCCTCATCAGAAAAGCTCTTCCATCTAAATAATCTTGTTATTCAACTGAAGCTGAATCAGCAGCTCATATGTTTTTGCAGCATTGACCGCTACCACTTTAAGCTATTTTTACTCTGTCTTTCTTTGTAATTTTTATACGCAAAAGTAGATCATAGCGTGAAGCTTTTTCCACAACTGGCTGCTTTGGTGCTGTTTACAGTGAGGAAAATAAGTATTTGAACACCCTGCTATTTTGCAAGTTCTCCCACTTAGAAATCATGGAGGGGTCTGAAATTGTCATCGTAGGTGCATGTCCACTGTGAGAGACATAATCTAAAAAAAAAATCCAGAAATCACAATGTATGATTTTTTAACTATTTATTTGTATGATACAGCTGCAAATAAGTATTTGAACACCTGAGAAAATCAATGTTAATATTTGGTACAGTAGCCTTTGTTTGCAATTACAGAGGTCAAACGTTTCCTGTAGTTTTTCACCAGGTTTGCACACACGGCAGGAGGGATTTTGGCCCACACCTCCACACAGATCTTCTCTAGATCAGTCAGGTTTCTGGGCTGTCGCTGAGAAACACGGAGTTTGAGCTCCCTCCAAAGATTCTCTATTGGGTTTAGGTCTGGAGACTGGCTAGGCCACGCCAGAACCTTGATATGCTTCTTACAGAGCCACTCCTTGGTTATCCTGGCTGTGTGCTTCGGGTCATTGTCATGTTGGAAGACCCAGCCTCGACCCATCTTCAATGCTCTAACTGAGGGAAGGAGGTTGTTCCCCAAAATCTCGCAATACATGGCCCCGGTCATCCTCTCCTTAATACAGTGCAGTCGCCCTGTCCCATGTGCAGAAAAACACCCCCAAAGCATGATGCTACCACCCCCATGCTTCAGAGTAGGGATGGTGTTCTTGGGATGGTACTCATCATTCTTCTTCCTCCAAACACGGTTAGTGGAATTATGACCAAAAAGTTCTATTTTGGTCTCATCTGACCACATGACTTTCTCCCATGACTCCTCTGGATCAACCAAATGGTCATTGGCAAACTTAAGACGGGCCTTGACATGTGCTGGTTTAAGCAGGGGAACCTTCTGTGCCATGCATGATTTCAAACCATGACGTCTTAGTGTATTACCAACAGTAACCTTGGAAACGGTGGTCCCAGCTCTTTTCAGGTCATTGACCAGCTCCTCCCGTGTAGTTCTGGGCTGATTTCTCACCTTTCTTAGGATCATTGAGACCCCACGAGGTGAGATCTTGCATGGAGCCCCAGTCCGAGGGAGATTGACAGTCATGTTTAGCTTCTTCCATTTTCTAATGATTGCTCCAACAGTGGACCTTTTTTCACCAAGCTGCTTGGCAATTTCCCCGTAGCCCTTTCCAGCCTTGTGGAGGTGTACAATTTTGTCTCTAGTGTCTTTGGACAGCTCTTTGTTCTTGGCCATGTTAGTAGTTGGATTCTTACTGATTGTATGGGGTGGACAGGTGTCTTTATGCAGCTAACGACCTCAAACAGGTGCATCTAATTTAGGATAATAAATGGAGTGGAGGTGGACATTTTAAAGGCAGACTAACAGGTCTTTGAGGGTCAGAATTCTAGCTGATAGACAGGTGTTCAAATACTTATTTGCAGCTGTATCATACAAATAAATAGTTAAAAAATCATATATTGTGATTTCTGGATTTTTTTTTTTAGATTATGTCTCTCACAGTGGACATGCACCTACGATGACAATTTCAGACCCCTCCATGATTTCCAAGTGGGAGAACTTGCAAAATAGCAGGGTGTTCAAATACTTATTTTCCTCACTGTATATGTGAAATAGCTCCCTACGGCTGTTCATAAATTCTCTTAACTAAAATGTCCATCCGGAGCAATCCGTAGCATGAGCCTGCATTTGTGAAAGGGCATTGCTCCAGCCTCATGCCACTTGAGCTCTATTACAGCTTTAATTGAACACAAGGGAAACAAAAAGATTAACTATTTAATTCAATTATTATTCCAATGCTCCCCAGCATTCCAATCTGGTTCTCCCTCACAGATGATTCCTGTCAGCCTGATTACCTCGTTGTGCAGCTCATTTAGGGCATGTTTCATTCAGTGATTCTGTTCAAAGTCATCTTCCAACATGACTATCACAATTGTTGTCCCATCAAAGTGCTATACAAAGTGTGAATTATTCCATTTGGAACACAGGGGCAATCATGTAACAATCAAACTTCCTATCAAATGACTGCTACTCTAATTACAAACATCTTTCAAAATCATAGCAGATATTTTAGAGCAATCTCATTGCTACAGCAGTTCGCGCTGCGCATCACAACTCATTCATGAATCATTAAGTGTCTTGTCTTGCCTCCTCGCAGCATTCGCAGGTCCAATAACCATGAAGCAAGTGCTTCTACAAACATCTACTCATCTCTAGACTACACATCACTTTCTCTCCACCTGCCAAAGACAAAGGTTTCATCAGACCAGAGGAAGTTTTTCCAAAAAGTAAGATCTTTGTCCCCATGTGCAAACTGAAATCTGGCATTTTTATGGCAGTTTTGGAGCAGTGACTTCTCCCTTGATAAGCAGCCTTTCAGGTTATGTTGATATAGGACTCATTTTACTGTGGATATAGATACTAGTCAACCCGTTTCCTCCAGCATCTTCAAAAGGTCCTTTGCTGTTGTTCTGGGATTGATTTGCACTTTTCGCACCAAACTATATTAATCTCTAGGAGACAGAATGCGTCTCCTTCCTAAGCAGTATGATGGCTGCATGGTCCCATGGTGTTTATACTTGCATGCTATTGTTTGTAGATGAACGTGGTACCTTCAGGCATTTGGAAATTGCTCCCAAGGATGAACCAAACTTGTGGATGTCCACAATTTTTTTCTGAGGTCTAGCCTGATTTCTTTTGATTTTCCCATGATGCCAAGCAAAGATGCACTGAGTTTGAATGGAAGCCTTAAAATACATCCACAGTTACACCTCCAATTGACTCCAATTAGCCTATCAGAAACTAAACAGCTAAATGCCTACTACTCCAAGCTACTTAAAGGCACAGTTAACTTAGTGTATGTAAACTTCTGACACACTGGAATTGAGATATAGTCATTTAAAAGTGAAACAGAAATCTGTCTGTAAACAATTGTTGGAAAAATGTATTATGTCATGTTCGAAACGACTTGCCAAAACTATAGTTTGCTAATATGAAATCTGTAAAATGGTCCAATTTTTTTTAATGACTTCATCATTATGTATGTATTATCATTGTGTATGTAATCTTCTGACTTCAACTGTGTAAACACCAATCACTTTTACAAATGAACAGCTCTTCTGCCCTTCTCTCTTCATGATGAAAAAGGTAGACACATGCCGATGCTGACGTGAATGACCAACATGCTCCTCTCATTCAGTCTGTCGGTACATGTACCAGGTCATTCAGTTTTTTTATGAGTGAGAAGTTTCACGAGTGCCACTTCTCCCTGTGCACGCATTGCTGTAGCCAAGCAAGTTGTAACGAATCAAGTGGTCTGCCCTGATTGGACTGTGATTGCAAAGCACACAATTGGCTGCTGCTGTAATCAACTATGAGGGTGTAAGCACCCTTAACCGTTTATGTTCTTACACAATTCACAGCTGCCGGCAGTGACAAAATGACACATATTTGTGTATTTGACTCCTATTCCAAGTCCTGATTGTAACCATGTTTTTGTACATGTAACAGAAACCTTGCTAGCAACACAGTCAAACCGTTCTATTAAACTGAAACATTTTCCAGTACAAATAATTATTTTC